>JARHVA010003506.1:212500-535000 GCA_037957365.1 Torreya grandis | reverse complement strand
CAATGACAAGCATCTCTTGAGATGAATCAATATTTTTTTGATGTGTAGTCTTAAATACTAGGAGCAGTTGTACAAATTTATCCACTTGTTAGCGAGATTTTCAAATTCTTTATCATAAATAAAATAGTTCCTTAACTTGACTGATATCTACTCCATTGAACTTATTGGGATAAATTTGATTTGAAATTTATGAATTAACTTAATTACCATGCATAATTTCATTATATTTATTATCATTTTTATCACTACCATCATCTTCAATGTGCATATATGTTTTAAGGGCTGCATCAACATAATGAACACACACACACACACACACACACACACACACACAATATATATCTATGTATGTATGTATGTATGTATGTATGTATAAACACAAACATTGTGTGTGTGTGTGTTTTCATTATGTTTATGCAACCCTTAAAACATATATACACATTGAATATGATGGTAGTGATAAAAATGATAATAAATATAATGAAATTATGCATGGTAATTAAGTTAATTCATAATTTCCAATCAAATTGATCACAATAATTTCAATGGAATAGATATCTATCAAGTTAAAGAAATATTTTATTTATGCTAAATAATTTGAAAATCTCCCTAACAAGTGGATAAATTTTTAAAACTACTCCTAGTATCTAAGACTACACAATAAACAAATATTGATTCATCTCAAGAGATGCTTATCATTGTTGTTAAACCTTCCACTTTAGATAATTGAATTACTACTATTTATACTATTCTGATATCAACCTATATAGTTACATATGTGTTAACATCCTTTATTATGGGGGAATAACTTAGTTTAAAACATATTAAAATGCCTATTTTTAAAAGGACATCAGCTATAATTCCCATTATTACTATGTAATATCCACTTCCAACTTTACTTAATGTATCTTCTCTTGGGAAAATTGTTCTAGGATTACATGCTAAGATATTCCAATTAGAACAATGTGTAGCTAAATATACTTATTAAATAAATTGTTTTTTTTTTTTCATAATCATTTTAAACCTAAAATATCATCTTACCCACTACCAATAAGGTTTTTAACAACTAAGATACCACTATATGAGGGTAAAGGTAGTATTAAACAACATATTTGTTCATTTCATGTAGCATGTTTGGAATCTAATTACAATTTAAATTAATTACCAATATATTTCCATGAAGTGTCAAATATTATGTATTTATATAGTTATATGATCTCCCACTACAATTAGTTCAAGAATTCAAACCATTTGAAGATCACTTCTTAGCACATTTCTCAATCAACATTGGTGAAATTCTATCTTATGCATAAATTTCTAAACTCAATCAAGGGTTAAATAAGTAAATATTTGAATACATTATTCGTCACAAAAATATGATAGCAAAGATGAAAAAATATATGGTATATAATGAATTTAAATATATATTTACTCAAATCTTATGAGCACCACTCCATGAATCAATAATGTCTGATAAATTTAAATATTTTTAGGATTTATTCTATATAGTCAAAGAAAGATAAGTTAAGCTTATACTAATGAATAAGAAAAAATATGTAGGAACTAATCCATATGCATATAATGTTAGCATTCAAATTCAGCCAAATTATAAATTCAAATGTAATGAGAAAATATAACAGTTAATGTAGTATCACAACCATCAAGTAAGCTTAAATTGATAGCTCCACTTAGGAGGAAATTTATAAGTTTATAAAAATATACTCATAGTTTAAAAAAATATATATTATTGATCGTAATCTCATTGTTATGCCTCTTCCATTTTACATTAATATACCCAAGCTTTAACATAAAGGATTTGACTATAGTGCATATTTTTAATACCATATATGCATTGAGAATTATAAAAATAAATTATATAAGCTAAGGTATAAAATTCAATATCTTATTTATGATAATATTCCTAAGGTAAGAACATCCATAGAGGAAGTTAGATGAAAATGTACTGATAAAAATATGTATAGATAATTTTTGTAATCATGGTACAATAGATAATGCAGATAATTTATAAGTGCATCATACATCCTCCTCCTAGTCATACGGGCATCTAATTGATGGAATCATTGGAATATTTGTAGGCACATTATAAAAACATATAGTAACACATTTGATGATAGTAAAATCAATGATTATGATTGTGATAGGCATGTAATGATTATTAGAGCATACATAAACAATAAAACTATTCATAGTGTTATGGTTGACAATAGATTAAGCAAAAATTCAATCATGATGACATTCCCTAGTAATAGTGGGTACAATATCAATATTTACAAACTAAATAAAAGGTATTTAAATAATTTAATGGGCATACATAGGACACTTTGGGAGATATAGTATTACCTCTCCAAGTTAGTTTAAAAATAATGGGTAATCCATTTATAGTCTTACCAATCACATGAATTTTCAATGTGTTATTGAATTCCCTTTATATGCAATAAATTAAGATATATATATAGCTTATCTACTTCTTAAAATCCTAGATCGGATAAGGTAAGAAACTATCATCCATTAATATACATGTTTATATTAGGAGCATAACCAAATTAGATATGTTAAACCTAACCAAGGGATTTCCTACTACATAACACCAAAGTAGAGGGTTCCATAGCCTATATGCAAATATCACTATGCAATAATTATTCTCTCAAAACATGCACCCATATATAAAAGGATCGTGAATGAACTAGAAAATGACACTTATATTCCTAGTGCCTTAGACATTTGCATAAGAAAGGGATTCAATGTCTCATTTTAATAATGGGATTATTTCCCAAGGTGTGGGACTTTTGTGATATTTTGGATGACTTTCGAATGTTGGCTATCTTCCTTATATTATAAATGTACCTTGTTTAGGACTAACACATATAAACACAAAGAATAAAATTAAATCTACTAATAGTCCTAAAATTAAACTTGACAAAGGGTAAAAGAGATAGAGAAAAGGTAAGAGGATTTATAGATTGCAAAAGATGATGTACCAGAGTAGATCGAGCACCTCACCCACTTAAAAACAAAATAAAACTAACAAAAATAGATATAAAATCTTCAAAATAGGTGTATTTCATAAGTTTTTTGCATGAAACTAAGGGAATGAAATGTAACATTAGGAGGGGTGATAAATTATGCACAAATAACTCTTGCATAGACCTGTGTTTACACAACATGTGACTTGTAGATACTTCTAATTTTATGTAGAGGTGTGGATGTAAGAATATCACGAGAGGGACAAACATCCATACACAATGATAAAAAACCATGAATTGGCATAGAATACAAAGCATGAATACAAATAAATAAATTCTTATTAATCTAAAGGTCTAAGCAAATATTACAAACTCTAATGGGTAGAGGTTTGCTATACCAAGAGAGGTATTTTAGAAGGAAAATTTTGGTAGCATTATGATACATAAAAATGTTGACCATTTTATAAAAAAATATGGTTTATATAGAACTATCTAATGGCCTACATAATCAAATCACCATTGGAGGTGGTAGATAGGAATTTGAATTTGAAATAATGCCTAGAGCCAAGGTTGATTAAGAGCACCAAACATTTTTTAATAACTACTACAGTTCATGCTCATTCAATTTACACCAATAATACAAGCACAGAAGTAATTAGAAGGTTTTTTTTTGATCTTTAGGTAGCCTACATATTTATCAAGGATGGAGATATGAATATACAATTGTAGAGAATGTATGCGAATGATCTAACACTTTGATAGTCACCATTTCATTTGAATCAATTCAAATTTAGATCCTTTAATGTCCAATTGGGATTATCTACCACCCTTATTCATGGCTACCTTCTATCAATCCACTTGGAATAGCCCTCTAACATGGAACTAAATAGGCATATCTTTAGGTTCTACCATGTCATCTTGAACATGGGTTTAGTTAAATGTATTCTATGGAAAGGGTGTGCATTGAAGGTTACATAGAGAGTTAGATGTGTAGTGAATATAAGAACTTGTGAATGGAACTGAGGGTGATCTTATGAAAAAATGCACAATGACCTAAATCCTCATGTGTTTAGTCTCTTATAATGGTCTTCATAATACGCACATTTTGTTTGGAATGTATATTAGTATGCAAAGGAGATGGTACACAACCTAGATCATAGTCTACATTTTACAAGGGTGTAGATGTAAAACCCTATTATTTGGCATGAGACTTCACCATGTAGTCATAAGAGGACTTTGAATAAGAGCACATAATAATATTTAATATCTTGAGTGTGTTCTTCATGATTTGAAACTACTCTCTACACACTTCTCTCTTTCATTACTTGAAGTCTATGAGACACATGTGCTTTGATTTTCACATCATTTTGGTGAAATGAAGGATATTTTTTGGGGCACACATTAGGAACCACTCGTAGGTACAAATCAATACTTAGTTTATGTATGAACCCATGCTAACTATTGATTATTAGTATAGACAAGAAGCATCTACATGCAGGCTTAATTTTAGGGAACTTTCCATTTCAAAAACACTTAACATCTTATGTGTTACTTATGAGTTCAATGTTTTCTATGGGTGATGTGGAGAGTTAAAACTTTTGGCTACCTCTATGAGTTACTTGCCTATTAAGTGGGAATCTAGTAGCCTTAATGCAATCCATTGGGCATGAAGACATATAAATTCCATTAAAATTATTTTTATTGATTATGATTAGGTAAAATAATCCCATTTGACCCTAAAAGGAATGTAGATACCTTATACAGGGTCAAACAAATAAAATAACTATGTTGAATGGTGCTTATAGGAAAGGTAAATCTAAAATAATAGAATTGTGCACAAGCACTTAAAGGAAATGAAATTATTCTAAATAAAAACACATGCATGTGGCACTTACATAAATTAAAACATTTAAAGTAATATTTAAAATAGTTTTAATTATTATCATATATAATGCTTAATATTAACCTTATAGAAAAGGATGGGAAAAACATCTCTACTTGGCCTTGCAAGTTGATTTTTATTAGCTTGATTATAACTAGCTATGGTATTGGGTCATTCCATATATCATAAAAATTTATAAGCTTGTTAGACTTTTATTTATCTACATCTGATTTAAGTATCAAGTCTCCTTCATTTAATCTTTTATCAGTAACCCTTTTTTAAAATGTTCTCTTGGTCTATGTCTACTAAAGGTCCATAGCATGCATGGCTTATACCCTAAGTTCTTCAATTTTTATTAGCTATGATAACCTTATTATCATGGGATAGATTTCAATAAATTCCAATTGATGGGATAGATATAGTTAAGGGAACTCAAGAGACATGGACAAAGTCACTTATTTTATATAGACTAATATGAATGGTGAATTCCCCAACACTTTTTTCAATAGTATTCAATATTCCAAGAAGGATGTCTTGAGTTTGGTGTTCAATGATCAATGGATATCCTCCATTATTCACTTAATGGTTTGAATCAAGTTCTTTTTATTTGATTTATCCAAATCATTACCTTAGGGGTAATAGTTTAAGGAGGTTCTCAAATGGATGCTATGTCTAAATACCCATTTGATGATCTTGTCTTTGATAAAAGATAGTGCATTATTTGAGATAATAGTAACTAGAACAACAAATATTGTGATAATGATTTCATACAAGTCTATGATGGAAACCTCATTAGCCTCTTTGAGAAATATTTCCTATGTCTACATTTCAAAGTAATCCATCCCTGTGAGTATGCATATATGACCTACACTTGGTGGTAGATTTATCATACCAGTGAAGTCTAAGCCCCACTATGTAAAGGGTTGATCAAATTATATTGGGCATAGTGGGAGGTATTATAATTTATTCTTTCTTATAAATAAGGTACATTTATTTCAACATTTAACCCATGTGTGAACATCCTTGAATAGAGTTGGATAGTAATATCCAAATCACATGATTTTTATAATAGTGGCCTTGATCAAGTAATGGCCTCCTAATAGCCCATTATGGGACTATTCAAGGGTCATATTCACCTGATCTTACTCTATACATCTTAAGAGGACTCCATTGATGTCTCTTATGAAGAACACACCACTAACAATCATGTAAGGAATGCCTTATAATCTAAAATGTCTATCCTTGCCTTTATTCAATATATGTAGATACATGCTAGTGTAGAGGAATATCCTCATTTTATAATCCCAATACACCACAACATCATGTACTATTGGTTTCTCTTCACAAAATTAAAATACTACTCTATCTTATATATTCACACCCTTTTCTATCTACAGGGTGTGGAGCTAAAAGCTTCAACTATTTGTAGACATGAAGAAGGAAGGTTGCTGGAGTTTCGGAAGCACTGGCATCGGCATCATGACTGACGTCAGTCAGATACAGTGTAGAAGGCAACTGGCGACGGCAGCTAGTCAGCTAATGTCGGCAGCACCAGGCAAGCAGGGACCGACATCAATCGCCTGTGTATTCTAGAACTATTGTTGATGAACAGTTAGTTAAGTGAAGTGAGTGTTTGCATGTTAAAGGACTAATTATAGTCACAAGCTGTGTCTAATTATTGTATTTAGATTTCTATTTTTGTAACCATGGGATCCTATTTAAAGACCCATGAGGCATGTATTGTAATTACCAAGCAGGCAAGTAAAAGCATTAAAGCAAGCAAGGTCAAGGAGATCAGCTGAAGCATTCAAGGAGGGATAATAACTTAGGCTATAGAGTTGTGTTGAGCAAGAGAGAGAGGGAAGGTCTTGAGGTGTGGCAAGCCTTTGAGGTGGAGGAAGAAGTGGCATCTTCCTTATTGGATTTTCTTCTTGTAATACTTAATACAAGAGTGTGTATTGTCTCTCAAATTCTTTGCTGTCTGAAGTTTCTAGTTACTTAATCATTTTGGTATAATTCCATGTTTGAATTGCTTAAAAGAAAGTAATCAATTGTGCTTCCATTGGATAAGGGGTCACCTAACAGTTGGTATCAGAGCTATGGTTTGTAGGAAGCAGGTTATTGTTTTTTATTACAGGTCATTCACAGGGTTTTTTGAATGAGTGGGAGTTTAGTAATGGCAGAAGAAAGTAAGCTACGAATGGAGAAGTTTAACGATAAGAATTATTAACACTGGAGGATGCAGATTGAGGATTATCTGTATCAGAAGGATCTGTACTTACCATTGGGTGGGGTTGCATGCAAGCCTACAGATATGAAGGATGAAGAATGGAGTGTTCTTGATCAGAAGGCTCTCGGTTTCATAAGGTTGAGCCTTGCATCGTCTGTGATTTCCAGCTTATCATAGTGCAAGACAATGGAAGAGTTAATAAAGTCCTTGGCAAGTTTATACGAAAAGCCCTCAGCTTCTAATAGGGTATATCTTATGAAGCAGCTATTTACTTTGCAAATGCAGGAAGGTGGATCGGTACATACTCATCTAAGTGATTTCCATGGTTGGTAAACCAGTTAGCTTCAGTCAATATTGTTTTTGATGATGAGGTAAAGGCTCTCTTGATTTTATGTTCTTTGCCTCAAAGTTGGGATAGTTTGGTTATGGTAGTAAGTAATTCTGCATCTGCTTCTAAAATCTTAAAAGTTGATGATGTTGTGAGTGTGATCTTGAATGAGGAAATACGTAGGAGAAGCACAGGTGAATCATCAGGGAATGCTCTAAGTGTAGAAAGTAGGGGAAGGCAAGGGGAGAAGGTTGAGCAAGGGAAATCAAGGTCAGGAAGGAGATCTGAATCTAAAGGTGTTACTTGCTAGTTTTGTGGAAAGAAAGGACATACAAAGAAGGAGTGTTGGTTGAGAGATAAAGAGAATCAACATGCAGGTATTGAAGAAGCAAAGGATGCAAATATTGTGGTACAGGATGCTCTCATACTTTCTTTGGATAGTCAGGTAGGATCATGGATTTTAGATTTTGGTTCATCTTTCCATGTATCCCCAAACAGAGATTTGTTCCATGAGTATGAATAGGGAGACTTTGGAGTACTTTATTTAGGGGATGGTGCACCTTGTCAGATAGTTGGCAAAGGGAAAGTGCAGCTGAGATTGCAGATTGACAACACATGGGTGTTGAAGGAGGTCATACATGTTCCAATTCTAAAGTAGAGTTTGATTTTTTTAGGAAGGTTGGGTGATGAGGGATGCACAATAACCCTCACAGTAGACTCTTGGAAGGTTACCAAGGGAGCACTTGTTCTAGCAAGAGGTAAGAAAGTAGATACTATTTATCTATCTACTTGTATTACTGATTCTACTTCTGGTGTAGATTCAAAGATGTGGCCTAATAGGCTTGGTCACATGAATAGGAAGGGAATGGACGTTCTTGATTCAAAAGGTATGTGTTCAAATTTGGAAAGCATAGATAGAGTTCATTGTAGAAAAAGGAAATTCAATGCTTTTGACAGGAATGAAGAAGCCTTAGTGTTTATGGAGGAGATGAAGGATAGAGATCAGTCACAAGGGCTAAATAAATCTGACCAGGGTAGTATGGACAGAGGTTTGATCCAAGATGAGCTCATGGATGAAGACTTCATCACTTACAAGAACACACAAACACCGATGTCAGTCACTTGGAACTGATGTCAGTTAGCCAAATACTGGCATCGATCATGTGCAGACCAGTAGGGTCGGTAGGTTAGGCAGGAGAAGTCTGATGTCGATCATTAGGACCAACGTCGGCAGGGGGACATCGACATTGGCTAGGGAAAGGACGTTGGCAGTTAGGGTCAGTGCAGGGAATAGACATCAGTCAAGAACAAACTGGGAGATGGCTGAGATCGATCACTGGAATGGGTGTTGGGTGGACAGCTAGCTATCAAGGAGTCTCAAACACCCATATGGAGGTCAAAAATGGTAAGCGAACCTCATATTCATTGGTCACCTTCTTTATATTGCTTACTGATAGTCAAGAACTAGGAAGATGGAAGAAGCAATACAGGTAAAATCTAGAAATAGTGGGAGCTTGACATGGATGAGGAGTGTGAGTCCTTGGAGAAGAACCAAACAGGTATTCATTGGTAGAGTTATCAGCTGGAAGAAAGCACTAGATAGAGGGATGGATTCCCATATTAGAGAAGAGAGTGGATGGACATGTGAGACAGAAGGCTATGGTATATGGTTTTGATTAGGCTATAGACAATGGAGGTTTGACCATTGTATTTTATCTTTAGCAGGTTGGATAATATTAGCTACATTATCCTGTTATTGTATTGTGTTACTTGTTGCAGGGTTTCATATACAGAGAGTTTTTTGAGCTAAGGGTAGAGTTGGTTCAGAAGTATGTCATGAAGAATTTGGGAGCAGCAAAATTCTTTTGGCATAAGTGACAGGTATAGCATCATAGGTTGGCATGGTGGTTGGTCTTCAAGAGTGACTTTAAAGAGGGATACAGGGCCAAAGGAACAAAATAGATGGTGTACAAGTACAGGTATAGTAACAACTATTTATCTCCAAGTGGGAGATTGTTAGGGTGTGGAGCTAAAAGCTTCAACTATTTACAGACACGAAGAAGGAAGGTTGTTGGAGTTTCAAAAGCACCAGAGTCAGCATCATGACTGACGTCAGTCAGATGCTGTGCAGAAGGCAACCGGTGATGGCAGCTAGTCAGCCGACATCGGTAGCACCAGGCAAGCAGGGACCGACGTCAGTCGCCTATGTATTCCAGAACTATTGTTGATGAACAATCAGTTAAGTGAAGTGAGTGTTTACATGTTAAAGGACTAATTATAGTCACGAGCTGTGTGTCTAATTATTGTAATTAGATTTCTATTTTTGTAACCATGGGATCCTATTTAAAGACCCATGAGGCATGTATTGTAATTACCAAGCAGGCAAGTAAAAGCATTGAAGCAAGCAAGGTTAAGGAGATCTACAGGTGTAAGGTCAATGAGATCAGCTAAAGCATTCAAGGAGGGATAATAACTTAGGCTATAGAGTTGTTGTGTTGAGCAAGAGAGAGAGGGAAGAAGGTCTTGAGGTGTGGCAAGCCTTTGAGGTGGAGGAAGAAGTGGCATCTTCCTTATTGTATTTTCTTCTAGTAATACTTAATACAAGAGTGTGTATTGTCTCCCAAATTCTTTGCTGTCTCAAGTTTCTAGTTAATTAATCATTCTAGTATAATTCCATGTTTAAATTGCTTATAAGAAAGTAATCAATTTTTCTTCCGTTGGATAAGGGGTCACCTAACACTTACCTTTCACCATCTTGGTGATTTGTATGTCTATGTGACCCAACTACCTCTCTTCTTACTAATGTCCCTATTAAATAAGAACTCCTTTATACTTTAGTGCAAGACCATGATTTCGATATTATTATTGGAGAGCATATTCTTGAACCTCTTAAGTGCTCTTATTACTAAAAGGGTGTGCTTCTCTAAAAATCTATAACGTAACTCATAATATTTGAATGCTTGGATAAATAAAATAATAGGCTAATCTATTAGATTTTTGTTTTGTTATAAAAGAATGGCCAAGATGCCTTCTATTCCATAAAATACATAAAATATATAATCCCTAATATAATCTAGGTTTATTAAAGTAGGATCCTCTATTATGGCATGCTTTATGGCCTCAAAACTACTTCATCCCTCTTGGCTCTAGCTAGCTTTACTATGAGGGGCTTGAATAGATTTATGAAACTCATCACAAACCTTCTGACAAAGCTTTTTTTACCCAATAGGCTTTAGAGACCCTTCTTGTGACCTAAGAGAGGGAGTGGTAGAATGGCCTTGACTTGTCTGGGATCAATTACAAGTCTCTCTTGGGAGATGATGTGTCCTAAAAGTTTGACTTCATACATGATGAATACATGCTTACTTTGGTTCAAAGAGATCCCAAACTCTTGATATTTTTGAAAGACTTATTCTAAGTGACCCAAATGATACATTACATGCTTTAAAAAAATATCTATATCAACAAGGTAAACCAAGATGATGTTATTGATGAGTCTTTTTAATTCCATATCCATATCCCTCTAGAAGGTAGTTCCTACACTTTTCAAACCAAAGGGCATCCTTTAGTATGTGAAGGTACCCCACTTAGTGGTGAATGGCATTTTAAATAGATTGAAATACTACACAATTACTTGGTTATACCCCAAATAAATGTCTCAGTGAAAACCTTTTTGTGCCTATAAATATTTACATTATTTTATCCATTAACATGAGGGGTTAGTAGTATTTGAAGGAGGATTTATTGAGGTACCTAAAGTCTATGCACAATCAGATCTCTCCATTCTTATTATGCATTATGACTAGATTGGCCACCTATGAGTAATGTTTGATTGGAAATATTATATTGGAATCAATGAGCTTTGAGAGATCCTTCCTCATTAAGGGATCAAGCTTAAGGTTAACTATCCTTTACTTCTTATTAACTAGCCAAGTGTTAGGGTCATTCTTAATAATATGTGGGTTAATCCTAGAGCCAAGCATCTAAGGTCTTGGTATCCCCATGTGAATATATCATCATATATTTTTCTTAGAATAATTAATTATTCAATTTCAAATGGAAGCATACCTTACCAGATTTTAGGATCTTGTCATCAAAGATGGCCACTAGATTGAAGAGTTCATCCTTCATCATCATGTTTCTCCTCTCTCCCTTTAATTGGTCATCATAATTGAAGATGATTTAAAGCATGGCAATCCATTTAGGTCAATTATTTCAATTCATTTGAATTATATGCTCCTCATATTGAGTTTGGATCCATGGTTAATTGTTGGTATAAAACTTAACTTCATATTATATGAAGTTGACAATCTATTTGTCACTTTTGAACACCTACCAATTACTCAAATTTTTTATGACTTTTATTATAAATATAAGTTTCATGAGTTTCTCAAACTATTTATTTATACAACACAAGAGGCCATAGTATGAACCCATGATTACAATCCTATCAACAACATCATTTTATACCCTTGGTATTGAGCATATATTGAAATAATTGAACTCCTTGATCATGTCCCATGCCTTATGTTTGTAACCTCTTAGCAAACTATTATTACACATGTTTTTTACTTTAACCTAATTTACTACTAGTTCACTATCTTTGAAAGATTGTAACACCTTGATTCCTTTCTTATATGCCAATTAGAGACCCTATATAGAGACCTCATATTTTGAAAAGTTGTGCATGTAGCTAAGCTATAAACTAAATGCATTGAAATATTTATCCTTTTGAGGGGAGATTATTACAACATCAGCCCCTAAATAATTTTTCATTTTAAATCCATAGAATTATAAATACCATATGCCTTTATGGTACTATTACAACTTTACAAGGTTAGGAAACAAGGTGTCCTCATCAAGAATGAATATGTTATTATCCTTATTTTTTATACATTATGAGATGGGTTAAATTCATAGTGATATTGCACCCATTTGTCAAATAGGTTATCTAAAATTTCTTCAATAGGCATGGTTGTCTCATGAAGACTTGAATTCTCCTCTTAGTTGAATAAGGAACAATTTATATCAATCAGGATATGAGTGTATGGATTTGTGATTATTTAAAATATGCCCAACCTTGATGGGCATCTTAGTCCCATATCTAGTCTCTAGTAGCATGTGTAACCAATCCAAGGATAAATATCCACCCACCTTTGTAGTTAAATATTAGGAGAGGCATATGTAAAAATAAGGGGGTATGTCAATCATTGTGATGTCCTATGCAATGTAAATATCAAATCCTTGATGATTCCCATAGTTTTAACCATCATTCTATCCAATTAGATGATCCATTTTGATATGGTATAATATGTTATGCCTAACATATCTATGATTTTATTCAGTATCATTAAGTTATTTTTTATTGAATCTCTCATACAATTATGTACTATATGATTACTAATAATCATAGAGATGTAGAATGGGGGAATTTTGTTATTTCTATACACCTTTTCCTCCAATTGAAATAGACTAGTGGGTGTAGAAGGCAAAGTCTATAGTTTCTCATCAGATTGGAATACCCTTAGGGCATCCTACATAAAATTCCTTTGTGAAGTCATAATGATAGAATCCCACACGGTAACATTCAGGCTGATCCTCTTCATTTGTTTTAATATGTTAAAATGGATTTGAGTCCCTTTATTCTACACCTTTTGAGTGGATACCTACTCTCATACCTACTAACCAACTTGGGGAAGAATATATTTCTACATGACCATTTCTATGTGTTCCTAAAAAATTGTCATGGGGAAGGATATGTTTCTACTTTACCATTTCTTGGGGAAGAATATTCTACATGACCATTTCTATGTGTTCCTATAAAATTATCATAGGTGTTATACCCTATGTATCTACATGCACAACTTAGATTAAATATTTTGAGGGTGCTATAAAAGATAACGCTCCCTCAAGTGATCTCTTTTTAAACCTTTTATTAAAGGCAATAGGGTTACTTCCTACACTTGGCACTTCATTCTAATTCACATAATTTAAGTCACCCTCCTACCAATTTAGAAGGATGGATCCATCCTCCTCTTATGTTCATATCTTTAGTTCATGCCTTGGTTGACATGAAGGATATAAAGGCTCCTGAGGTGGTGGTGCATTTTTAATCATACATGCCTCATTCATCATTCCATTCACACATGTGGTTATTTTCATAGAAATCACCTTTCATAGTCTTACACCATATTATCATAGGAATGAGAGATATTGAGGTGCTTAGAGTGTTATAATTTGATGCATAAGGTGGTCTATTATATGTGAGATGGTTTTAATCCTATGAAACATATTATGATGGAGGATTGTTTGATTTATATTATTGGTTTAAGGTTTGACAAGGCTTGTAATGTTGTGCTTGTTTCCTTTTAAGTGATACTAGCTCATTTCTAAATATCTTCAACAAAGACTTAATTTTGTGCATCTCACTCAAGGGTACAAAAGTTGATGAAATTGTCAAGCCAAAAGTAAAAATGATGGGGGATAAATTTGGAATGGTGGGAAAGGCAAGTGAACTTGTACATTGGGGTTCAAGATACAAGGGCATACGAGGGTTAGGTGAAATTTTCCCCACTTATATCAATAAATTTTTTGCATGTAAAACAACCTCATATTCATCTTGTAATATTTTTCCTCCCATAGGTTAGATCATTATTACCACATCACTATTCAATGTTATAAAAAATATAAGAATGTAATGTTAGTATTTGGCTTTACCAAGAGTGGAACTGAATCCCAAGTTCTCGAGAATATGAAGTTGAATTTGACCATCTACTCATGTGGATACCTTTTTATGGTCATGAGTTGCTCCATTAATGACATTTTGTTACTCTTTTCTTCAAGATGTCTATATCATACCATTCCTAACTCACACCAATTTATAATAGTAATAGGCCATAAGTTATGGTACCATTGGAGTGTTTTCCCTTTCAAATAAGATGCAAAGAGTCACACTATGGTGTTATCTTTGATCACATTATGGATGGAGAAAATATTTTTCATGTCTTATATGTGCTCTATTAGGGTATTATAATTTTATATAGTAAATTAAGGGATGCTCTTAAGAGTGACTATATGAATATCATCATACTAAGCAAGGATAAATGGGCTACCTCCATTAAAGGTTGCAAAGGGTTTGAGATTTATTATTTTTGGGAAATTAGATGATTAATTCCTACATAATAAATGGGTCTAAGTAGATAAAATAAATAAATAATATGCAATAATTAAGCTACTATTTTTTTTTAAATAATTAGTATTTTTAACTTTTCTAAATATAGCAATGAGTGAGAGAAAATATGACCTAGCTTATCCTAGGATGTCATGGCTAAGACAAAGTCTAAAACTAGAGGAATAAGATTGGGACACTATCATAAAAAAAGATATGGTATTCATTCTATGGTTAGATAGGACCACTAAAAATAGGACACCCTATTATCTGGTGTTATAGTCCTAGTTTTTCCATTATTGTCCAAAATATTCATAGAGATATGATTTTTTGGGGTTTTATTGAAAATGTCTATGTGAGCATGTGTACCAAATTTTAGATCCTCACTATCAAAATAACTCCTTATAGAGATGATTATTTATGTTATTGTGTATTTTATGTAATTAAATGGAACTTCGGTAAATAGGGAAAAGGGGTTATTGTGTAAATGATATGCTAGAAGCACATCACACCCTATGTGTGGGCACACTACATACATACCAATACTTTGAGGAGGGATCAAGCTATATGTATTTCTCTCATTAAAGTTATTGGTAGAATAGCATGATGAAAATAAAATTAAATAAAAATTTGGGTGTATTCAGAATGAATAGGGAATGGTGTTAAGGTTTGAATAAGTTTAAAATACTATTGGATGGTTGTATGTAGAGAATAGGGAAAAGTGCTTGAGTAGTCTTGCTTGTATTCTTACTTTTCTCTTGTAAATGAGTGTCAAACCTTATAAATGGAATTTGAATGGCCTTTTATAATGGATTTATTGATTTTTATTTAAATTAATTTGCATTAGGCTGACATTAATTAAGATAAACATCTAGTAGAATATGACCATTTGAGCCAATTTTGCACTTGGTCAACAGTGCTAGAAATAAAACACCCTAATTTTTACTGTTGTATTCCATGTTTGGGCATTATTATATTGAGGTTAGGATATCAAGGTGAATGGATTTGTCATGGAAATATTATCTTGGGTGAGTAAAGGTTCAATCTAAAAGGTTATAGATGATTAGGAAACTGTGAAAACATTCCTAAGAGGGTCAAAAGAGTGAGCAAAATGGACCTATGGGTTGGGTGTCATCATCCATACTTAGGTTACCAAATTTTGCATTTTATATGACCAAATTCCACCCCCCCCCTCCCCACAAAATTTATTCTAGTGATGTATCAAAGTGAAATACTTAGATAAAGTAAAAAAATAAAACATACCTAAACTTACATGTAAAGATGAAGCTCATGAAGTTGTGTGATGCTAGATGTGCATAAAGAGCATAGTGTGAAGTGTGAGTATGCAATGAAAAACATAGAGTAGATCAATCCTTACAAGATATGTTATATCTAAAATAGGAATGTAAAAAGTCTAGGTAAGATAAAGAGGAAGATAAAGGATTGAATATACCTCATCAGGTATACAAACCAATACAAAACTTGTTGTGATGTTGGATTTTGATGGGTGTCTGTTGTACCTAAATTAATATCATAAATGAATATGAGTGATAAATTCCTAATAAGTGGCTCAAGAATGTAAATTTAGGCCCTTTGGCTCCAACATCACCTACTAAGTGAAGCTAACAAATCATGTGTGTGTTAATCAATGTTTGGACTATGTGTCTAATCCCTCTGAATAGGTGGCTCAAGAATATAAAGGTTGGACCTTTAGATCCATCATTTCCTACTAAGTGAAGCTAATTAATCATGCATGTGCCAATGAATGTTTGGAATGTGTGTCTAATCCCTATGAATAGGTGACTCAAGAATACAAAGGTTGGCCCTTTAGCTCCATCATTTCCCCATGAAATGAAACTATAAATTAATAATAGTATGGAATAGATGTCATATGAGATGGATCCTAAACACCATGAATATACTATTATCTAAAAATGTTGGCATGGATAGCCAAATGTATGATAGAAACTAGGCCACTCTTGACCATTTTGAAATATGGAGATTGGGATTTTATGAAAGCCACTCTAAAACTAGTGCAATAGGCTTACGTGGAAGCCAACTTGGGAACTTAGGTACTCAAAAAATTTAATCTTGTATTAAAAAATTTAATAAGTATGCCAATCACCTATAGATGTATCGATGCATGAAAATACTGAGAAATTCTTTGAAAAATAAACTAAACATGAAAAAGGAAGAGAATTAATGTGCTACACACATTGCCCCCAATCAGTGGTGTCTGGAATATGAATTTTGATTTGTAAGTTATATCAACTACCTAATATAAAATTAAAAGTGAGAGGCATCATGTTACACATGATGCCCCCTATATTTATATTCTCTACTAAAAAATTATACTAAACCATGTTGAATCTAGACTATGATTTACTAACAAACCTATGACTGAACTCACCTTTCTATCAGTTAATAAAAAAACTATTTTTTTCTATTCTCTAGATAGGATCACTAAAAATAGGACACCCTACTATTTGGTACTATTTTCTAAGGCCAAATCAGATGATTGTTTTAGATTCTTTGATGTTTACCTAGTCTATTTTGCTTGGTCTGATGTTTAGATTATGTTTCAAGTGTTTTGAAAACTATTGTCTTGACCACAAGGAGCTATAATATCTATGAAAAAAACCCTATTTTTTCCTGTATTCTAAGGGTAGGAATAATTACCTTATAATGAATAGCCTCAAAATAATAATCCTTGCAAGTGTGTTAAGCTAGAAATACACATTATATAGTAATGATAATCAACAAGATATCTTGAGATATAGCAATATTTATATTGAGATGTTGTTAGATCAACATGGGTATGCCTAGATATATAGAACAATGTAAAATAATGCGAAATTTAATAAACTAGAATTAAAAGTATTGGTTGTTAGTTATCAAGGAGGTATGGAGCATGATGTGCATCATGGTATCCAAGAAAAGAAAGATAAATACATGATATAGATCATGACATTGCAATCAAGGACAAGTAATTAAGAAACAAACATATAAAGTGAGAAGAAATAAGCATATAAGGGTGGAAAAATTGATAAGAAAATAAGGTACATGGGCACATGCCACTCATACTAGAAAGCAAACATAAAATGTATGTTCAAATGTCACATACACATACCATAAAACAAGCAAGATTAGCATGAGGGCCATAAGCACATAGAATATTAGAAGTAAGGGGCATTGGAAAATGTCCATAGGTACACACATGTGAATAGAGAAAAGGACATTGGAAAATGTCCTAAGGCACACATAGGAGACAAGCAAGAACTAGAATTTCAATCCAATAATCTATGCTAAGAAAGAAAGAAAAGCATGTAATAACTAAAAAGATAGAATCACATCTAACTAATCAAAGCAAGAGTGAAAGTATGCAAGACATGTTAGTACAGGACTAGGTATATATTAAGAGATATAAAAGTGCTAGATATGAGTGAAATGTCAATATAATAATCTATGTAATCTAGTAAGTAATTTACATCAGCATGATAACTTATAGTGTGTAGTGTAAGAATGACATAACCTGGATGGTTTAGTCATGTAGAAGATGCCCCTAGTGGTTATGTATATCAATGTGTGTCTCAAATGTAGAATTAGGATGTCCCCTCAATGGGTAGAGTGAAGCAATCAAGGATCTAGATGTCATTGCACACACTCAAACAATATCAAGTGAAGCATGGTAATGTAGATAAATTGACAAAAAATAGCATGAAACAACAAATGTAAGTCCTATCATATTAGTAGCAATGTAAATCATGGATGATGCATATGATAATTTTTTTTTTGTTTTTGGATATATTTGAATGTTTTTGGATTTTTAAATGTTATATTGTTTTGGATTTTTAAAATAAGCTATGTATAATTAAGCTTTGAACATAAATTATGTAGATTGTAATATGTAATATGGCATGCTAGACATGAAATCTACGTAGATTCATAATATTCATTAGGATTTTGAGTTTCTTTCCCTCAAGTGAGGATAAATAATACACTTTAGGGCTTAGATTTTCCATAATAATATATGGACCTAGCCAATTTCATTTGAATTTTCCTTTGATTTCTTCTTTGGCATTGACATTGTGAAGGTTTTCTTGGAGAAACAAATCATTAACATTAAACTCTATGGTGTGAACTCATTTATTATAGGATCATTGAATCTATTTCTGGTAGATTATGAGGTTTTCTATAGCTTTAATGCATGTATGGTCTAATTTTTCAAGCTAGTGTAGATGTTTTTCATGATACTAATCATTAGTGAGAATACCTTTAAGGGAGACACAAAGAGATGGGATTTCTAATTCCAATGGTAAAAATGCTTTTGTGCCATAAATGACTGAATAAGTAGTTCCTATGGGCATACAAAAACTTGTGTGATAGGTCCATTATGCTAAGGTAGTTGACTATGCCAATCATCTCCAAATTTTATCAGTGTTTTTCTTAAAATGTTATTGATAGTTTTATTAGTAGCTTTTACTTGACTGTTTCCTTATGGGTAAGATGGAGTGGAGAATGGGTGCTTAATTTTGTATTTGGTATAATTTTTTTATTATTTTATTCTTTAATGATGTTGTATTATCATAGATGATAGATAATGGTAGGCCAAAGCACAAAATAATATGAGTCATGATAAAATTGTATATGTCTTCACCTATGGTAGATTAAAGTTGAAATACTTATACCCATTTGGTAAAGTATTCAGTAGCTATGATTATGAAAATATGTCCATTGGTGGATTTAGGGTTAATTTTTCTAATGAGATCAAATCCCCATAACATGAATGACCATGGAGAAATGATAGGTTATATTTTTTGTGATGGTGCATGTTATAGATTATTGTGTCATTGACATTTATCACATAGATTCACGTATTGTAAACATTTATATTCCATGGTAGGATATTAGTACCCTTATCAAAGTAATTTTTGTGACATGGCTTTTCCACTAAAGTGACCATCACCTTCACTATCATGTATTTGATCTAGAGTAATTTTAGCTTTTGTTTAGGTTAAACATCGTAGTAAATGTCCATCGAAGGATCATTTTAAAAGGTCTAATCTAAATGATACATTATTTTTGGGAAATTATATGTTTAATTCCTAAATAATAGATGGGTCTAAGTAGATAAAATTAGTAAATAATATGCAATAATTAAGACACTAATTTTTTGTAAAAAAAATAGTATTTTTTTCTTTTCTAAAAATAGTAATGATTGAGATAAGATATGACTTAGATTATTCCAATCTATTATAGATAAAATAGAGTTTGATCCTAAGGAATAAGACTTGGACACTATCACAAACTAAGATTTGGTGTTTGTTCTATGGTTGGATAGGACCACCAAAAATAGGACACCTTATTATCTAGCGCTATTGTCCTAGTCTTATCTTTATTATCAAAACTACTCATAGAGATATGATTTTTCAAGGTTTTGTTTACAGTGTTTGTGTGAGCTTATTTACCAAAATTTGGATCCTCACTATTAATTAAAATACCTATAGATCTGATTCTTCATGTGAACGTGTATTTTATGCAATTAAATAGAACTTTGGTAAATAGGGAAAAGAGTTTATAATGTAAAGTATACATTGGATGCACTTCACACCTCATTTGTGGGAATGTTGCATGCATACCAGTACTCTGAGGAGGGATCAAGCTACATGTAGTTCTCCCATTGAAGTGCTTGGTGAAATAAGTGATGAAAATGCAAGTAAATACAAAACTAGGTGTACTTGGAATGACTAGGGACTTGTGTAAAGGTTTGAATAAGCTTGAAACACTATTGGATGGTTATATGCAAAGAATAAGGAAAAGTGCTTGAGTAGTTTTACTTGTATTCTTGTTTTTGTTTTGTAAATGATTTCCAACCCTTCTAAATGGACTATTAATGGATTTTTATAGTGGATTTAATGATTTTGGGTTAAATGAAATCATGTTAGGCTGACATGATTTAGGATAAGGATCTAAGAGAATATGGTTATTTAAAACAAATTTACACTTGGATAATAGTGCCAAAAGTAAGACACCCTAAGTTTTAAAATTGTAGTTCATGTTTGGATGATATTGTCCTAAGGGAAAGAGACTTGGGGGGATGGATTTATCATGGAAAGATTAGCTTGAGTCAACAAGGGTTCAATTTGGAAGGCTTTAGATGACTAGGAAACTATGAAAACATGCCTAAGAGGTTTAAGAGAGCAAGAAAAATTGGTGTATGGGTTGGGTATCATTAGCCATACTCAAGTTAACAAATTTTGCATTTTATGACTATAGTTTGTTTTTAGGAGTAACCATAAATGGAATGAGGAATATTCTTCTTTTATGCATAGGGAATATGCTAAATAGGGGTGTAGATTTAGCTATATGAGAAGGTTATCTTACATAACTATCCCTCTTGATAAGGGATAAGGATGCCCTAAATCTTCCTCTTATATAGGGTACATGTAACTTAATGAAATAAATTTTATCACCTCTTACAAATGATCTCATTTGTATTAGCATATAGATCAAGGACTAATATTTTTGAACTAGAAATGTTTGGTACCACCAGGTAATCTATGGAGTGTATTTAACACTTTAAACTAATAATTACACCAATTTCTTAACTAAATATTTAAATTATCCCATCAAGCATGCCAAAAAATACTATCTCTTGAAACATGCACTCATATAAGAAAGGATAATGAGCATGCTTGTGCATAATAATTTTACACCTATCACCTTAGACATGTATGCCAGAGAGAGATTCAATGACTCATTCTAATAATGGGATCATCCCCTAAGGTGTGGGACTCTGTCAATCCTTGGGATAAACCTACAAATTAGGCCAACTTCCTTCTATTATAAATTCATCTAGTTTAGTACAATATGTAGACCTACAAAGAGAAGAATGAAATTGATTGCTAGCATTAAGCCTAAACATAACAAATGGGAAAGGGGGATAAAAGGTAAGAGGGATGTTGGAATGTAAAATGTGATGCACTAATAATAAATTTATCACATTACCCACTTCGCAACACACTAAAACCAATAGACTAAATACAAAATCTTTAAAATGGGTGCACTACAATTTTTTTTCACATGGAGTTAAGGGAACACAATGCAACATTAGGAGGGATGACAAATAGTCCATAGATAATGATTATTTATATCTATGTATACATAATATGCGATCTATATAGACTTATAGTTATACATACAGGTGAAGAGGTAGTATGGAGATGAGAGAGATAAACATCCACAGACAAGGATCAATAACCATGAATGCACATCAAACATAGAGCATGAACAAAATTAGATCATTTATTATTAATATCAAGGTCTAAGGTAATATTACAAAATCAAATGGAAAAATCACCAAGAGAGGGATATTGGAGGGTAAAATTTGGCATCATTATAATACCTAGAAATGTCAACTATTTTATAATAAAAATTAGGGGGTCTATATAGTACTTAGAAGGGCCCTACATAATTAATTTTCCATTGGAGGTGTTAGATAGTAAATTGAATTTTAAACGATGCCCAAATCCCAAGTTTGATTAATAACACCAAAAGTATTCATAATAACTAATACAATCTATAGTCATTAAATTTAGTCTAAAAAATTTATCATGGCAGTAGTTGGAAGGTCATCTTGGATATTTAGATGGATTGTGTGTTTATTAATGATGGAGATATGATTGTGTAGTTGGAGAGGATGTGTTTGCATGATTTAAAGATATTATAGTCATCATTACATTTTAATTTATTTGGATCCATCTCCCTCAACATATAATTAGGCTCAACTACCACCCTTATTCATTGATGTCATCTATCAATCCACATAAAATAGCCCACTAACATGGAATTGTGCAAGCATATATTTTGGTTTTTACATGTCATCTGACATGCATGGTCAGTTAAATGTATCCTACGAAAAGAGTACACACTAAAGGTTGTGTATAGAGATGGTTGTGCAATGAAGCTACAATCTTATAAAGGGAACTGAGGGTGATCTTCTATGGAAATACATAATGCACTAACTCCTCCTATACATGGTCTCTCATGATGGTCTTCATAGTCTATACCTTCTATTTAGAACATATATTAGTCTACGAAGGAGATGGTGCATACCCTAGATTTCTATTTGAATTTCACAAGAGTGAAAACATTAAACCCTATGATTTAGTGCGGGACTTCACTATTGAGTCATTAGAAAACTTTTAATAAGATCATGCAATAAGATTTAATATCTTGAACATGATCTTCATGATTTTTAACTATCTTCTCTGTACTTCTCTCTTTCATTTCTTAAAGCCTAGGGGACTTGTGCACTCTAATTTTTTCACTATATTGATGTGGTGAAGGATTCTTGCATGCAACATGCATTGGTAACACCTTTTAGGTAAAAAATAATAACTAGTTAATGTGTGAACCCATGATAACTATTAATTTCAAGTGTGGATGGGAAGTGTTTATGTGTAGGCTTGGTTCTAGGTAACTCAACTCCGTACAAGTATGTAACCTCTTGTATAGTTCTTATGACTTTGGTACTTATTGAGGGTTTGAATTGGAGATTTAACAATATCCCTAACTAAGTCTACATATATGAAACAAAAATAATGTCATACTCACCACATATTATGGCATAAATTGCGGTAATAACAAAAAGCAACACATAACAATCAAAGAAAACTCTACTCAAGCCAATGTAGATGTATTCTAAACTATGAGAGATACAATCAAACTATTACTTATAATATCATATACCTATCAAATGAAATAATAAAGTTATATATACTTACCTTTGAAATGAACCCACTTATTCTCACTAATTCTCAATCTCTCCCTTGGCCAAATTTTCTTTGTAAGAGCTTGTTGTGGATTGTGAGGATCATAAGGATAAATCATTTATAGGCTACAATACCTCTCATATGCATCCAAGACTTACACAAAATGAATTATCTACTTAATTAACTTATAAAATGATAAAATAAGTATAATTATGAACTATAAATGATGTAAACATGAATGGTCCTCTCTATTAGATTGAAATGAGCCTTGTAGTTATAACAATGGAAAAGTCTTCAACCTTAAAAAATTTCAGCCAATAAGATTGGCTAGATCAATCCTATTAGTTGGAAAATGTTACTATTAAGAAAATAAACAATTCATATAGGCCAACTTAGTTCTATAACATGAAATTAATCTTTTACAACAAGATCAACATGGAAAACCTAGTATAAAAAGAGGGTATTTGCTTAATCAAGGGATATTTAAAGAAAAACACTTAGGGAAATGTGTATATGGTATTTGGATTGTTTAGGGAGTTGGATAAGTAGAATTTGTAATTGGTTTAAGTAATGATAAAGTTTACCAAGAAAATTTTTAAGCACCAATGGTCTACCCACACCCTTATCTGTGCACCCTTGAAGGCATGCACTCAAATAGATTGAAAATCGATAGGTTCTTTCAAGACAAAAAATGTTAGTGATTGATAAATATTAAAAATATTATGTGTATACATATTTCCCACTTGAACCTCATCACATGTCACAAAGTTGTAACATGGGATGGTGCTTCGATAAAGAACATAGAAACACATAATGTTGATCTTAAGAAAATATTAGAAAATAAAAAATAAAAAAAACTAAATAATTTTTAAATACATAATTTAAATTACCTTTTTCTTTATAAATAAGAGATGCATGTGAAGTAGATTGTTAATATGTATAGTGTGTGGTATAAAATATAGACCTAAAAAATAAGATAAAATTTGAAATCTTGGCAAAAATATGTGGTTAGTACTATAGTTACATTTTCAGGGTTTCAAAACTTTTTTTGGCTTGTCAAAAGAGTTTATAAAAACAAAGTTATGGACAATATACAAATTTTTTGATAAATAATTAAATCCTTAGGATTTTTTAAATTTTACTTTTAAAACAAAAAAAATCATTTATTTATTTGTGATTACTGATTATCAAATCTTTGAGTATCCTAGTTGAGTTAAGTGAGGTATGATGGTGTGATCTATAAGAGGTGGATGCATTGGAGGATATGCAGGAGGACACATCATGGTTGATGCATAGATATTTTAGATACGAATGATTTTTATAGTATTTTTGGATAAAAATGAACAAAGCTCAGAAATGTGAGTGTCAAGGAAAATATGTGTAATGAGGATTACCCCAAAACAATTTTTAATAAAGTAGAAATTACAAGGGTAGTGGATATGAACTTAAATGTTAAAAATAGTTCTACGGTATTAATCATAATATAGTTTTTAAATGTCACACAATTTGAATGGAATTAGCCTAGTTGATCTAGTTGGTTGGGGTGATTATCATTATGTGGCCAAATACATAGTCAGTGGATGATCTAATATATTTTTAAAATGATTGACTAGATTTAAGGTGGCCAATATAGTAGGATATATATAAATTAGTGGCTAACTTAGTATAGAAGCTAGATGAAATTGTGTTGAAAGAGAAGGAAAAGGAAAAAAAGTTTGATGAAGTAGTTAATTAGGTTTATTAGTTATTATTTTTGAAAAACTATAGATTATATTTGGTTTAATTGTAATGGAGAGCTGATTAGTGTTTATTTATTTGATATTTTATATAGGTTATATAGACTTTAGATATTAATAGATGTGGTGTGGTCATAAGATTTGCTAGAGAGATTATTGATGACCAATAGATAACATTTGAAAACCTTAGGTTTTGGCATGCTTATGGATATGAAATATATTTTTATTAACATAGAGTTATTTTATATATTCTTAGGGACATGGGAGTAGATACTTAATACTTTATGTTGGTGGTGGATGGGGATACCATTAAGTTGGGTACCACCCTTGAGGATGCCCATTCCTTATTGGGACTTTTGATTTTAGTTTTGCATATGTCATGTGATATAGTTGATATAAATGTAGAGTGGTGATCCATGGCCTTGTGGGTGGCCAAATCTAAGAGGTATTCCTAGGATATTTTATGAGTGCACCTCTCTAATGTATATGTGTCAATAATTATGGATATCTAGAAGGCCATTATTGGACTTGTGATAACTCATGTGATATGTCATAAGTTAGATGGGAAGGTGTCATTATATATTAATAGATTATGCCAATATAAACTATTTCAAGTAATGATGTATGATTTAAGATCAATTATCTAGGTGCTATTGGTTCATGATTTGTATAGTATTATGTCAATAGGGTAGATGACTATGTGCCCTATTATTTTATTGTGTAGTTGGATTTATGAGAGGTATTTGATGTATCAACATGTAGGGTTTCCACATGTATTTGATGTTACCCTACTTCATTTGTGGTGATGGGCACATGATTATATATTATTTGTTATACCACATGCCATAATGTTATATACAATCACAATATTAAGAATTATTTGGCACTTTTATTGAGGCACATCAGATACTTGACCCACATGACCAAGTAATTTTTAGGGACATATATATGTGATGATTATAAGGAACTATCCTTGGTGGGTGGAACCACATATAGTGACTCAGTCACTAGGAATGTTTGAGTTTTTATGGAAGGAATATGCTATAATAGTGTTGGAATATTGGGGATGTCATGCAAGAGAACATCATGGTCTGAGAGGTACAAGAGTACTGATGGAAGTTCCTTTTATATGATCATTCAAGTTGAGATGTGGAGTATTATGATGGAGATGATATGGATGTGAGCCAATAATAGACATAAGAGTAGAGAAGATGACTATTTTCCTAGAGTATCACATATTGGATTAACTATGGTGGTGATAAAGATGAAGTTAGGTTTCAATGTAGCCACATGTATGACCACAAGTACTACCATAAGAACCATAGTAAGTAGATCAATAAGGATATATATATGGAAAATCATTGGGATACATATAGGGAGATGTTGCACCATCTTATGGTGAGTTAGTTGATTTTGAGGTAGATTCATAATGGACCACATCATATAATTTTTTATTCAACTTGGGAGTTATAAAGGATTCTCACCACGATCTAGTCATGTTTCACATGAGGTACTTGGTGGGTGAGTGTGTGGTAATATGATTGGTAAGAATTTTTTATTTAATGGATTTTGTGATATATTTAATAAACATGCTAGATAGATTATATGTGAGATCATATTTTCATTTGGTTTTCATTTTGAAGATGTTACAACTAATGAGGCTACATGGTTATCCACGATGAAGAGTGTGCATTAGGATATTATAAATGATGTATTACCCAATAATGGTATGACATAAATGATTGATATGATGGTATATTAGCACTTGTGTATGCTATTTGGTTTGATTTGTTTGGATCATTATATTAATAGTTTCAAAAATCATCTAATGTTCCATAGGTGATATTAACCCCAAGTGTTAGTGATGGGGAGTTAGATGCATGAAAATAATTGGTTGTAGAGTGAGATACAAATTTTCTAATGGAAAGACACTTGGCCCATATTTAGAGACAAGTGGAACATTTAATGGTATAGGTGGATGGACTATAAACACATACATATTCACTTCATCATACTATTTATAAAGGATAGTATTAGGTGTCTATGAGTAGTGTAGCTCCTCCACCACAAGATAGGTAGGGTGGACCAAAATTATAGAGTTATTTTTCTATTTTATCATGTGATATTTGGAAACATTTGTGTGTGTGTGTGTCTATATAGACACACACACACACACACACACACACACACACACACACACACACACACACACACACACACACACACACACACACACACACACACAGACACACACACACACACACACACACACATGTGTGTGTGTGTGTGTGTGTGTGTGTGTGTGTGTGTGTGTGTGTGTGTGTGTGTGTGTGTGTGTGTGTGTGTGTGTGTGTGTGTGTGTGTGTGTGTGTGTGTGTGTGTGTGTGTGATTTTAGATTACCCATATATGTTATGGGAATGTGTATGATGTATATATTGATTTTTTATATAAAATGTAAACAAATACATGTTTAAAAATAATAAAATTAAACATGAGAAAGAAAATAAAAAATAAAAAATGTAAACACATGTAAAAACATGAAGAAATTAAAAAATATAAAGAAGATAAGATAGTAATCAAGTATGTACAATGAGATATGAATTAAGAAGGAAAATCCCAATGTAAAAAAAATCAAGGATATGTAAACAATGAAATATAAAATGAAGAAAAAATAAATACCAATGTAAACAAATAAAATCAATGCAAACAATATTGAAAATATGTAAATGATGATATACAAATAAGAAATTTTAGAATGTGGGAAAATGAAAGTAGGAATAAGAATGAAAACCCAAATTTATTGTTTGTGTTAATATATAATGTGGAATACTAAGGTTGTCATGTGAAAATATATGGTACTTAGTATATATGTGGGAATTGGATATGTTTTGAGGAAGTCTTGGTCTTATTTGAAGTCTTACATTGAAACTCACAAATGGATAACTAAGTGATTTTATTTTTTAGGAAAAGGATAATTTTGTGAGGAAGGCTTGTTCCTATCCAAGGTCTTACACTATAACTCACAAAAAGAGATATAAAAATGTAAATTACTAATTTTTAGAGATATAGGAGTATTTGTGAGGAAGGACTGATCCTATCCAATGTATTATACTACATTTCAAAAAATATTTACAAATAGGTATGACCAATGTAAAAGTAATATGCATCAAGGGGAATGTAGGAATGAAGTTATGAAAATAGGGAATGCAAATATTGTACATAGGTGTTGTAAAAAATCTTAGTATAAATAAGGCATACTCAAAAAAATTGAAAGTGCGTAAGATTTTTTTGGATAATAAAGGCTTAATGTAATCATACTACTAGACACAAATTAGTTTTATAATGATTTAATTACCTATATTATCTCATGAAGGTTATGTATATAAAAATTAAAATGGTCCCAACTTTCCACAATGTGTTCCCCATTTCCTAGGACCACTTATAGATCTGTTAGTGTACTACAAATACTAGGTACTTGTGTGAGAAATTAGGTGGCACAAGGAATAATAATGAGACTTGTTATCCCATTCTAGTATCCTAATGCACTTAATGTACATCAAATCTATTATGAGGCTAACTAAGGAGTTTGATATTTCACTAGAATAGGAGATGTGCCAAAGGAGTATCACATCTTTTGACGTGATTTTTGACTTTTGAATTTTTTTTTTCCTTTCGATCATTGCCTTTTGTTTTAATGATTTGGATTTTAAATTTTATGGATTTTATTTATTCCTCCTCTATATTGATTAAATAATCTAAATATGAGTGATATAGATGACTAACACAAAAAAGCTTATACTTTGTCTACAAGAGAAAAGTACATGAAATCCTATGTTAGTGTTAAAAATTCTTTGAAATTGTCCCCAAGTAAATATGCAAACTCAAGACAAATTTTATGTGTGATTAAGATGAGATAATTAAATATAAAAATAGGGATCATGAAATATCCATGTAAATAATAGTAAAATGATGAACATGCTTTGTAATTAATTGTATGGAAATAGGATAATGTGGTGTGGTCTAAGTGAGATGACTCATAAATGACTATACTATTAAACAAGTGATCTAACATAAATATCTATGTAAGGAAAAATCATCCCAAGAGGGGAAAAACAAGAATGTGAAACATATATAAAGAGTTGAATGTAATGCATAAAAAGTTAATTGTAGGAATATTATTGATTAAATAAAACAAATATTTCAAATAATAATATAAACAATGATCATATAGAAAATAAAAACTGATGTTCAATATATCAAACAAATAATATGAAAAATTATGAGGAATATATCAAAATTTAGTCATGTATAAATATGAGGCATAATATGTCATGTTGAAATATTATGTTCACAAATATTGATAGATCTTACAACATACATCATCAATAACATCTAATAAATCCTACTATAACTAGAATTTGTATCTAATCATAGTATTATCTATCTTAACTAATACATATTTGATGGCTTCCCATCACTCTATCGCAATGGAGCATGTATGGATGCTAGAATAATAAGGATGTCTATGTGGTATTTCATATGAAGGGTAATCAATGCAAGGATATGGTGCTAAACTATGAGGTAAATATTTTGATATATGTGATTATGAAGGTGGTATGGAAGGGGTAGCCTTCACTCATGAAAGATGTTATGTACACTATTGAGAAGGTTATAGTGTAGGCCATGGAAAATCATGGAATCATTTGCGCAAGACCCTATACCTATTTGTATGATTTGTATTACATTAATGCCAAAGGAAATAGACCTCCAAATTTTTAGGGATGTATGTATTATTATATGATATTAGGAGAGGTACAATCTTATCAATAGATTGTCCCTTGTCCAAACAAATCACATCAATATACTATCAAATCTATCAAAAGTGTGTAGAGGTATGCATGATTTTACCATGAAAATAAGAAGTACATCTAGGAGTAACTAACTAAGGAATCCTAATATCTACTATAGGATTGGAACCTAAATTCCATTATTTTTAAGAAAACCTATGATGTGTTTGACAATCCTTGATCCACTAACCAAAAACCTTATGTAACTCATAATATGTCTCATCTTCCCATAATTTAGGGAGATGGTATGACTTAGGAAAAATTAATATGCCATCACCATCAGTAGTAAAAATTTAGATAGATTTTATGATAGGTTCAAAAATTATGGTACATACATGTAATTTAGGTTGACATAATTTGGTTGACATCTCAGGAGAGAAAAAATTCAAAGGATAAAAAAACCTTATGAATCAATATGGTTATGGCATGTGATGGTGAAGAAACATGTTCTAAAGAGGCTCAATAGTAATGAGGTGAGAATTAGTGTGTGTGTGTAATCCATCTATGACATATGAACATCAAGTTAAGAAGAGATAATGTTAGGTCAAGAGAAGAAGAAGATACTACATCAATATAGCTAATTCTAATTACTATGAAAGTAATGTTGTAAATAGGAACAATATCTCATTATTTCTGCATATTATCTTGAACAAACCCAAATAAAAATGGGTCATCAAAAGAAAAATGATCATTGTAATCAATATTATGGAGATCAATAGTGTAATCATAAATGTTATTATACATAAAGAAGAATGAGAAATGATTTTTTTAGTATTGGTTAGAGTAGAATTAATTTCATCAATTGGTTATTGTTGAGACAAAGGTATTAAATGAGGTAATTGAATAATTATGCATGAAGGGAGATCAAAAGTTTTAATATTCAAATTGATCTTGTTGGGTTCATCAGCAGAATCTAAAAGGTTGAGTGAGATGTTGATCACAAGTTTAGGGTGACAACTATAACCTTTGGTAGAGTTGAAAGGGTAATTGAATAATTGATATTACAAAAATTGATTGTAAGGTAAAGGATAAAGGGTTGGAAATTTAAAAACACCATGTTATTGGAATTTTTCAAAATTAGAAGGGTTTGTATCTCCTTGAATATTATAAATAACATTGTTATTATGTAATTTAACACATTGGTATGATGATGAGGTGATAGATCTCATGTGATGTCTACAAGGTTTATGAAGTAAGATGTTATGTGATAACAAAAAATTAAATATCATAACCTTAATTCAAATATTGAAAGGATAAATTATGATAGGAATGTAAACACATCCTAGAGGAGGCATTTATATTTGGTCATATAATTAACAATGTTGTACTCAACACACACTAGTCTCATTATTTTGGAATAGGGGCCATTATTGTTTGAAATCCTAGTTTCCAATCTGAAAATCCTTTTCATTGGAAATCATGTGGGTACTTAGAAATATTTTAGGTTTCAAATTTCTTAATTACCATGTTGATGGTTCTTGTTAAGTAAGACACTCTATGTTGATGTGATTTATATTTTCCCCATATCAAGGTTTTCCCACTTTGTGTGATTTGTTTAGACTAACCCATTAATGTATTTTAGAGTTTTTACATGTATACAAGTTTTCTTATAATTTGTGAGAGATTTATAGTATAAAATCCGAATTATTTTGGTATTTATGTGTTTTGGACTTCATGTATTTTGGTTTTCATGATTTTAGGTCTTCACAACTTTTAGAAATTCATAAATTTTGGTTTTGGTGACTTTTAGTTTTTGTATTTTTGGGTATTCATGAATTTCGGTCATTAAAAGTTTTCATTTTGTGGATTTTGACATTTCACAAATTTAATACTTCATGACTTTTAGGTTCTCACTAATTTTGGTTTTCATGTGTTTTGGTCATCACTTATTTTTTTCCTTTGCATGTTTTGATCTTTGTGTGTTCACACAAAATGGTAAAGGAGTATTTTAGTAAAATATCTAACATGAAAAAAATATGAGTCTTCAAATTTTGTGCATCTAAGGTGTCATGTGAATTGGATTAATAGAATTTTACAAAAGTTATGACACCCAAATTTTGATATCATGCCATGTGGTAAAACTACATCAACACCAAAACTAATGACCAAGAGACACTTGTTTAGGGATGAGAATGTGGCATTTTCTAAACAAATAATAATTATATATGGCATACCCACCAAATTATGTTACCAAATTTGAATTAAATGAGTATAATAAGCTTAAAGGTATTGGACATTAATGGAACATGAAATTGAATTAAATTAGACATTATTGAACTATATAATTTAATTCTAAAGAGATGCCCCCCTTATTTATTATCAAAGAGACTACTCAAACTTGCATTCTACAAAGAGATAAAAGACAGTTTTTTTCATTGGCTATGAATAAATTTCATAAAACTATCAATTCAACTATCAAGTGAATTAAAAAATTAATCTAGACATGAGAAGTGTCTTCATCATCTAGGGCATATAAAGGAGCTTAACCTCTATCCAATTTATCCATTAAAGATACATTATTTGACTCGACTACATTTAATGATAACTATGAAAATTAAATATCTCTATGAGACATTGTGGAGAATATTTATTCCCACTCTTATTACGAAAGCATAAAAATGAAGAAAAGAAACTAGTGGTGGACTTGATAACCTTGAAACTTCAAAAATTATATTTTTAAACACAAATTTTGAAGTGATGCCTTATATTGACCTATTTTGAGACTTATTTTTCAAAGGCAAGGTATCTAATGGCTTAGTACATCATGGAAACAAGAGGACAATCATGGAATGTATTTTAGGGGATGATTTTCAAAGGTACCTATGGATCCCCCTCATAGATTCTACCTATGAAGGGATGAGGATGAAATTGTGAAAGAAGAGAAAGATAATTGAGGATGTATTCAGGAGGTGGATAATATTGGGAGAAAAGTTATGAATTAAACATACTTCTATGTTCCCAATCACCAAATTTAGATTTGGAGTTCAAATTGGGATGGTGTAACTAAATATATTATATGGGTGTGCCATGATCCATTATCTTCAAATTAAGTGGGTGCCACTATTGTACATACTAATGACATAATTATTGACCTTTGTCAAGGGTGAGATCACTAGTGTCAAAATCTAGGACAAACTGTATAAAAAGGATAAGAGGTCATTTGAGGACCAATTATTTCTGATGTCTTACCTATTGGATGTTGTCATGGATATAGTATATGTGCATAATGGATCACTCTAGAGCCTATCCCAATATAAAATTAATAATAGGCTATGTTACTTTGACTAATTCTTACACATATACTCCTACATGTGAAATATAGTTTGAATAGTTGATAACATCTATCCAAAACTCTAGAGGGCCATCCATGAGGAACCACTATCATAAACACTATATCTTATCAAGAATACACTATGGTCAAGGGGAGAATACTAGATTTATCCTAATTATATAGTAATAATTATGGAGGTAACTAATGTAGGACCCTTTTTCTTGCCCAACTATGTCAAAACAAGCTTGTGAAATAATAAATGGCATATTAGCTCTAGTGGAGTATATATGAAACTATGTGGATGAGGCACAAAGGCCTTTTCCATGGATATTATTTTATTCTAGTTTGAATTAATTATACCAATAGGAAACATGTTGGTGTTGTAGAAGGCATAAGTGGGTTGTATTCATTGGCATTTCTACCACACTACGATTGGGACCCAAGTGGTAGAACACCAAAGATTGTCATTAACCTAAGCTTCCAATAAAAAATGTGTGCCCTATGAGCATGAATTCATCTTCATAAATTCCAAGGTTGATGTTAAGGTATTTTATATGATACATATGACTAGGTATATAGAGGACATAATAAAGCTAATCTATAAGTATCCATCACTCATAGTTGTAGAGGCTCAAACTCAACTTCCACCTCTAGGAGAATGGGATTCAACTAATTATTATTCATCTCAACACTCTAACTTAGTTAAATTATAAGGGGCACCTTACCAAACATCATATCAATATGCAAGGGTGATTTTGAAGCAAGAATATATGGGGGCTGCTACTATAAAAAATCTTTTGGAGAAGTAGAGGATCTAATTAATATTAACTCTTCTAACTATTCATACTCCATCCCTCTTGATACAAGTATGGTTCTAGTAACCTTGAAGGTATATTTATCATCTTATACTACTCCATAGGCCACTCCTTTATTTTATAGAACATGAATTTAGGTCTAAAAGAGGAAAATAGCTCTAAAACCTCCCTTAAATAATTGAGATACATGTGAGTTCAACTATTGAGTTAATATCCCAAGAGAGGAATGTGGGTGAAGGATAATGATGAGAAGAAGATGAGAAGGAAGAGCTCACAATGACAAAGGCCATGAGCCTCTAAAGACTAAAAGGTAAGGTAAAATTACAAATGAAAATACCATATTATGTCCCTAATCTTGTTGTTACCTCTATTTTACCTCTTATAATTCATATTTCCCTCTATTTTGATTCTTTTTAGAAATATATAGATAGTACTATAGCCTTGTATCCATAAACTACTATAATAACTAATGAAAGTCCTATTATTATTACTTCTCAAAGTTTAACAAGATATACTATAGCTAAAAAAGTCCATTATAATAAAAATACAAGAGTCCCCATTTTTTATCAGGGAAAACAACAATCTACCCAATCCACCTAGCTAGGTTTATCTATTCCCTAGTCTAACATAACTCAACTAACTTCCATTGTGATATATACAAGAGCTAATAGGAAGACAACCTACATTATACACCCTATACCCCATACTAACAACCTAGATTGGTAAAATTTTATCTTCCCATCTCTACTAGAACCACTCCAAGTAAGATGCTTAAGTTTTTATTCAAAGGATATTATGTCAAGGGGAGCTAGCTAGGCCACTCAGCCATCTAGCATAGAATGATTAATAATTCCATGGTAATAAGAGGACTTAAGAGCCTAATCCACTTAGAGGTTTACCCTGGTGATTTCAAAGCTTCCCATAGTTATCTCCATTTTTGAAAAATCTAAAGGGACCATTCAAAGGCTTAGAAAGGGAAAGATAAAAGATGTGTCTGGTAAAGGCCTAAACCTTAAAGAGAGAGAAGATGTCTTTTCTTTATCCAAGAGGAATAATCAAAGAACTAAGGAATCCCCATATAATGAATATTTTATGGATTATTTATAAGCACACACAAATGTCTTATTAAACTTAATAGAGGCATTGATCATGTCAAATAATATATTTAATAATAAATCAATCAAGTGTTGGAGAAACAATAGGTTATGCATATACCTAGATAAATAGAGGATGATGTGAAGAACATATCCCATAGGTTATATTATATTCTTGACACTATTTTTATAATCAAGATTAAAATGTCTCCCCATTTGAATAAGACTATTAAATTGCTTAATTATTTTAATTAATATGAAAATAAGTTGAACTTTCTCATAATTTGGAATACAAACAAGGCCTTTGGCCATTTAGACATGATGACTCTTCTTAAAGTATATAACACCCTGAATTTGATAGTTATTAAAACACAAGATGATAATGGGTGTATCATGCACATGTCTTAATTAAAAAATTATTTTACAATGAGAGGTAATCTATACAAATTTTACAAGATTTGAAGTTGTCACAAGAAAGGGACATTTTAGGGAAATTTACTGATAGTTCTAATTTTGATAAGTTACTCTAGATGACTAATTTAAATTTAAAAAATAATTCTAAGGATGCACAAGGGAGGAGATTAAGTATGAGATTGTATTTTCAAGGAAGAAGATGGTGGATTTTCAATTCATTAAAGTGGATTTTATAACTTCAAATAAGGAGCATGGATGTCTACTCACATAAGTATCTAGGGTACATAAACTACCCATTCTCAACCTAGACATAATCAAATCTTAATATGGTTGAGCATATAACTATTATCTAGACTTGAAGAAAACTAAACAAGGCATAATATGAATTTCTAGTTCAAATCCACCTACCCATCATGCTCCATCATCCACATTAAGTGCTACTCCCTCAGCCATGTAAGCTCTAACATCAATTAAAACTATAATGGCCTAAGATAATATTATATGTATCTCTTCTATGAGATTTTATGCATGTAAAATAAATATTTATTATAATTTATACTCATGATATATGTAGGCTTAACTATGAAATATTGTAAACATGTCCATGTTTCATGATTTTGTAGCATGCATCTTATTTTATAAATATAATTTTGACCATTTCAAATCATACATGCAGAGTCTACATTAAATAGAATTATCATTCTAATCACTAACATCTAATTAGATTAATTTGGAGGATGAGTTAACCCCTTACCCAAATATGTATATACTTGTAATCTTTCCATTTAAAATGGAGTTGGAATTTTAAACAATAGAAGAAGGAATATTTGGATTGTCATGCAACCATGTTAATGAGTTTCTTCTCTAATTTTCTATAACTGATTATCATTACTTCTATGTTATTGATTTAAAAACTTGAGGTGTGTAAATTATACTTGGATTTATTTATTTTTATTATTGATATATGCTAATATAAGATGTGAACAAATTATTTTAATATTAGCTAATATTAGTAATTACAAGTAATAAGGTTGATCAATTCATTTATTTGAGTGTGTATAAGTGGATTTTCATGATATAGCCTTCTAAAGTGAGAAATTTTTTCTTTAGATACCTCTTTGATTTGATTCATAATCTTTTTTTATAAGGGTGAGCAATAATTTCTCTAAAAAGGAGAAACCTTTGGCTAAGATCTTATAATTTACTATATCCTTTACCCTTAGACTTCCTCACTATGTTTATGTGTGTATAATAAATATCTACTAACTTCAAGCATTGGTTTTAAATACACTTATCCATGTATGAAACCAACCTAGAATTAATCCCTCTCTTGACCACACAACTTTCTTTTATTCCTTACCTTCCCTCATTTTTAGTTTCTTTTGAGATCTACCAACCATAGCTAAGATTATCACCCATCCAAATCAAATAGGATTTTGGTTTCTTTTATATTTCACTCATCCATGTACACTTGGTTAACAATGTTCATGTTTAACCAAATATTCCACCACCTAGTATTTTTAAACCATACCTCCAACTCATGCCCCAAATTGGATTTTACCTATATAGATATCACAAAATGTTAGAGGCTACCTTGTTCATGACTTGGTGTGCATAAAAATGGCATTAAAATTTTATTATGGCACTAGAAGGAGATCCTTCACAATCCTTGTGTCAATCCCTAAAAGAGATGATCCCCTAAATGGGAGTTTCACTATATAAAACTACAAGAATAACTAGGTGTAGGGCCCAAGCCAATCTTTAATTTTCATCTTTATCAACCTATCAAAGGCCTAGATCTACATCAATAATTCCCAAGGTATGCCAAATGAGAATACCTTCTCTAGTAAAAAACATTAAACATAGTAATCAACCTATGGCTCACCCTTGGTTAATTGGGTCTAGTATTTCCATCATTGAATATGTGCATAATTTGCCAAGGAATTCTAGGAATTTCCTACCTTCTTTCTCCCCTTTAGGCAGATGAAAAACTAAAGAGCAGATCAAGTATTTCAAGTTTGCCTTAAGATTAATGAATGTTATAGATGAATATGTTGCATTCATACTTTTGCCATTCACAAAACAAAATATACTCATGTAGATATGATATACAAATGTAAACTAGAAGTTCCTCCCTTCTTGTTGAATTTCTAATTGTTTGATAATAATATATAGAACTACTTAGTTAATTCTAGAGTTTTAGATATTGAAATTCCAATGTCTATTTTTTTAAAAATAGATTAAATCCAAGACAATCCATAAGGATGGTTTAATAATTGGATAAGACAATACTACATGTAGCTGGATAATTGAACAACGTGCATATAAACATAATCATGGTGGATATACCAAAAGTACATAGATTACTAATGAGTAGGAATTGGTCAAAAACACTAAATGTATATATGGAAAAAAAATTCCATATATATGATTGCCATGGAAAGGAATTGCAAATATATTAAAATTCACTCAGATCTTAGGATGAAGCATCCCATCATGGAATAAAACACCAAGAATGAATAGGTTAGTTATAAATCTCCTAATATAGAGATCTACACCTTCACCATGAACTATGAAGTGTGGTATATTCAGAGTTAGTGATAAATCATTTCAAGAAAAAATACCAGTTTAATTTGTTATATGTCAAAAGGTACAAAAATAGGGACTGGTATTTGATTGAGTCATTTAAAATATTTAATTTAGCTGATTTTCCTAGAGAACAAAACCAAGAAACTAATTCATTAGTTAATTCAGCTACCAATTTGGCACCATTATAAGAATCCAAGGTCTTGAGATTTTATATATAACTTGTGCCTTTCTAATAAGTTCTTGAAAATGTGGATAATTTCTTGGTATTTGAAGATAAATAGTAGATTGTACATTTCTTAACTAGTTAAATATATTTTGAATCTCAAATATTTGATGAAAAATATTTTAGGCTATTAGGATAGGATGAATTGGGAGAAGAAGAAGTTATTAGACTCAATGAAAGTCATCTACCCTTGTAATGATTTCCTTAGAAATAATATTTGATGTGTATTCTCAAGCCTAGGAACATAGGCATATCATGGTTAATGAAACCAATTTCAATAGTGAAAAATTAAGGGATGAGATAGATCGATGCTATGTCAATAATGATTTTAGATACACTCAAGAAGAGAAATAAGGGGTAAGATATTTTCTCATTCAATATAAAGATGGGATTGCATGGACTTATTAAGACTTAAATGTTTTTAACATGAGAGTTATCACACATATAACCCCACTAAAGCAATACTATAATCCATTTAGGTAAATATAAAGGCTATTCAATGGAATCTTGCAACCCCTTATCAATAAGGAATTACAAAAATGGTTAAGTGTTAGGATAGTGTTCCCCATTAGGGATTCAATTTGGGTTTCTAATTTTGTGTCATTTAGGAAGAAGAGTGGAGAAATTATATTTTGTGTTTTAGTAGTCGAAATAAAGCTTTTGATAAAGAAAAATACCCTCTTCCTTCTCTATATGATGTAAATGAGGTAGTAAGTGGTTATGGAATGATATCTCTATTAGACAGTTTCTCAAGTTATAACTAGGTACTAGTAGAATCTAAGGATATAATGAGTGATAAATTTACTATAAAGTGGGGTACATATGTGTACAAAAGGATTAATTTTGGTCTAATTAACATAGGAGATAACTTTTAAATGGATATGGATCATGCATTTCAAGGACTATAGGTAAATGCATAATCGTGTATATGGATGACCTCACTATTTTATCAAAGAATAGAAATGGTCATGTAGTCCATTTATAGTCAATTTTTGAAAGATGTAGAAGGTTTGGAATTTGACACAACCCTCAAAAAACATATTTGGTGTCACCTAATGCAAATCATTGGGACATATCATCACCAAGGATGGGATCACGATTGATCCATACATAATTTAGGGAATCTCAAGGATAACATTCCCAAGTAGTAAGAAAGAGCTCAAGTCCTTGTTTGGTAGGATTAATTTTATGAGGAAGTTTATCTATAGTATTGAAAAAAATGTTATGCCTTCAAAACAATGATAACATAAGATTCAAAGGTAGAACAGACATTGAAAGTCCAAAAATAATTCGAAGGCATAAAGGATGCCATTACTGAGGCCTCAATGTTGATTAGTCTACACTTCAACAAAGATTTTTTCTTATACTTGATTGCTTCAGAACACATAATTAGTACTATTTTTACTTAAAAAGGGATGAAAGTGATCACCCTACTATGTTTTTTATAAAAAACATAAAGGAATCATATCTCAAATACTCTATGATGGACAACTAGATTCATGCTCTCATCAAATCAATAAAGAATTTTTAGCATTACATTTTAAAGAATAAAACTATTGCCAATATGTTGGATATACTCATTAGATCATTTTTGAAAAATATGAATTAGGAGAATATAGAGGCAAATGGATGGAAAATTTTCATGAATTCAAAATAGAAATCAATCTTATTAAAATTGTTAGAGAACAAGGCATCATTTAGATTATGATTGAGCCTGATTTGTGTATCACAATTGAGGAAGCCCTCAAGAATATGGTATCTAAAATAGACTAGTATGTTAATATAATTAAATAATTACTCATATGTACTTGTATTCTTAAGATAAATAGAGAAAAAAAATGATACTTAAGGATTAAGTATGCTCATCACATGACTAGGTACAGGTTTCTCTATAGAATAAATTATGAAGGTATTTATTTCAGATGTGTATCATAGGAAGAAATTCATGAAATCATGGAGATTAAAAATCAAAATATAGGAAGTCATCATCCATATGGAAACACCACATCACATAAAATTATCAAAATTGGCTATTATTGGCCAATAATCTTTAAGGATGCACACAACCACATGAGAACATGTCATGAATGCTAGGTATTTACAAAAATAAAATTACATGTAGAAATGCTATTATAATTGGTAATTAAAGGAAAATAATTTGATAAGTGGGCCTTGGATTTCATAAGTGTAATTGATAAAAATTACACATCTATCCATAACTTTGTTCTTAAATCTATGGACTACTACATAGGTGGATTGATGTAACAACAATAACAAGAAATTTTAGAGCACGAGATTTAATACATTTTCTCAAAAAGAACATCAAAACAAGGTTTGGTACTCTCATATCTTTAGTTTATGAAAATTTCCCAATATTTCAATCAAATAAGTTCAATGAAAGGGCCCATGAAAACTAAATTAACATTAGATTATCATATAATCATTACCTGTAGGGAAATGGATTGGTTGTATCTACAAGTAATATTCTAATTGATATTATCAATAAGTCAACTATAAACAAATCAAGAGAGTGGAATAATCTACATAATTATGCAATGTAGTAAGATTGATCTATATACAAGTAAGCCCTCAAGTCTTTACCATACCTACTTTTATATGAATGGTAAACATTATTCCCAATTCTACTTAAATTACCAACATATCAATTCATGTAGGAATATATAGAACCCAATCAGAAATTTGAGTCATAATTGTTGAATATAATAGAGATGAAAATTTTAAAGATAGAATATTTTAAAAATTATGATGAGCATTAGGATCTGGTCAAAATATGGTTTGATATAAGATCAAAACCTAAAGCATTCAAAATATTTGATCTAATGATTTATAGGACAAATCTCATGAGAAGAAAGGATAGCATGAAAATATCACCCCCTTATAGATTGGGCCTTGTCATATATCATAGATCTTGGGTAACAACATTTTCAATTTAAAGGAACTCCAAGGTAATGAATTGACATATCCAATCAATGGGTAATTTTTGAATTAATACTTCATGGTTGTATAATATGGAGATGTCCCTGAATGATAACAAATATTACATTAGAGGTAGGAGTAGATTAGTTTACTTATTTCCTAGTTGGTTTTCCAATTTTATACCATTTATTTTCATTAGAATATTTATTCATGATTTATAGATTATCCTTTTCCTACTTTTCGTATTTTGTTTCCTTGTAATAATTCCCTATTTCTTAGATTACATGTATTTTTTTCATGAAAATATGATTGACTTATTATAGTATAACTATGTAGATGCTAATTTTATACACCTTGTATATCATGTCATCATGATATGTGTTGTATGCCCCCCATTGATTAATTATTTAAATAATCACATTTTACCTTTATCTTTACCTTTTACCACATAGGTTAAATAACTTAATTACTATAGTTAAAACAACCCAAAAAACCTCCTAAAAAACTTATCCCATGGTTAAAACAACCCAAAAAGCCTAAAAACTTTTTTTAACCCTCATTCACCCCATGCCAACCTATTAGAATGGATTTTCATTCATCTTCAGCCATTTTTGGTAAATCAACATCAATCCTCCTAGATCGATGTTGATCTGTTAGGATCGATACCGATCCATAAAATAATAGCAAACCTCCATTATAGAAGAAGAATGAACATGAAAGGAATAAGATTATTTTTTATCATGAATTTCTATCAAAACTAGTCAAAAATATTATTAGACTTTACTAGCATCTAACTACCTTTGAAGAACACTTGATAAGTGATTATTGTCAAGTGATTTTGAAGGTCATTTTTTATTATTTTTTGTATCACTTTATTTAAACCATCAAAGGTCAGTATTACATTGTATTTAAGTATTTATTTAATTCTACATCTTTGTCTTTTATCTACTTTTTGTTTCTTTCATTTTATCAATTTTATAGGCCATCACTATAGTCTTTTTAGTATAAAGTAATTTTGCATAGAATCAACATTGTTTCATCTAAATTGATGTTGATACTATTAGATCATTATAAATCATTTTCCATATCATAAAATAATTCTAAAGAAACCTATTTTAAATCTACTATCATTTTTAATGTCTCTATTTTTTATATATTCAATTTTTATCATTTTATCAAAAATATCGATCATTATTATAGCTTGTTTTTAAATTTAAGCTTTTATATAAAATCAATATTGATTATTTTGAATCAACGTTGATCCTTTTGTATCACCATCAATCCCTAATTAAATTTAAAAACATTATTTTCATGTATTTTTCTTAGCCTTAAAATCTATTAAAATTTGCATTCTAGTTTGATGAAAATCTATTTGTGCATGTATATGACCCTGCCTAGATTAATACATGATTCCTTTAGCATTTTTTATCTTCTTATAGTCCCTCAACCTCTATTTTATGATCAGAGTGATATTTAATTTGATCTAGGACATTTACCTCATGTATTTCATGCATGATTTTGCAAACATTAAAGAATAGTTTGTTGTAATCCAAGAAAACATAGATATTACTATTAAATTCTTGGATGCTTATTTTAATTATATAAATCTTGTTGTCAATTAATTATCTTTCACATTACTTATGCATATTATACATATTTTTTAATTTCATATTTATTTATAAAATTTAATGTTGAATGTGGGCTAACATCAATCTAAGGAAGCATATCACTTCTTGGGACTAGTTTCTTACTAGGCAGCCCACTTACTTTTTCTATTAATCTATTTTTTGTTTAAGTGTGGTGAATTACATGTCATTCCTCCCTAGCCAAAGAGGAGTTCACATAGATATTGATCAATGGTGCATAACCAACCTTCATCACTAGGTAACTCTAAACCCTACATGTACTTTTTTTTAGTAGCTAATTATTCCATATTGAAAACCATAAAAATACTAAAACATTCTTGCACACCTAGAGGGACTTAGGTCTCATTTTTCTTTGTTAAATTCAAAATTATTGAATTTGTTTTCTTTCCATTTATTTATTCATGTGCATTTATCCAAAGAGAACATTAAGATTGAATTGTATTTTCTTTAAATAGTTAAAATAAATTGCATACATCTTTCATGTTTAGATTCTTTCACATAGAATAATCTAGGCAAAAATCTATCATAGTTATCATTTTATCGACACACAAACCAAATCACAATATCAATTAACACATCTAAACACTTGACATAAGGAAATCAATGGGGATTTCATCACCTTGTGGCAACCTTCTTTCTGATGATCCTACTTGAATTTCACCACCAAGGGGAGGACCAACTTAGTTCTATGGCTGAGTATAATATCTAGACCATTGATATAATTTGGCTAAGCACCCATACTAGCTATGGGATTGTGACATGAAGGGACCAATCCCAAAGTATCGAGCCACATAACGATACTAGTATATATCTATTTTAATTTTTAAAACAAAATACCTGAAACAATCCTTAGATTACCATTTCTTAGGACCTTCATTATCTTTTCTTTTTCTATATTTCTTCTCACATATTAAAGTTAAAAGAGAAAAAAAAAATTATAAGGTACTTTAGTGTGTGTTTTTCATCCATCATTAAAGTGAGATAATTCAAAAAGATTTTTTTTATTTGTTTATTTTATTTTTGCTTTTATTTTCTATTTCATTGTTTTAACTATGCAATAGTTAAACAAAGAATCTGAAGAGGGTGTTACATCTTATCATATGGAGCATACACGTAGTCCTTCTTCCCTTGAGTCCTTTAAGAATAATGTTTTTCCATAGTATTATCCTCAATGATATCCTTCCTTCATAAAAATATTGGATAATAACCCTGTTGCTCTTAATTATTATCTAAATAGTCAAGCAATACATATTTCTCCTTCCCCCCATGCCAAGACTCTCCACATTGGTATGGGATGCATTTATAGGGAACAAAGAGAATTAGAGAATTTAACATGGCCATGGTAACCTTTTCCATTGGATCTCCTCCACCTAGATCTAATGCTTAGATATAACAACCTTTAGAGAACTAACCATTCATGGTATCTACCAATTCTCCAATCATTAGTTAAATCCAAAATACCACTTCACCTATATCCACCATACCTTCCCAAACATTAGTGGTGTCAATTCTTGTAAGTCTCCCACCCATTAGGATGACTTTGGCATATAGTACATAGTAAATCCCTCATGCACAAAAAATCCCTCATGCACAACAAATCCCTTATGCCCAATCTTTCCAATAGTATGTCTCCTTGACCACCCAGTATGTGGTTTCATCACAACCAGTGATAAACACTCACTTATAGTCCTTCTCATAGCAAAACATTCCACTACAATTCTTACAATTTGTAGTGACATCTTATCCTATTATGTCTACAATAGAAAGATACCTTCCTTCATAGCCTATGTTTACCTTTATGCTAAGTTATCAATTCCTTCAATAAGGTGTTTTAAGAAGTGTGGCTTAGATTAATACTTAGACAAACCTCATGAGCATCCTTATGAATAGGATGGCTAGTTTCAAAGCCTCTACCTCTAGACATAATATGATACTCAGATATGAACAAAAAATTTAATGAGCCAATCCATCCCTCTATCCCTATCTAACCATATCCCTCATAATGGGAGCTTCCTAATTTTACCAAACTACAAAACAAAGAAGATCCCCAGTAACACCTAAGGGCCCTTCTACACATGTGTTATCTTATAGCACATGATGATGCTCTCATACATAGAATATTTCCCATATAATTAGTGGGATTTTCATTGAATTGGTATAATTCCATTCCCTAACATTCCATATTTTCCTTTAGATAGTTGGAGGAAATTTTACTAGAACACTTCTTGACTAATATTGCTCAAAAGTGACGATCATAGATCTTTACCCTATTAGGCAGTTTGACAATGAATCCATATCAAACTTTGTAGCTCGATGGCATAACTTAATTAACTAGCTAACCTTTTCCTTTCCAAAAATGGAATTAATTAAATTATTTTCACACTCTTGTGTAAAACATATATCATCCATGCCATAAACTCAAACTTTTAAAACTTTTGATGAAGCCTTTACCATGGCCAGTAAGCTTAAACTTTATAGCATTGAAGAGGGAAAATTTATGTTGTGTGATAAGAAATTCAAAGATGATCCTTCTAAAATCAATAGTAATAATCCTAAACTAAAAGGGGTAGCAAATGAAATTACTATAACAACTTCTTCCCCTCCAGCATCCAACCAATTGAGGTTTTGTGTTTCTCAAACACAACAACCTAGGGGCCTTATTCATTTTCCCCTAAGAAATATAGCCCTATAGGAGATCCTTATACTTTGGTATTAGATAAACTCCTACAATAAAATGTTATTAAACTCCCTCCATTTAGATCAGTGTATGATACACATCCTAAACCCACGTGGTATAAAGAAGATGAGTTTTATGCTTATCATAGGGTAATAGGACATGACATAGAATGATGCCAATCCTTTAAATGATTGGTACAAAACCTCATTAATAAGGAGGACCTTTAGTTGGATAATCCAAATGCTACTCTGAACCAATTGTTAGATATTTTCAAATAACCATTTCCAAACCATCCATCCACATCGAATGCAATCCAAGCTAACCCTTTCAAAACACAAAATCAAGCTACTCATATGATTGAAACAATCTATGATCAGTTGTTATTGAAATAAGTCCTAGAGAAACCTTCAGTCTTATATCTCCTTATAGGATATGCTTTTGATTTGAGTCAATCTAAAATCATTAAAACAAGTCCTAAAAACCTCATAAAGCTCCCTGATCTCATTACATGGGATCATTCACATGAACCATCACCTTCTCTTACCAAATATCCTAAAGGGTAAATGACACTACTCCTCGAGATGTCATAGATAAACATCTTAATACTTCTAGAGTTGGACATTCTATGCCTTTGATCCCTAGAAATCATATAATGCAATCTTATCTTTTTACCTAAAACCTTGACCCTTTGAAACCATCCTCTACTATAACACCTCCTTACCACAAAGATATTAAAGGAAAATTTAAAGCTCCTATCATTAGTAATTGGGACAATTACCTTGGTATTCCACTTAAAAAATACTTAACTCATCCTAAGGTTAAAATTTGTCTTTTCTAAACATCAAAAGATATAAACCTTAGTTTGAATACCCCCTCTATAGTTAACACATATAATAACAAAGGGATTATCCCTTTTGTACCATTTCCATTATCTATTTTATGTCCCCATTCATCTTTTATACTTGCCAGAGGTGTTTTTTCCCAAACATATGGGAAAATGTAAAGTTTTCCTCCATTATTAGTCACACCTCTATATACACCTTCCTCCATTAAGGGACCATTAGAAAAACCTAAGGGAAAATATCTTAAATTTATCCCTCTTTTAAAGGATAAATGAAAAAACCAAATGACTAATACTTTTTCAAAAGAGCCTATTATTCAAACCCCTTTAAAACCACAATATGATGCTTTGAACAGATGTTATGTTGTAATATTGAAAAAATTATTGGATACATCCCTCCTTATGTTACCATTTATATGGACTTTCAACCTTCACCCTCAAATATTTGCTTGGTATAGAAATTGGGAAATATGTGCATATCATAGATTAATTGGGCATGATATGGAAAATTGTAAATCCCTTAAGGATATAATCCAATAGTTAGTCTAGGATGATGACCTCTTAGTTGACGATCTCAATGATCAAAATCCTAAGTGAAAGGTTGTTATTCCATCCATTCCACCCACCCATTATCCTACTAGTCTTATAAGTGATAAAAAGTCAGTAGCCTCTTCAGATCCACCTTTGCTACACATTGATGTCATCCATGTAACCACCCATTCTCAAAACCAAAATCCTAATAAAGCTAAGGTTTCAATTACAGGATCCTCTACACATAATTCACTTAAACCATATACACAAAGCCTAAATTTTATCTTATATGAGCTACCCCAGCTGAAGATAAGGAGTTGATATAAATCTCCATATTAAAACAACTCCATCAAACACTTGTAAATATTCCATTATATGATCTTATAAAAAATTATTGATAACATTGATAGCCAATGATAGAATCTCTCCAAGCTATTGAGGTCTAACCATATGAATCTCAACCTTTGTCAAATTTTATAAGAGCTCTTCAAATGTTCTTCACTCTTAGTGTTACTAATTTTGAGGTTGTTCCTTTATCACCTAAAGATCAATACCCCACACTTTTTATTATGTCTCAAATCAATCAAACACAAATTAAAAGAGTTATGATTGATAATAGGGCTAGTATTAATATTATTTCCTCACATACTTTCCAATAATTAAAACTACTAGAAACCATTATTTCATAATCCTTAGCAATTCTTCATACATTTAATGACATGGTAACACCCATGGAAAGAACATTCATTCTCCCCATTTGTGTACATCCTCATAGCATTAATGGGATCTTTTATGTAATAAAAGGGACTTTCCAATATAAAATTCTATTAGGATGTCTGTGGATTTACATGATGTGATGTGTACCCTCCAAGTTAATTAATGCCTTAAATATAAACATAAAGGTCAAGTACACATCATGCCTACTGATCCTCATCCATTTAAATCATGCAACTTCACCTTTAGGCCAACTAATGTCATAGTAGCCTCACTTAACATTATCCCATCTCCATATTCCAATCATGATTTGACCAACATGATGATCCCTACCTCAAAACTACCTACTCCAAAGTCTATTAACTCTTTGATGCAATAGATTTCAATGGAATAATATTAGTTATTAACTCTTAATACCTTACCCACTCCTAGAGAATATTTTCATCCTCATAAGTATTCCATGTATTCACTTAGTCTAGGTGAGGTCATTCTTTTTTCTCCACCTTTCTTGCATACTCACTTAATATATGGTGGGATTAATCAAGCTACCTTAGAACCTAGTGATTTTGTTTGTGCTAAGCCATTTATATCCAATTTCTCCTTTCTTATCAATCCCTAGTTTGTTTAGACCTATCTTTATAACTATGACTAGAAAGGTTTTGGCATGGGTAAATATGAGTAGGGTTTTCATGATGTCACACTAAGAGATTCTATAAAACCACACAAAAATCACAACTTAGGTTTAAATAAAGATTCTAAATCCACCCCCAAAAACTATTCTTCTATCATGTTTGGAATAAAAAGAACCATCTTCCTCATCTAATACCTCTTCCTCAACTACTGATATTGTATCCATCCCTCCTAACCTTTTTTTAGTTAATATGATCTCCTTATAACCTCTCATCTTCCACCATGATGATGAAATATGAAGCATAACCTTAGTATATCCTAACATAATAAGACTTGATACACCAACTATCCCTATTTTTTAGTGTTCAGAAGATGAGTCAATTTTGACCCATCTAGGTACTAAAAACTCTTATTTACATAATTCTCTTCCATATAAAACATCTAGCCTATTAAATGAAGCCATTTCTAATATTAATATTGGGTCTCAAGATGTTCCAAGGATTATTAAAATTAGCAAATCCTTAGATCCATAATAAAAATAAGATTTTACCAATTTTTTTATTAGACTATAGTAAAGCCTTTGCCTGGTCTTATATTGATATGCTTGGTATTGACCCCTCTATCATTATCCATAACATTTTTACCATTCTTGATGAAAAGCCAGTAAAGCAAAAGCTCCAAAAAATGCATCCTTATATCACACTTTTAGTAAAAGAAGAGTTATAGTGCCTTTTATCTACTAACTTTATTCATCCCATTAATTATCCTTAGTGGATGTCCAACATTGTTCTAGTCACTAATACTTCAAGGGGACTTCATATTTATATAGACTTTCATTATTTAAATCTTGCCTATCAAAAATATGATTTCCCTATACCTTACATTGATCAATTAATGGATATGACTATTAGGCATGAAATTTTGTCCCTTATGGATGGTTTTTTTTTTGTTACAATAAAATACTTATTCCACTATAATACCAACATAAAACTACATTTATTAATCCTTGGGGGACTTTCTTCTACCATGTTATGCCTTTTGGCCTAAAAAATTTAGGATCCACCTATCAGTGGGCCATGACTTATATATTTTATGAAATAATCCATAAAATTATAGAATACTATGTAGATGATCTCTTTGGAAATTCAAAGCTATGTAAAGATCACCTATATGTACTTAAGATTATTTTCAATCATCTATTCTAGTATCATGTGCATCTAAATCCAAAAAAGTGCATTTTTGTGTCTTTATGGGTAAAATTCTAGGCTTCATTATTTTTATTCATAGAATAGAAGTATACCCCACTAAAATCAAGGATATTTTATAAATTCCTCCTTTATCTAACCTTAATCAGCTTCATAGTTTACAAGCAAAGCTCCAGTCTATCCATCATTGTATTTCCTAGCTCTTTGATTGGTGTCAACCTTTCCACCATTTATTAAAGAAAGATAGTCACTTTATGTTGGATTATCATTGTTAAGAATCCTTTTACATGTTCAAAGACTATATTTTATCACATCTTATCCTCACTCCTCCTAAGGAAGGACAACCTTTCTTCCTTTATATCTTGGCTATAGACCACGGTTTAGGTGCTATTCTTGCCCATCAAGATGAACATCACAAAGAGAAGGCTATTTATTATATAAGTCATTCCATCATATAATATGAAACATGTTATCAAAATACCAAAAAATTGTGCTATGAATTGGTCCTTGTAGCTTTTAAGTATCTTCATTACCTACTTATCCATAAGATGTATGTACTTATAAGAACTGATCCCCTTAAGTTTATGCATTCTAAACCTTATCATAATTAGTAGATGGCCAGATGGATTATTCTTCTATCTGAATTTGATTTGGATTTTCTCCACCAAAAATATATTAAAGGATATATTATTGTTGATCAATTGGCTGAAGCACCTCTTAGTGATAATCAACCAATGAATTGTGAATTCCTTAATGAATCTATCACTTCCACTTAGTTCTAGAGTATCAAATGCATCTACTATTTGATGGGTCTAAATTGAGTGAGGAGGTGGCATGGGAATTATTTTAATCCCTTCTCAAGGTATTCCCATGCCTTTGTCTTTTAAATTAGACTTTGATTGCACCAATAATATGGGAAGAGTATGAAGCATTGATTACAGGGCTTCAGACTACCCTTGCATTAGGAGTTAGGTCCATTAATATCTATGGGGATTCCTAGTTAGTGTTTAATTAGATTACTAGAGTATATCAATGTAAGAATGATATAAGATGTTAACCCATCATATTTTTTCTGCCTTCAAACTTTATACAATCTAGGCTACCCCTAGATCAATGAAAAAATTCACTAATAACATGGCATCTCTTGCATCTTTTATGCCGACGTCATCTTAAGAACATAAGTTATTTGTCCTTATCTATCAAGTTAATCAACCTTGTTATATAAGGACTAAACTTTCATCTATTAATAATATTAATGAAAATCTAGATGAGCCATGGTATGAACAAATATTTTCTTATTTGTCTATAAGACTATCTCCTCCCCATCTATCTAAAGGCACCAAATGTTTTTTACAGTAGAAAGTTACCCGATGTATCATACTAGGGGGTGTTCTTTATAAGAATGGTTTTGATGGCATTCTTCTCCATTGTCTCCAAAAGCATGAAGCTACCCTAGCCATTTAAGAGTTCCATGATGGGTTGTGTGGTGGACATATTAATGGCTACATAATCACTAAGAAGATCTTATGTCTAGGCTACTATTGGCCAACATTAAATCAAGATTATTACACCTATGTTAAGAGGTGTGTAAAATGTCAATAGCATGAAAACCTATCCCATATCCCTAGTAAAGCCTTGTAGGTAGTAAGAGACTTTAGGCCATTCTCCCAGTGGGGGCTTGATCTTATAGGGTCAATCAATCCTAGATCCTCCCAGCATCATGGCTTTATTATCACTACTACAAAATATTTCACTATGTGGGTGGAAGTTATACCGCTTATCATGACTAAGGCATAAAATATTGTGTACTTTATCCATTAGTACATTATTTTTCATTTTGGAGTTCCATATAAAATAATAATAGATAATGGAAAATCCTTTAATAATAAAAAATTTAAGCATTATGTAGTTCATTTAATATTAAATTGAGTTTTTACTTTCCTTATTATCCTCAAGATAATGGTCATGCAGAAGCATCTAATAAAGCTTTGGTCAAAATCCTAACTAAAGTTATTAATGAAACTAGAAATGATTGGTATCTTTGTATCCATTTTACTTTATGGGAATATTGAACTAGTATTCAAACCCCTACAGGTGCTACTCCTTTTTCCCTAGTCTATGGTATGGAATCTATACTTCCATTAGAAGTCCAAATTCCCTCTCTTCAATTTTCCCTTAAAGACATTATTTTTTATGAGGATTTATATCAAGCACATTGATCCCAGATAAATCTTTTATGAGTATCATGTGGTAGCCCTTGATCACCTTTATGTATATAAATAAAGATTAAAATGAGCATATAATCAACATGTAAGAGAGAATGAATTTAATATTGGAGATCTAGTGCTTAAATAAAATCAACATGTCAATAATATGAAATTAAGTAAAAGGGGTACATTTTCTTCTAATTGGCTTAGACCATATATTATAACCCATAAATATGGATCTGGGGCATATCGTTTGGCTTATCTTGATGGAAAAATAGAATGAGAATCTCTCAATGCATTGCATCTGCATCCTTACTATAGTTGATAGATCTTGGCTCATCTTGGTTAACTTATCTTGTATCTTGTCATATCCCTTTATCCCAAAATAACAAATAACAATATTAGATTTATGTGGTTATTTGGTAGTCACCATAACCTCAACCTTGAATATGTATACCTCAACTCTATACATATGATTATCTCATGGATAAGTTTCACCTATTATAGGAGAAACCCTACATCATTATTTCTTTCATTTCCTAAATAGCATTACTTTCTTAAGATAACCCAATCATCTCATATGATGAATTCATGAAATCCATCCTAATGGATTTTTTTATGCCATTTTACATTACCTTATTTTGGGATTCAAAATTGATGAAAAGAAAAAGTATCAAAATGAGATCAATAAATAGACTAATCCCTTGAAGGATAGTTGTAATCAAATATGTAAAGGGAAAATAATATATTGATCCCTTGAAGGATATATATGCAAATATATAAAAAAGTAGACCACTCCCTCGAAGGATGGCTACCAAGCAAAAACCTTCCTGTATTGATCAGTTTTCAAATTATACCATTGTAAAGCCCTAAAAAAAGAAATAAAATCAATTGTCAAAATTGCATCACAAGAAAGCTTCATGAATTGATCAACTTTCTAATTTTAGACTTCCCATATTAATCAGTCTACCCATTGACATAAAAATGATTCCTTAAGGATAAATCTTGATTTAGAAATATGTGGTGAAAATGGATTATCCCAAGGAGGTCACAAGCATATGATCCCAATGACTAAGGTTGAAGCCTTAGTTATCCTAGGTTATGTCATAATATATTATCATTTATAAAAGGATGTATAATCCATGTAGATGATGGATCCTCTTTTGCTTATGGTCCAAGTCAATGCTGAGCAAATCCATAATATATAATCTTTTTAATCAATAAATATACAACCATTAAAACATTAAAGGTCATAATCCATAACATATAAATCATTAAAATCCATAAATCATTATAATATAAGCACATAATCCATATTCCATAATCCTAAAACATAAAAAATTCCATCTCGTAACATCACATAATAATCCATAAGCATAAAATATAAGCATCAACAACATGTATAATCAGATTAACACAAAGTAACATAACATCTAATCTATACTTCAGTGCATATAACATCATCAATAAAAATATCACATGTCCATAAACATCAATAAATACATAAGAAAATATACGTGATCCACAAGCATAAAATGTCTATATATATATATATATATATATATCAATGTTTATATAAATGTCATAATAATAATAAAATAGGGATCTCAACCTATATAGTATGCTTTACTATGTAAACTCAATCCTACTGATGTGAATATTTTCACCTCCCTCATCATCTCTTCCTCAACCTATTATACTCCTTAAACTAACTATAATCCTAGGAGTCCTCTATGATTTGTGGTGGCTGGCCACATATGAAGCAAAGGGTGGAACATCTAGCATCTACCTCTATATAATCCTCTCATAGTAGGACATCTCAACAAGTAGGTCTATGTATTGGCAAAGTGGTACTATATCTAGAAGTTTAATTCTAGATCCTACCATATCTGAAGCTAGCCTCTCAACCACAAAATCTCTCATCTACGCCAAATCCACCCTATAGCCATCTCTCTCCCATATAGTCTGATCCCTCTCTTGAATGGCTTGGTATTACTCATGTATAAACCTATCAAGCTCACTCTATAACCTTTGTATCTCATCTTATGGTATCCACTACTCATCCTATCCTAAGAAATCTTGTATTGGTTCCTCCTCCATGTGTATATCTAGAGCCTCTTACTCCACCTCTCATCTCACCTCCTCTTGTATCACCTCTAGCTAAGGCATCACTATTATATCTTATGACCTCACCATCTCTTCCATAAACCAAGTGTTGTAATCATCTATATATCCTACATCATCCACATCTAATTCTATTGGCTCCTCTAATGCTCCCATACAAATAAATATGGTATTTAGTGTGAGCCAATTCAACTCGATATCATCTCACATGTATACATATGGGGCCAATGGTATGTCTTGTATTAAACCAAACTAATAATGGATCATGTCAAATAAAATATCTCCATATGGTCCATCCATTATCTATATACCCATCTCTCTTAGGTAGCATCTCCTAACTCTGTCTCTAGACCTGTCTATGCTAGAAAATGTATATATGGTCTCCAAATAATGTCTCTAATCTATAGGGTCTCAAATACATGTCTATAATATGATAAATCATATAATATCCTATCAATATAAGGAATGACTAGGTCATCATCCCATTATAAAAATCATATGCTATACACCATGTCTCCAAAACTAACCCTTGGGGTCCCAAGAGGGTTTATCACTTGAATGTACTCATATGCCCAATTATGGAGCATAAGTGTGATGTCAAGTCTTAGCTGATGCCCATGATGCTAGTTTTATATCTCTCTATAAATCTACCCTAGAAATGTGGGTGCCTAAATAAATACCATCTTATGCTCCAACATATATTCTATAATTGTAGTGAAACTGCATGGAAATTATCCTCCACCAAATTCAGGTAGTGCATAGCAAGTCAGTGCCAACATAATCATCATCAACACTAATCTCTCTACTAGTAAAGGATAGAATTCAAAAACTCCAACCTCAAATCTAATATCAGTAGCATCCTCACCATATAATCATATTAGCATTATTGCGTGTCCAAGCTCCTCAACCATATAAACTAGGGCTCCCTAGATCAGTATTCTTAAATTCTAATGGATGTCCTAAGTAGTAATAGTCATCTCACCTGTCAAAAGCTAGAAGGTGTTGGTATTATAGTACCACCACTCTAACAAAGCCACTATCATGCCAATGTCATAATAAACATGGCAATAATGGTGAATCCCTCCAAATCCCACCACCTCTAGATGTACCCAATATTCATCATCCATATCCTCTCATACCTCCCTCAACAATGGTGGGACCCTATCCCTCATAATTAGTAGCTAGTGTGTATATCATAAATAGTCTTTTATCAGTTAAATCCTAAATACTAAATGCTATATAGATTGATATCATATCCTTCTGATCAATGATGATCCTATCAAGATCACTATCGATTATTCTTGAGAATAGTCAATCTTTTCAAATTGACATCAATTTCATTTTCCCCTAAAACTAAGTTTTTCCTCTTTTTTCCAAAGTACTCCTAATCTATAGCCCCTGATATCCTAAGTTACCCCTTTCCCTTAAGCTAAACATTCTAACAACTCCAAAAACATAAAAAAAATAGTAAAATAAAAAAAATGAAAATTACCTAAAAATGTGTCACCTACCTCATAATGTACTTGTCATCATCATCATCACCATCATCATCATCATCATCATCATCATCATCATCATCATCATCATCATCATCATCATCATCATCATCATCATCATCATCTACTCCTACTAACCTCCATCATCTCATGTGTATGTTTTAATGCTTGAAACCTATCAAAAATTTCTTTGAAAACTCTTATATGCTTGATAACTAAAATGAGCCTTCTTGTTTGTTGGTGGGCTATTTATAGCCATTTTTGTGATTGATGTTGATTCCTTCAATCTATGTTAATTTTATATAATCATCATCTCCTTAGGATCAATGTTGATTCCCTTGGTTTGATAAATGTTTGCATTTTGGATCTTTTTTCCATGCTTTTAGTTTGGTTCTAAAGCTAGGTCTTATTGCCTTTGTCATAGCTATCCCAATTTTTTATATTATCCTTTAGATTAGAGACTTTTGACCCCTTATAAGTTCTCTAATATCTTAGATTATACCCTTGATTTTTGGTATCTTACCCCATGTAATTCCCTAATGGTAATTTGTCCTGAGAACATTTTTCAATAGGTAATGCATACACCATACACACACTAGATGCTTTGGTCTACTATTCCTATCTCTTATTTTCTTGATATCTTTTTTTGTTCACTTTACCTTTCTTAGTTGTGGCATTTCACTATATGATCTAGTCTGTAGGGAATTACTAATTTCATTAATCTTTATTCCATTAAGTGTCAATATCAAAATCCTTTGTAGCCATCCACATTTTTTTACGTCCTTAGCTAACTTCCCTTTTGTCACTTTTACCTTACCCACTTTTGTTCTCCATTCCATATTCTTCAAACCTATCATCCATTCAATTTCACTTCTCAAAACTTGGTTTGAGGGGAATACCTTCTCATAATAAACTTGGGGCAATAGACTCCAAATAGTTTGTCTTGTAGCACACCATTGTATACCAATCCATAAAAAGGGGCAAATGTAGAAGCTACTTTTATACGCCTTATATATCATGGCATCATGATATGTGTTATATGCTCCCCATTAAGTAATTATTTAAATAATCACATTTTACCTTTATCTTTACCTTTTACCACATAGGTTAAATAAGTTAATTACTATAGTTAAATATTAATTAACCCCCTTTTTATTATTCTTAACCATAAAATCTCAAAAATAAATAAAAATCTAATCTACCCAACCTCCTAACAAACTTTTCCCAAGGTTAAAATAACCCAAACAACCTTAAAAGTCATTTTAACCCTCATTTACCCCATGCCAACCTATTATAATAACTTTTCATTCATCTTCACCCATTTTTGGGAAATCAACATCAATCCTCCTAGATCGATGTCAATCTGTTAGGATCGATGCCAATCCATAAAATCGCAATAGACCTTAATTTCTTAGGAGGAATGAACGTGAAGGGAAGGAGATTATATTTTATCACAAATTTCTATGAAAACTAGTTATAAATCTACATACACCTTACTAGCATCTTGCTACTTTTTAAGAGCACTTGATAAGTGATTATTGTCAGGTGATTTTGAAGGTCATTTTTTATTATTTCTAGTATCACTTTCTTCAAACCATCCAAAATTTGTATTTCATTATATTTAATTATTTATTTAATTCTACATCCTTGTCTTTTATCTACATTCTATTTCTTTCATCTTATCAATTTTCTAGGATGTCACTATAGTCTTTTTATTAGTAAGTACTTTTACACATAATCAACATCATTTCATCTGAATCAACATCAATCTTGTTGGATCTCCACTAATCCTTTGCTAGATCATAACATAAGTCTTAAGAAACCTATTTTAAATCTACTATCAATCTTATTTTGTCTCTATCTATTCTATATTTGGTTTTTTATCATTTTGTCAAAAATATAAGTCATTATTATAGATTGTTTTTAAATTTAAGATTTTATATAGAATTGGCATCGATTCATTTGAATCTACATTGATCCTATTAGATCTCCATTGATCCCAACTAAAATTTCAAAACATTGTTTTCATATATTTTTCTCAGCCTTAAAATATGTTATAATATATATTATGGTTTACTAAAAATCTATTTATGCATGTAGATGACTCTACTTGGATTAATACATGATTAAGTTAGAATTTTTGATCTTCTTATAGTCCCTCAACCTCTATTTTTTTATTAGAGTGATATTACATTTAAGTTAGGAATTTGCCTAATGACTTTCATATGTAATTTTTCATACATTAAATAATAGTTGGTTGTAATCCAATAAGACATAGATATTGTTATTGAATTTTGGGATGCTTATTTTAATCATATAAATCTTATTTTTGATTAATTATCTTTATCATTTCTTATCCATATTCTACATATTTTCTAATTTCATGTTTATTTATAAAATTGAATGTTGAGCATGGGTTGACATCCATCTAAGGAAGTGTATTGCTTCTGGGGTCTAGTTTCTTACCAGGCAACCCACTTACATTTTATTTTAATCCATTTTTTTTAAGTGTGGTGAATTATAGGTCATTCCCCCACAACTAAAGAGAAGTTCACACAAATCTTGATCAATGGTGTGAAATAAACTTTCATCACTAGTTAACTCTAAACCCTGCATGTACTTTATTTTTTAGTAGCTAATTAGTCCATATTAAAAAGCATAAAACACTAAAACAAACCAATCTAATATCCAATTCATTATGTTTATCATGCATGCTTAAGATTACATATTATGTCTATGAGGATAGGTCTAAAAGGGAAGACAAGTGTGGGTAGAGAGTAGATGGAACACATAACTCATTTTTTTTTTAAGTTTTACACCTTTGTGTTTGATATTTTTAGAATTTAGATATGTAATGAAAATGAAATAGGTTTATATCATATTTTAATAATTTTATAAGGTATGTAAAATATACTCTCATAGCTTAGTACAAATTTGTAAAGCATTTTCATTTTCTTGGATTAAACACACTTTTCATGTTAATATTTATTTAAGGTAATAACCATTGATGTGTATGTATCTAGTAAGGACAATATGGTGAGTTGAGTTTTACACATACACACACTAGCTCATAGTGGTTCCCATCCCCCTTCTCCCAATTATATTTAAAAAAATTAGGATCAATGTATCCTAAAGAGTGATCAATAAATCCAAAGAAAAATCTAATGATGATCAAAGACACATGATAAAATAATATTAATTAAACCTATAACTTATTCTAGTTTTTTACTAAAATATTTGAAATAAGGGTAATAGAACATCACTTCATCACACAAATTCAAGGTATGATCAAGACTAGTATATTTAAGAAAGTTTTGTGATCCTATTTCATGTTTTTAGTTTAATTATTATTTTATAATATGATTCATGTTTGATTTTTAGTCTATGAAACCAAAGATTATAAGTTATCAAATATCAAAAGTATTCCCCAAGGGCCCATTATTGTTTGAAATCTTGGTTTCCAATCTAAAAATCCTTTTCATTGTCTATCATGTGGGTACTTAACAATATTTTAGGTTTCAATGTTATTAATTCCGATGTTGATGGTTCTTGTTAAGTGTGATGATTTATGTTAATGTGATTTTTATTTTCCTCATATCAAGTTTTTCCACTTTACATGATTTATTTAGATAATCTATTAATATATTTTGGAGTTGTTACATATATGTAGGTTTTCTTGGAATTTATGAGACATTTATAGTCTTAAAATCCTATGTTTTTTGGTATTTGCATGTTTTGGACTTTGCATATTTTGGTTTTCATGTTTTTGGGTGTTTATAAATTTTGAAACTTCTTTTATTTTTGTTTTTGTGATTTTTTTTATGTTTTTAGGTCTTCATGACTTTTTTTCATCATAACTTTTCATGTCATAGATTTTGACATTTCACAAATTTTTGTACTTCATGAACTTTGGGTTTTCACTAATTTTAGTTTTATGTGTTTTGGTCATCACTTATTTTTGCCTTATCATGTTTTTATCTTTGCATGTTCCCATAAAATGGCAATGGATTATTTTAAAAAAAAAATCTAACATGTGGAAGTTGTGAATCTTCATGTTTTACACATCCAAGGTGCCACATGAATTGGATAAATAAATTTTGATAAAATTTATGACATCTAACTTATGATATCATGCATCATGGTAAAACTACATCAATAAAAAAACTAAATACCAAGAGACACTTGTTTAGCAATGACAACATGGAATTTTATAAAAATATTATAAGTTTATGTGGCATACCTAAAAACTTAAGTTGCCAAATTTGAATTAAATGAGTAAAAAAATATTGGACCTATTAAACATTAATGGCACATAAATTAAAAATAAATAAAACATGATTAAACTATATAATCAAATTCTAAAGAGTAATCTCCGTTATTGATTATCAAATATCCTAATAGAACTTACATTCTACAAAGAGATAAAATCCATAGTTTTATACATATTCCTTTTAATTTCTTACATTAAACTATCAATTTAACTATCATGTGAATTACACAAGTAAAATAAACATAATAAATGGATTCATCATCCAAGGAATATAGAGTTTATATTACACCATAAAAGTGCTCAATTAAATATTCAATTGAATTTACCAATACAATCTTTGACTTGACTATGTTTGATGCTAACTGGGAAAATTATAAAGATCTATGGGATGTTTTGGAGAATGTTGATTCACACTCATGTGAGGAAATATTAACAAATAAATAAAATAAAATAGTATAAGACTTGGTACCCATGAAACATTCACAATTATATTTTTTTGTGGAAAATCCTAAAGTGATTCCTTGCATCGGCTTGCAACGGGACTTATTTTTCATAGGTAAGGTATCTAATGGATTCTTACATCATGAAAATAAGAGGATAACCATGGCATATATTTTAGGACATGATTTTCAAAGGTACTTATATATTCACCTCATAGATTCAACTTATGTTGAGATGAGGATACCATTGTGGAGGAAGAGAAACACATTTTGGGATGCATTATTGAGGTGGATAATATCAAGACAAAAGATAAACTTAAAAACCACTTCTCTAGTCCCAATAACCCAATTTAGATGGAAGTTTGAATTCAGACAGTACTACTAAATATATTGCATGTGTGTGCTAATATCCATTATCTTTGACATGAGTGGGTGCCACTAATGGACCTAATATTGACATCAAAATTGACATTTTCCATAGGTGAGATCATTAGTGTCGAACTCTAAGAGTAAATTTTTAAAAAGGATAAAAGGACAATTAGGGTCACTTATTTATGATATCTTACCTTTTGGATGTTATCATGGATATGATATATGTGTATCGATCCCCATATTTCATAAAGAACATGGTATGCGATTGTTGTTCCTTCTTTCTCATATATTACTACATGTGAAATATAGTATGAATAGGTTAGAAAATTTATCCCCAAGATAGATGGCCATCCATGAGGAACCACTGGCCCAAGTTTTAAATGTTATGAATAATACACTATGGAAAAGGAGAGACTACTATCTTTATCCTAGTTATATAATAAAAATGATTGAGGGAACCAGGTTAGGACCCTTGTTCTTTCCAAAATATGTTCCAAAAAAACATATGAAATAAGAAATGTCATATCATCTCTATAAGATTAAATGAAAATATAAAAAATAAGCATAAAGACCTTTTCCATGAATCGTATTTGAATCTAGGATGAATTAATCACACCAATAGGAAGAACTTGGGTCTATTTGAAACATAAGGGAGTTGTATTCATTGTTATCTATGCCACACTAAGATTGGGACCAATGAGGTAGAATTTATAAGCATGTCATTGACCTAGGAACAATATACAAACATGCACCCTATGAGCATGAATTCATATTTCTAAATGTTATAGATGATGCTCAAGTATTGTTTATAATGCATACAACTGGTTATTCAAAGGACTTACTGAGGGAAATCTAGAAGGATCCATCACTCATAATTATAGAGGCTCAAACTCAAATTCTACCTCTAGGTGGATGGGATTCAACTAATTATTTATCCTCATTTCCCTCTCAATAAATTAATCAAGAAGGGAACCTTTCCAAGAATCATCCCAAGATTCAAGGGTGACTATGAAGCAAGAAGAGGATGTTGAGGAGGCACCTACTACAATAAGTTATCTTAGAGGAGCAGAGGAGACAATTAAAATTAATTATTTTGACTCTTCACACTCTCACCATCTATTAAAAGTACAATAATAACACCATCAAAGAAATATGTATCATATAATACTACTTTTTAGGACACTCTTTTAGCTAATAGGATAAGAATTATAGTCTAAAAGAGGCAAAGAGATTGAAAGAACCTCCCTAAAATAGTTGAGACACCTGTGAGTTCAATTATTGAGGTATTATCACAAGAGAGGTCTATGGGTGAATGAGAATCATGAGAAGAAGATGAGGAGGAATAGCTTGGAAAGGAAAAGGTCATGAGTCTATAAGGACTAAAAGGTAAGGCACTAATAGAAATGGAAAAATTAAAAAGTGTCCCTAGTCCTATTTTAATTTCTAGTTTACCTCCTATAATTGTTATTTCCCTTTATTTTTATTCTTTTCATAAATATCTAGATAAAAGTATAGTATTATATTCACAAACTATTATAATAACTATTGTAAGTCTTATTGTTTTTGTTTTTCAAAATTTGACAAGAGCTATTAGGGCTAAGAAAGTCCATTCTAGGAAAAATGCAAGAGTCCATATTTTTATCAAGGTACACAACAATCTACCTAATCCACCTATCTAGGTTTGTCTATGCCCCAATCTATCACAACTCAACAAACTTACATGTGATATATACAAGAGTTGATAAGCAATAAACTTAAATTATGCACCTTACTCCCTAGGTTGAAAACTTATAATAGAAAAATATTATCTTCCCATCTTTTCGAAACCCAATCCAAGTAAGTTCCTTAATGTTATCTTTAGAGGATACTATGTCAAGGGGATCTAGATTATCCACTCATCAAACTATAATATAGGGATTAATAATTATATGGTGGGAAGAGGACTTAATAGCCTAGGATGTGTTGATACCTTTACACCCTTGGATTTAAAAAGAATCAACTTAATCTCAAAACACTTGAACTTCTCCATGGTCATCTTCATAAGTCATTGAGATGTCTTGATAGTATAAAAGAGGTTTAATGATCCTTAGGATTATATGAATCATGTTCAAGTAGTGATATTATGTACAAATTTCATGGTGATCTCCATATCATATTGTTTGAACTTGTTTCAAGGATCCATCCTATGTTGATTATGTATAAGAGTCTATAACAAGTCTTGATATGGTCCTTATGATCCAAAATCACTCATAAAACAACTACCTATGATGTTGTAACCCATGGATATTCATGTGCCCACTTAAGCATGCCAATAACATATAAAATATAACATAGTTTAAGGAAATTAGAGCTAGTATAAGGAGGGAAGGGAAAATGTGTGTTAAGATAAAATATTTTAAGGGTTTTTAGCAACTTTTAAGGTAATTTCTTCAATTCATATTCCAATTAAGATCATGCATGTATTACCTTTCAAGAGGTGTTTAAACCATATGAATAGTGTTATTTTGGACCATAGGACATCAATAAATCATTATCAAAGGTAAAATTTATCCAAAAGAGTCCCATTTCCATCATAATGCCATTTTAGGTGGTTTTATATGTAAAAGATGGTTTTTTCAGAAGCCAAACACCTCTCATTTATAAAAAGGCCCCACACACATGAAAAGTTAAATTTTTAGTTTCCCTCCATATAAATCCTTTGATTTGAAAGTATATTTGACTTTTCATCTCCCTTCTCTTGTCCTCCAATGGTTTTCAAGATCTCAAACATAAAAAATGTAGAGAAATAGTGTTTTGTATGTGTTTTCAATACTTATAAAAAAATTTATGGTTAGGTCAAAGTTATAAGGGGTTAAACATCCTATGTGAGATATATTACATGCATCACAGAGAATAATCCATGATTATAGATCTAAGAGAAAGGTATAAATCTTGGTAGGATATCCATTGAGCTCTTGGAAAGTTCACAAAGGATAGTTTGAGTTGGATGGTACAATCTATATAAGGGGAGTTAGATTCCCAAATCTTAACAAAAGTTAGAGTCCCTACTAGGATTGAAATTAGTTTCATTAGTTTATGAATTAAATCCTTAGGCTTTATTAACAATCAATAAGACCCCTCGGTGGTCTTAATCCCTTTGTAAATCCAATAAGCTCAGTTATAGGTAGATTTATGAAAATTTTAAGATTATTATGATAGGTTGAGAATGGGTAAGAATCTCAAAAGTTTTATTAGATGTCCTAAACTCCTCTAATCATGTTCTCATGGCACTTATAGGATTAAATCAACATCAAATATCCCATTGTTGTTACGTTATAATTTTATGTGTAATAGTGTATATGTTGCATAAAAGAATGGATCACAAGGATGCTCAATGAAAATTTTATACATTTCCCCATATTCCTCACAAAATTCACGTAGTCACCATTTGGTCACAACATATATCCTTAAAGTTAATCAACACCCACCATGTGAAGGAAGGAGAAAAATGTGAACATAACTCAGTTGTTTTAATGGGAACCCATCTCCAAGATAAAATTATGCAAATGGTGTCTTATTGAAGATGTAAGGGTGATTTTAAAATGTGAAGGATATCATCTTTTAATGGAAATAAGCTTACATATGGCTATCATGATAAAAAAACACAAACTAGCTCCAAATGCAATCGTAATCTATTCAACAAGGTCTAAGGTTTCTTAGCATTTTTTTATGTTTTTGAGGGATCATAGGTTTAATTTTATCTATGAAGATACTTGATTCACTCAACCAGATGCATTTCCCTATTAGATAACAAGATGGGTGATGTTTAGTTCTCAATAGGTGGTATTGAATGGAGAGTATCAATCCACATAGGGTATCCCAAAAATATATGCTTTATAATTACTTCATAAATACATTTTCACCTCATAGTGGGCTTTGGCTTCAAAACTCAGAACTTTAAAAGGACTATATAAGACACTTATAGGCCTATATCATCATGTGCAAGACTTTGTATGAAGATAAAACCAAAATATTTTGAAATTCCATGAAAGGCCAATAAAACCATGACAAAGGAATCCTAATAAAGTTTGGATATTATTGATAGGTTAGTGACAAAGTTGGAAAGGTCAGGTTCAAGCCCAACTTAAAAGAATTCTCCCAAGTCATCAACTATAGTTAAACCTAGGAAGATGCAAGAAGTAATTACATGATTGTGAATATAAATGTCTTAATAAATTTGAAGAGGTTATAAAGATGTCATATATGTTCCTAGTACATTACATAAAACATTTATCTTGCTCATTTGCCTGTAGAATGACTCTAATTACAGTTAAATGCCTCAAATCATCAACAATAAGATCATAAATAAGTTATCTCCAAACTTTAATATAAAATGTCACATACACATTTAGGTTGTAACCCAAGAAAATGGATAGGGTAAAAAGGTTATTTAAGGTCAAATGGAACATATAATAATGATTAAACTATCTAACTAGTAGGACCCTCTAACTTTACATACACAATTAGCTTAATGCACACTAGGTTTTCCTAGTCAAGTTGGAGAACCTAATTAGTTTAAAGGATGAGATATAACAGATACAAAAAAAAATGTGAAAGTGAACCCATAATGGTTTTTTTTTCATTTTTACATTATTAAAAATCCTTGGAGGTAGAGTAAAGTTTAGAAGAGTTGCCTAAGCACTCACAACACATAAGCCTATGTGTATATGGATAGGAGGGTATGTTTGTTGTAGAAAAAAGAGACTCAAGCATAAATATATGTTGATATAGCCTAAAATACATTTCATGAGGGTTTTAAATCACTTAAATTGAGGAAATAAATAAGAAAGTCTACTTAGTGTATTAACATTAACTAGTTTAAGAACCTCATATAGGATAGTAATGGCCATAATAGGCCTAAAGGATAAAACATACTAAGACATAGGTATAGGAAACCATGAGACTATGTAAAAGTTTGGATTGGATTTTAACAGTTTTCTAATAAGGATCTAATGTCACCATAGGCACCTATAAGTTGTCTTGTGCCTTGAAGATCAGTTTAGTCGCATAAGGCCTAAAACCCTACATAAGCCCTCAAAACTCCAACTCTACTCTTGTGGAAAAATGAGTTCCTTATGAATATTTAAGGCTATATTAGGTTATATGAAGATTATATAGGTATTGAGAGAGGTTTGATAGGTAGGGGAAGATAAGAGAAAGATAATTTAGCCTAAAAAACCTTACTCGAGCTCTCTTATCATAGTCTACCAAACTTGAGATGCTAGTTTGAATGGTAAAATCATTAAGATGAGGTAAATGGGTCCCAATTATATTTGTGTAATTTTATGACCCATATAAACTTTCCATACATGGTTTACATAGATGGATTCATGGGGAAGCTTTATGAACAATCATTAAGACTATAAACATGCCCAAACTACCATGGAGAAACTTGAGGGCTACCAAAATTTACTTAGATATCACCATACAAGATGCATAGGAAAAAGGGATGTTAAGGTGACTTTATAGGTTTATTTAATAAAGATTCATGTCCTTAATTTTTCAATCCAAGGCCTATACTTTATGAACCATCATTAAAATGGTAGGCCACTCAAAACCCTCATAGATAACCCGATGGTCAATAACCTATTCTTGATGACTTGAATGTCCATAAAACACATTTAAAACATTATTGAGACACATAGAGGTCCTATATGCTTCTTATTCACTAGGAATTTGGCACATGTAAATTAAAATATGCAAGGAAATGGCTTATAGCGTCTATTTTTAGGTATGTTTTCATATTTACCAAGCATGTCAAATGTATTGAGTGAGTAATAAGACTTATTAGGACTATGGTTGTGGAATGGTATTCAAACAACCACTCTTGAATCCCTACAATAGTAAAAACAAGCCTAATGAGTATTTTAAAACTCAATTGAGGAGATAACCATCATTTACATTAAGGGAAGAGTATTGAAGGTTTGCTCAAATGATGAAGAGGATTAATAGAGAATAAGCACCCTTATGTCAACATTTACAATCCATTACCAAGTTCAACACATTCTTGAATATTACTAAGTCATGTATCTCAATTATAAGGAGAACAAATACATTGAATGGGTTGAGTATGGCATGAAGAGTGGTAGTTAGGTAAGTAATGGACATGTTTAAGGATGTAAATTCCCTCTTATAATAGGTACATGACTTCTTATTTTATGTAAAAGAGTAATGTATCTATTTCAATGAGCATGGTTCCTTTATGGGGTTAACTATGACCAAAAATAATCCATCCACCACACTTCTACACCTAAAAGGTTCATTGAATGCTATTATACCATCATGGAAATGTATGGGAGGATTTATGGTTCTATTTATACCCCTCATTCATGTTGGTAACTACTTATTAGATTAAATATGGTCATCATGGCCTCTAAAATACACTTATATGCCACCTTTTCATTCTCTTTCTTTCTCGTGTGTTATATATTGGCATTAAAAATCCATTATATGGATCCTTCTATTGGATATGAGAAAGTTATACCCATTTATATCTTGAATCCATTGATCTAATACAAATATTAACTCAACCTTATCTATCTTGGTTCTATAGTGTGTTTCATGCTTGCTTTATTTGCATAAGTGGTTGATTATTTTTCTCCTTTTATAGGTCCTTATCTCTCATGTAGATACTAGTGGACTATCTTATAAAGGTTATATGGTGTGTGAAGATCCTTGTGATTATGATCATAGTAGAAACTGATTATGAATGTATTTTATTAGACCTTGCTTTCAATACCCTCAAATTATATGCATTTGACATGATCTCCATGTAAGGCATTGATGTATAGGAGTCTTATGAGAAAGTGTTTTAGCAATCATTCTTTTTATGGTTTATAAAAGTTGTTGAAGGATAAAGTAGAAGAGATATAACATATTGGTGTATCAATTCCCATATATTAGGTTTGATTTCATAATTTATTCTATCCCTTTTCATTTTTAAGATAAGTAGGTTTAAGAACTAAGCTTAGATGATGTATTAGGGGAGATATCCCCAAAACTAGAGATTTACCTCAACCATTAGGATACCCACACCTAGAGGTTATTCCATTGTATCATTTGTATGAGGTAGGATTGAAAACCCTTTGCTTCATAGGGTGAAATCCTAATTGATAATAGTTTTTAGAACACTTAGTAGGACTAAAATTTAATGAATTCAAAGTAATTAGTCTTAAAATTTGGTGGTTGTAATGAGATTTAATTATTTGGTGGTAGATTAGCATCTAAAATTCATTTGAAATGTAATCAAAAGGTCTACAATAAAGTGTAAGGAATCTAAATTTTGTTGATTTATTTTTGGATTTTTTTGCAAGGAAGAAGTACCCTAGTCTAATCCCTATCCTACACCCCCTACTTATCTTAGTCCTATTCATCAAAGTACTATTTCAACTTATTCATATCTAATGGATAGGCATAGAAATCAATCCTTTATAACATTCAATGGTGGAATCCATCTAAACTTGAATCAATTTGATTATATCTCTACTATACACTCAAAAATATTCCATACTTCATAAGAGAAAACTCTACCACTCTTGTTGAACACATTGCATACATAGCCAATGTTTTTTCAATGCATAATGTGACTTAAGAAAATGTAATAATGAGGCTATTAGATATCTCATTGAGAGTCAAGACACTTTAATGGTATATAGGTATAACAATTGCATCCATAAGAACTTGGGATGAGTTTAGGGAGCACCTATGCAAGTACTTTGAGGATATGAGTGACCACTTGTCCCTAGTAGATCAATTAACTACAATCAAAAGGGATCCTCGAGATTTTATGGTGGATTTTAACCATAGATTTTATAAAATTTTTGATATGATACCATAATTAGTTAAATCCACCCAAAATTATGGATTCTTATATTGTTTAAGATCCCTCAATTCTAATATGGTAGTCATGATAGAGTCAATGGGTGGGAACGCATTACCTGATGCCTATAAAGTTGAAATAAGGGCATAAAACTATCTCATTCAAGTATGAAATCTTACACCATGGCCCATCATGCCATTCCTTCTATAGATACAAACTCATGTTCCTACCATTTCCTCATACCTACATGAACTAAAAATGATCAGGTAGATGCTAGTCAGGTAGATGGGTTAGTTAAACTTGATGGGATAATTAAGGCACAAAATAACAAGATAGTGGACCATAGAAATTACAAGCTCCATATCAACTTTATCAATTTAATAGATCTCCATACCAATCTAATCCTCAATTTTAAGGTAAGATCACTTGTGCAAGGCCATATAGTAGCTTCAATCCTAATTCTACCATCACTTCTAGAGAATTAGTTCCTACTATAAATAACTATGCTCAAGAATGCCAATGGTATACACAATGGCTCAACCCAATTGAAGGTTATAATTAGTTTTATCTTATGTAGAAAAATCAACATCCTCCTAGGTAAAATAATTAGACTCCTCCTACACAACACAAAGTAGTTACTCTTGTGCAACATGGAGAGATCCCTTTCATGACTCAATCTAAAATGAAAAATCAAAAAGAATGAGTGGAGGATAGGAAAAATTAGAGGATACCTTTTTAAAATTCAAATAAGGAGAAAATCATTTAGAATAATGTGTATTTAATCAACTTGGAGGTAAATCTAAGGTGGATAGTCCTCTAACAACCAAGACAAGGGATAAAAGAATGGAAATGAATGGTGACTCGGAGGTTGGGATATTAGCTCCTTAATCTTCTCAACCACCTCAAAATAATAATAATAAATATTCATCTCCTCAAGCTCCACCACTCCAAAATGGTCATTATCACAAGGGTCCATCCATACCTTAGTTCAATCAAGCTTCAAGTACTGTTGTTGCTCTTAGTTACAATCAAAGGTTGCTAACCTGCATATTAGTATTATAAATTAGATGATGAAACATGATGTCACCATACCAATGTGGAAAACATTTTCTATTTTAGGGTAGAAAGGTATCCTCCAAGAATATTTGACCAAACTCCACATCTTGGATAAGCAAGTAAAAAAATAAAGTACAGTCTTAACCAAAACTAGTCATCCTAAAGATCCCCAACTAATAAAGGCGAATAAATGCCCTCCCTTGTATATTTCTATCATTATATGGGATAGATTAGTTCATAAATGTATGATATATATTGGGATAATTACATATATCATGCCAAAGTCAGTAACAAACAAGTTTAGGTTAGAATATAATTATAACTCTAAGGGGGTCTTGCAACTAGATGGGTGTCCTACTAAGACTATTGGTATGCTTAAAGACTTGAAAATTATCCTAGATACTTGACCTAATTGTACCATATTCCAATATTTTTAATTGGTTGATATAACCCCTATTTTAAGTTATGTTTATATAGGTATTTCACTACTAAGATAGGAGGTTATCAATCTTCTAATTGGTCTTAAATGGTCTTTATAACTAGGTATGAGACCAAAGTCACCATTAGGTATGAGATTATCTCTATTTTTCATTTATATCCATGCATGAATAATATATCAAATGTCAAATGCACTACTCCTAATGAAGATGAGCACCCTAAAGATCAAGACCAATTAAGCCACTTGAGGGAATATCAGACCTACTTATTGAAAGTGGGGGATAGAGAACCATGTTTATGATGCATATAAGGGCATTGAAGAAGCACGCTTGGGGATTTATTATATGAATGAGGAGGTAGTCTAACTAGCCCTTACCAATCTATGTTAAGATAATTGACTATGGATACTAATTTTGTATGGATCTAGGTACAAGAATGTGAGTGAACTAGGTGTCATGCTTGTCTCTCCATCTAATCAAAAGTATTTTTATACCATAAGGTTCCAATTTGAATAAACATGTAATATAGTAAAGCAAGAGGCCCTCATTCATGGGTTGTAATGAGAAAGAAGAAGAGGTATCAAACTAATACAAACTTTGGGAGATAATGAATTGGTATTCCATCAGGTGAGAGGGAAGAATTTAGACAAAATTCCACTCTTAAAGGAATATAAACATAGGTTTTAGGATGTTTTAGAGGAAATTGATGCCTTTGACATATATTCAATCCAAAGAGAAGATAACTAACATGCATACATGGAATCTCTAGGGGAATAATGTGATATCCCAAGTGAATCCAAGAACATGAAAAATAAATAACAAATCAAGCTAGTGTGTAGAACATTAGTGCTTGATAATGAAGTTAGCTGGAAGGTTGTTGACAGTGATAAATAAATATCATGATTCTTGAAAAGAGAGGTATAATTCTTCTCAAGGAACCAAGGTAGACTTCAACAATAGTATGGTGACTAGATTATTCAATTTAAGATCAAAAACTTCCTAAGGGGTTAGTGACTCTTGAAAACATCAATAACGAAGATGATCAATTAATGAGGGATAAGGTTATCATGTCAACCAAAGAAGAAAACTAAGAAAAGGTTACCTTTTTAAGGATAGGTTACTCAAGCTAGGTAAAGTGAACAATAGAGAAGAAAGGACAACATTCATAGAGTTGTGTAAGGAGTTTATAGACATATTTTCTTGGGAATACAATGAATTGAAAGGGGTTGACCCTAGTTTATTTAAGCATACTATAAAATTGGAAGCAAGTGCTGAACCTATGAGGTAGAAATGAAGAATGGTCAACTAAAAGATTTAAATCCTCATGAAGAAAGAGATAGCTAAGTTGATTAAACCCAACATTATAATCCCCATCAAGCACACTTCATGGATGGCTAACTTAGTACCAGTAAGTAAATATAATGGGGAAATAAGGTTATGAGTATACTTCAAGGATATTAATAGGGTGTCATAGAGAGACCACTACCCCTTGCCATCCATGGATCAAATTCTTTAGAAATTTATAAACTCAGGGTAGAATCAAGTGTTGATGAAGGAATAATACCAACATAAGACTACATTCACAAATAAGTGGGGAAATTATGATTATAAGAAAATTCCCTTTGGAGCATCTAATGTAGGGGCCACATTATAAATGGAAATGTATGTAGCCTTCTAATGACTCATGAATGAGATGGTGCTCATATATCTTGATGATATCACAATCTTCTCAAAGGATGCCAAAGATCACTTGACACATCTAAGGATGGTCTTTGATAGATTTAGGTAACATGGAGTCTTTTTGAACCTAAAAAGTTATTATTTTTAGTCCATGAGGGTAGAATTTTAGGCCACATTATGTCTAATGAAGGCTTCTCTATAGACCTTAAGAGGGCGAGTGCAATCCTTACTCTATCGCTACCAAAACAAAATAAAGGAGTATAGATTTTTATAGGTAAGATCAATTTAATTAGAAACTTAATTCTTGGATTTGATAATATGGATAGTCCCCTAACTTATATGCTTAAGAAACATAAGGAGTTCACATGGAATAAGGAAGGAAAAAGGATTTTTGAATCCATCAAATAGGATATTTGTCAAGCACCCACTCTCCTCAAACTTGACTTCTCCAAATACTTATTTTTGTTTGTATTATCAAAAAATGACACCATATCTACCATGTTAATGTATAAAAATAGTGAGGGACTTGAGAAGCCCATAGCTTTCATTAACTATGCATTGGAGGGATATGAAGAGAGGTATACCTTTATATAAAAACATGTGCTTAAATTTATAACAAGCCTTAAAAAATTTAGATACATGGTGTCCAAAAATAATATCCATATCATGGTGGCCCACCATAGGATCAATTACTTCCTTCTTAATTGGGATTTGATCAAGAAAAGAGATGGTTGGGTAACTAGATACATGGAACATGACATAGAATTGAGGGTCAACAAGTTATTGAGGGTATAGGACTATGTGTGAATTTGGTATCAAATGTTAAGGAGAATATAGAGGTGGTTTTATAAATTCACAATGATCATGAAGCAACTTCACCTACACCTTCTTTTAGCTTGACTCAAGACATGATAATATTCTTCCAAATAGAAGAAAGCCCTGTTGACCTAATTTGACCCTGAAAGTCAAATTGGGACCACTATAGGTAAAAAAATGACTTTTCAGATGTTTCAAGGGTCTATTATTATATCATATAGTGTATTATATATCTTTTAATGTCATGTAATGTTATATTAGCCTTGGTCTTGGTCTAATTAGTCAATATGTCATTTTGAGTCATTTAGTAGGCATCAAAGGGTCATAAAATGAATGTGGCATGGTTTCAAAGGTCTCAAAGTATCCTATTTTCCTTTAAAACATCCAAATATTTATAATCCCTATGAATAATGTTAGTTCATCTGATAGTTGTAGGTTATCTAACTAAAAACTAAGAAATCAATTGAAAAAGGAATAGTTTGGCACTTATACGACCCATGAGGGAGTGTGAAACATGGTATAAGGTTTTTATATGACTCTCAAGATTCATAAAACTAATTTCCATGCTTTACATACTTTATAAGTATCATTTTGAAGCTAAAACCATTCTGATCCTTATTTGACCTTGTAGACACACATAAGTGATCAACAGGTTTGTGCTTGGTACAATTAGTTAAGGATATTTTAGACCAAATGAATTTGGGGGTGATTAGAGAAATAAAATATATTAAAATTAAATAATAATAGTTATAATATTGGTTAAATGTGTTTTATGAAACATCTCTAACAAGTTGATTATATTTTTTTGCCTATTATTTCCTACACCTTCTAGGTTTTGCTCTTGTATGGATAGTTCTATATAATTCAGTTGTTGAGGTGGTTTCCAAATGATTTTTACTAACTTACCTCATGTTATCCATTCTTTTTTTCATTTTTCAAGGTGTTTTTATAATCCAAGTATCTCAAGTTGTAGGAGAGAGCACCTTTTTGTGTTGAAGGTAGGTTTCCACCATTTATAGGATCTTCATGGTTTGATAGTGGTTTTTGAAGGTGAAGATAGTTTAATTTACATGTTTTAAATGTCATATTTTCCACTTTAACCTATCAACCTATTTTCCCAGATAAATCTTCAAGGGACTATAATATTTAATATAATATGTATATGTAGGTTGTTCATTGAATATACAAGTATCTGAGAATGATGCCATGATGGAATGGGATATATGATATGTGTTTCAAACCTCTAAAATTGGGTATAGTTTCATTTTTCACTTTGTTAAGGTATAGAGTTAATCCCAATCATATATCTCTTGTAAACTACCTATATTACTATTCACTACCTAAACTCATAGTCTTCTATCATTAAAATGCACCTACAAGTGTCCTCATGGAGAATATCATGTCGGATGACATTTTCTAAGATAATAAATGTTTTTATCATAAAAATAGTCTATTTATAACCTTTGGTAAATTACCAAACTTCATTGATACTCATAAACAATGCACATTGCTCTCATTCCATTCACTACATGTACACATGATAATGTTCACCTAGAGGTTCTTGCAAGATTAAATAAAGTTAGAATAAATGTTTTGAAATGGTTTTAAATGTCTTCATAATGATAGGCACCCATTTTGATAATTTTTTATTAGTCTAGGTCTATTCATGAGATCTAAAATAATAAACACTATCCATGTTCGTACCAACTACTTGTGTATTAAAAGCCACCTATAAGTGGTGCTCACAAAAAATTGAGAATTCATATATGAAGGTGTTAAAACAATTTGGGACTATCTTATATGTCTTTAAATGTTAAATATACCCTAACATTAATGTTTTTTATTTTAATTTTGTAGGTAAAGAGTGAGCAACCCTTCAAAGGTGAAAAGACTTGTCTAGGGACCTTTTCCCGAAAATAGGAAAACAAGGGTCTGAGCACTTTTGTGAAAAGAATAAAATAAGGTTACATGGAGTTCTAAAGCTTATAAATTCATTTTAATTTTATCCCCCAAATAGGACATGAACTCTAAAAAATGAATTAATATTTTAAATAGTGAAAGTTAGAAGTTTGAAGGCTCAAAGTTGCCTACAAAGACACTAAAATCCTTCATTGACACCTACAAGATTTTGAGTCTTTGAGAAACCTTGTTTTACAAGTTGTTAATAGACCATGACATGAAATATAAATATTTAAAAATAGTTAAAATGTAATTCATGATCAAAACTATCAGTTTAAAAGATGGATATGAACTATTTGAGGGCCTAATCTACATCTACAGGTGTCCCTTCCTCTATAAATGTGCACCTACAACTGACTATCATCTTCCACATCATCCATATGATAAAATGGAATGTTTTGGAAAATAATTTGATTTAAGGTTTTCTAAAACTTATTAAATCTCTGCACCATTAGGATTATCTAAATGGAATTGTACATATGCAGTATAAAATAAGGTATTTTTGACTATTTTATACATTTTATAGGTTTTAGGAGGTTTCAAGAGATAAAAAAAAATTTATAAGGAATATTAAGACTTAATATAACTATACATGTCAATTTATTTCCTCAAAAAAACTCCTAAGTGCCTCAATAAAAGCTTTCATCTTAGCCAGTCAAAGCTAACATAGTGAACATGATAGTGAAAAGGGTGAAAATCTTCAAATAAATTGCTTTTAAGGTGTGATTTATGACTCTAAGGCCATGTATTGTCTTGAAAAATTTAATTCACTTCATTTTATATATTTTAATTGGAAACTAAATCCAAATTTTAATCCAAGTGTACAAGGTGTGTGAAAGAGGATATTTCTTTGACTACAAATGGCAATGCCTCACTTTCAAAAGATTCTACATGATTAGGACTACAACCAATGCATGGAGAGGCATTCATAAAACCACTAGAAATTATTTAAATAATTATACCTATCCTTAATTAGTTTTTTGATGTTCCAATAGGGGTGAATGACGAAGGTAATTTCCTTGTGCAACATGAGAACTCATATGCCACATTTCAAGATTTTCATGACTTGAGGTGACACTTGTGCTTCCTAATTTTACATGATAAATTTGAAATTGAATTTTCATGTATAATTAACTCATTTTATCAAATTTATAATTTTCATTATGAAATTTGGACTTATTTCTTCTCTTCTCTCTCTCAAGTTCTATAATAACTAGGCATTTTAGCCTTTGTAAATCATGTTCCACCTGAGTGCGGTGAATCCCTACTCATTTGTATACCATGAATCAATAAATATTAATAATTTTTGCATCTTTCATAATTTATCATAGTGTTTTCACTTGAATAATTGATGGTATTTATGTGATGACTATTGTTGCCTTAAAATTATTGTCTCATTCTCTCACCTATTTATAGTTGAAAAGCTTCTTCTTACAGGTCATGTGAAGTTTTTTATGAAGGTTGAGTGAGATATTATATTAAAATAGTGCCATTATATGCCTCTTGTCTAATCTTCCTATCCTAAACATTCATCATAGCCTCATAATGAAATATTGATGTGAGAAGGTGCATATTGGAAAAGTGTATATTTGGTTAGTCCTTCATTCTCATGTGTAACATGAAGTTGGTTGGTAGTCATCAACTAATTTGGTGTATCACCTATTTTAAGATAGTTTAATTTTAGTTTTCTCTCCCTTTTATCTCAAAATTATAGGTTTAGTAGTGATCTACAAGTGGTACATCAAGGGAGCTGGCCCTATCCATAGATTCATATCATTCTTATGATACCCATAGCCTAGAGGTGTTTCAATTATTCCACTTGGATGAAGAGAATTGAGATATATCTTCAAAGGGTGAAAATAAAAGTGATAATAATTCTTAACATGCCCAGTGGGACTCATTTTCAAAACATTTGAAGGATTTTTGTTGTTGTCTTTCACGACATCAGCTTTTGGAGGTATTTATTCAATCATTAATGGTGATTCCAAAGTTACATTAGCTGATCAAGTAGCATAGTTTTCCCTTTTGAATATTTTTGGTAATGTTTCTTTGTGTTCTTATTTCCCAATGAAGTTTCATGGTTAATTTTCATGTTGAATATTATTTTACATAAGTTAGTGAGGTATGTAAAGATTATGGAATTACCCATCAGCCTTTGTATGACCCTTACCATCCTTTTCATGATCCTTATTAGATTTAATATTATCATTAATAGCCTTTTTCTTATTTATATCAGATCTACAACCATCCTTCTCAATATCTTGATCCTCTTAGTCAACCTAGTCACTTTTCTAATCAGTCCATTTCCACTTTCAATAAAACTCTCTAGGGTTATGAGAAGTACATGATAAATCTTGATATATTAAGGGGATATTGTCAACATGTTCCTAGTAATATAATTAAAAAGGTGAGAGATGCATTAGATTTGGTTAAAATTGAGTGGGCACCTATTGAGAGAATAGATTGGCAAAGGCTCCCAAGTGAGATGCTAAATGTGGGTGGCTTGATTGTATCTTTAGAAGATAGGCTAAGAATTCATGAAGATTAGTCTCACTATGTATATAAACCTCTATATCCAATTCCCTAATATTTATATCATTCCTTCTTGATCCCTACTTATAAACCCAATAAGTCTTGTTAAAGTCATCCTTTTCCCAATCAAATATAATAGAGAATTGGAAAGATAAACCTTGTTTCTGAAGTAAATATTGATAAGCAAATTGATTTGACAAATAAGAATATGTTTTAGTCCATATCATTAGTAAATTAAGTGGAATTTAAGCCCTCATTTCCCTCTCCCATTACATCCCCACCTCAAAAAGTGATTTATACATATGAAATCCCAAGTTGGAGACAAGGTGGAGAATCTAAACCTAAAGAGATCCCAAGTTTCTTGATTAATTCATCCACACCTCAAATTACATCACCATATCAAAAATAGATTCCTAATCCTAACATCTTAATCTAGAATAATCTATTGGAATCATGGGGAAATAAATAAGATAATATCCTAGATAAAGAGTGTGAATTTGAGAAAGAGTTTGATCTTATGCAAGCCCCTCCTACCCTTCCTCAATAGACCTCTTATTTGACATTTGGCACTCTTGTACTCCTAATCCTCATTATTATCCCTATAAACTTCAATATATAATTTTCCAAGAGAACCTATACAAGTAAATTGAGGAGTTAAATTCAAAGATGAAATTGCTACATCAATGTGTGATGGAAGGTTTAGAGCCAAAAGAAGATCATATGCCTAAACACACACCATATAACCTTCCTCAAGAGAGTGTTTAAGATAAATAAAATGTGAATTAAGTGATTATAAAATTTAAATAATAAAAATAGGTTATTTTATCCCAAGTTCTACCTCCCCTTCCTCAAGAACTCCCAAAAGAATCCCCTACAATACATTCTCAATCCAATTTTGAGTTCTATGTTCCACCTCTACCATATAGTTCATCTTGTCCTCACCCTATCACCCTTTGTCTTGATGGACCTATGGTATAGGAAAATAAATAAGATTATTTTGTTGATAAAAATTTATAACTATTTCTTGAAGAAAATGTAACTCCTTGGCAATCTCATTGGACTAAGTCACATGATTAAAAAATGCCTAGCATTGGCATCACCAAGAAGGATAAATAAATTGAGGATCTCATAGTCCTTTAAGAGAAAATTTAGGTTATGATAGTTTAGATATAACTTGATATTCCTCAAGAGGTTCCAAATTATAAATAAGAGGTGGTATCTTATGATTGGGTTGATATGGAAGAATGTTTTCCTTTTGCCAAAGAAGAGGAAATCATCCTTGGTTCTTCCATCACTATCCAAGACATCATAGATGGGAAAGAATAAGTTATTAATAAGATTTTTGATGACTTGTTTGTAGTAATTTTAGTAGTCTATACTCCTCTTGAAGGAGGCTATGATATATTAAAAAATGGCAAAGGTAGCCTTGACACTTGACTGAGTATGCAAAGAGTAAGAAAATTTTCAAATATATCCTTTCAAGAGGCATATGCATCTCATGATGATATGTTTGAAATAATAAAAATGGGTTATCCTAATCTCAACAAATTTGGATAAACACATCATATTTTTGAGGATGGAACAAGCTTCTATTATCTTAAATCTTCCAAATAATAAGAAACCACTCCTCTTGAATCTATGCCTACCAGGAAGTTACAAGTTGATCATGAGATGAAGAGTGGGCAGAAGTATGAGGTATGTGTGCAAATTCAAGAGGAATTATTTTACATTATATATATATATATATATATATATATATTTAAGGATGATTTACTTGAGATCATATCAAGTGAAGTGCTAAGGAATATGTTTGATCTACCAAGAATCTAATTCAAAGAGCAACATGCTTGGCACTATGATTCATTTCATGAAGAAGAAGATTCAATAAAATTTCCTTTTGATCTTGGAAAGGAGGTATGATTAGTCTATATTTTTTCATATTTTTTTATTTTTTTATTTCCCTAAGTACTTCGAGCACACATGTATAATTACTTAGCTTTGTGTGTGCCCTTTATTTTATGTGATTGAGGTAATTAGTTGCCTTGTCTTGGTAAAAGCCTTATTGTCAAGTGTCAAAGTCATATTATTGTGTTTAAAAATTAATATGACACCCTAATCCCAATGGACTGATGAGGCTATTTACCTTTAGCATAACATGTATGCTACCCTTTGAGTCACCAATTTATAGACCAAATTTGACCCTGTAGGTCAAATTGGGGCCCCTATAGGTAAAATCTTAAATTTTTAGATGTTTCAAGGGCCTATTATTATTTCATAGGGTGTATTATATATATTTTAATGTCATTTAATGATATATTAGCCTTAGTCTTGGTGTAATTAGTTAATATGTCATGTTAAGTCATTTAGTAGGTATTTAAGGGTCATAAATGTAATTATCATGGTTTTCAAGGTGTATAAGTGTCATGTTCTCATTTAAAACATCCAAAAGGTCAGATTACCTATTAAGAACATTAGTTCATCTGAAACTTGTAGGTTATCTAACTAAAAATTATGAAATCAATTGAAAAAGGAAGAGTTTAGAACTTGTAGAGCCCATGAGGCAGTGTGACACATGGGAGAGGCTTTTGAGATGACTATTTAGCTTCCAAAAAATAATTTTGATGGTTGACATATTCTATAAGTGTTATTTTCAAGCTATAATCATTCTACTCCTTATTCATTCTTCTAGACACATAAAAGTGATCAATAGGTTTGTTCTTGGTATCGATAATTAAGGAGGTTTCAGACGAAATGCCTTTAGGGGGTGATAGTACACTTAGATTAATTTTCACAATTTTTTTTAAATATTTTTCAACTATTATTTATGAAACATCTCTAGCAAGTTAACTATGGTTTTTTCACACTATTTCTTGCACCGTATAGGTTTTTCACTTGTATGGATAGTTCCATATAATAATTTTGTAGAGGTGGTTTAAAAATTATGTTTACTATCTCCCCTCATGTTTTCCATTCTTTTTTTCACATTTCAAGGTGTTTGGATAAGCCAAGTATCTCATGTTGTAGGAGAAAGCACCATTCTATATTATAGGTAGGTTTTCACCATTTGTAGGATCTTCATGCTTTGATAATGGTTTTTGATGGTGAAGATACTTTGGTTTAAAATTTTCAATGTATTATTGGTCACTTTAACATATAAACCTCTTTTTCCAAATCAATCTTCAAAGGACCTTGATAGTTAATATAGTATGCATATGCATGCAATTCATTAAATATACAAGTATCTCAGAATGATGCCATGATGGAATGGGAGATATGATAGGTGCTTAAAATATTTATTAGTGTTAAGAGTTTATTTTTTTACTTGGTTAAGGTATAGAGTGAATCCCAAACATATATCTCTTTTATACCACCTATATTACTATTCACTACCTAAACTCAGAGTCTTTTACCATTAAAATGCACCTATAGGTGTCCTCATGTAGAATAAAAATGTTGGAAGGGATTATATGACATAATAAATTAAATTATGGTAAAAATTTCTATTTTTAAGATTTTAAAAAGGAAAAAACTTCATTGAAACTCATAAACAATGCACATTGCTCTCATTCCATTCACTACCTCTACACATGACAATGTTCACCTACATGTGCTTGCAAGAGAGAATCAAGTTGGAACAAAGGTTTTGAAATGTTTTTAAAGGTATTAATAATTATAATAACACATTTTTATAATTGGATAACATTTTAGGTCTATTCAAGAGGTCTAAAATAATACACATTGTCCAAGTTTATACCTATTGTTTGTTTATGAAAAGCCACCTACAAGTGGTGCTAACAAAAAACTAAGAATGTATGTATGATCATGTTGAAACAATTTGGAATTCTCTTAGAAGTCCTAAAATGTTTAAGAGACCATAATATGCATTTCTTATGTTAATTTGGAACGTAAACAGAGAGGAACCCTTCAAAGGTGAAAAGATTTATTCAGGGACCTTTTTCTTAAAATAGGAAAACAAAGGTCTGAGCACTTTTGTCAAAAGCATACAATAGGGTTACAAGGATTTTTTAAGAATTTAAATTTTTTAAATTATATCCCCCAAATATTAAATTAACTCTACAAAATCAGTGATGATTTTAAATAATGTAAGTTAGAAGTTTGAAGGCTTGAAGTTGCCTACAATGACATTAAAATCCTTCATTGACATTTAAGGATTTTGTGTCTTTGAGAAACCTTGTTTTCTAAGTTGGTACTAGACCATTACATAAAATATAAATAGTTATAAATATTAAAAATTACATTAATGATTAAAATTATCATTAGTAGAGGAGGATATGAACTATTTGGGGGCCTAATCTACACTTACAAGTGTCCCTTCCTCTAAAAATGTGCACCTATAGCTAACTATCAGCTTCCACATTATCCATATTAAAGACTTCATCATGGATATAATTTTTTTGGTTGATATAAGGTATATCACAAATACCTAAAATTTTTCCAATGGATATTTTGATGTAGGTTTCAAGGATGAAGGTCAGCTATAAGGCCCTGCACACTCACTTATCACTGACTAAGAGGTGATAGTAGGCAAGAGCAGAATAGTTGGCACCTTATCAAGATATGAACATGAGTTATATTGGTATGGAAATTATTTTTTTTTTATAATAACATTTTTAAATTATTTATTCGTCTTTATCAAGATAAATTATGCAAATAAACCTACTGAATTCACTATTGAGGAAGATAGTTAGGGTAACATAGTCAGAACGAATAGAGAAAAATATGGTTTAAAATGTAGACACGGATGATCAAAAATGTTTTTAAGTATAAAAAACACATTTAAAATTAAAATTAACACCCCATGATGTACCAATAGTGTATAAATAGGGGAGGATATGGATCCAATCAACCATATATAGTTCATACCAAAACACTATACATAATACCCTTTTACACAATCTGTCTTAGGTTTTGTAGAAGTGATAGGATATTAACCAAGTAAAGGGATAGAAATTATTAGAGATAACATTTATAACTTTAATAATCCCATTAAACATTAATTTGGTCTGAGTAACTAGGGGAAGTACCCTCTATTTTGTCTCAGATAGAAGGTACTTCCCTTTATGCACAAACTAGCAATTTTGGAGAATGGAGATAAAGGGATGATCAAGGATTTTATTTATAAAATATCAAAAAATAAAGGTTGAAACTTAACAGGTGATCCAAACCCACAAGAGTTGCAGTCAAGGCCAACTAGGCAAGGTTTAGGCCTAAAGCCAAATGGGAAGTCACTTACACTTATAGCCTTAGATATTAATTATAAAATAATATATAACTATTATGGGATAATTATATATGTTTATAAATATCTTTGTTTTCATATAAAGCATAAAGAATTCATTTTTGATCTCATAGGCAACACTAGGCCTGTGTAAATGGAAGGAAAAGCTCGATAAGGTAACTTTGAATGCTCATCTATCCCTTGGTGATTTTAATGGAGATAAAAGGATTTTATATATGTTATAAAGGTTAATTAAAATAATTTTTTTCTAATTTTTTTGAAATTAAAATGTCTTATCTTTATGAAAAAAGCTTAATAGTGAAAATGGCCTAAAACCCTTGCAAACCCTTAAAAGTGACCTGATGAAGGAAATGAAGTTGGAAACATACTAAAATGGAATATTTTTACCATGAAATTGATTGTATGTTTTATAATAATTATTAAGGATCCCTACCATTAGGATTAGTTATAGCAAATTGTATGAATGGAATATAAAATAGGGTATCTTTTACTATTTTGTGTATTGTGTAGGTTCTAGGAGGTTTCAAGAAATGAAATAAACTTAAAAAGGAATATTAAGACTCAAGATAACTCTACATGCAAATTTAATGTATTAAAAAACTCTTAATTTCCTTAATAAAATCTTTCGTCATAGCTAATCAAAGCAAGTGTAATGAACATGATAGTGAGAATGGTGAGAAGCTTCAAGTAAGTTGCTTTTAAGATGTGTCTAATGCCTGTAGGGCCATGGATAGTATTGAAACAAGTAATTAACTTAATTTTATGTATTTTCATGGTAAAATAAGTCCAAATTTTAATCTAAGTGTACAAGCTATGTGAAGGAGGAGTTTTCTTTGACTACAAATGGTGATGGCTCAGTTTCAAAAGATTCTAGATGATTAGGACTAAAACCAATGCATGGAGAGGCATGTAAAAAGTACCTCCCTATCATTAAAATCATTAAACATGTCCATAATTATTTTTGGGATGTACCAACAAGGGTGAATGATGAAGTCAATTTCCTTATGCAAAATGAGAACTCGTATGCCACATTTTAAGAGTTTCATGACTTGGGGTGACACTTGTGCTTCTTGGCTTTCCATGAATAGTTTCACATTACCTTATCATACAAAAGTAAATATTTTTATCAGCTTGATAATTTTCCTTGTGACCTTATTAATTCTTTATTCTCCTTTCTCTCTCTCTCTCAAGTTCTATAATAAATAGCCATTTTGGCCTTTGTAACTCATGATCCACCTAAGTATAGTGAATCCATACTCATTTGCATACCATGGATCAATAAATACTAATGATTTTTACCTCTTCCATTAATATTCATAGTGTGTTCACTTGAATTATTTATATTTATTATGTGATGACTATTGTTTCCTTAGCATTATTGTCTCATTATCTCACCTATTTGTAGTTGGAAAGCTTGTTCTTGCAAGTCATGTGAAGTGTTTTGTGATGTGTCAAGGTTGAGTGAGTTAGTATATTAAAATAGTGACATTATAGGCCTATTTTATAATCCTCCTATAATAAACATTCATCACAACCTCATAATGAAATATTAATTTGAGAAGATGCAGATTGGAGAAGTGTATGTTTGGTTAGTCCCTTGTTCTCATGTGTAACATGCAGTTAACTAGTAGTCATCAAATAATTTGGTGTATCAATTCATTTAGGATTGTTTAATTTCATTTTTATCTCCCTTTTATTTCAAAATCATAGGTTTATTAGTGATATATAAGTGGTACATCAAGGGAGCTAGCCCTATCTAGAGATTCACCTCTTTCTTAGGCTACCCATAGCCTAAAGGCATTTCAATTATGCCACTTGGATGATGAGATTTTAAACATCTATTCAAAGGGTAAAAAACCAAGTGAAAACATTTCTTATAGGTATAGATATGAAAATAATAATTTATTATAAGCTGAAATAAATTCCTTATGTTTTGGTAGATGGGGTCCTATTTAATAAAGATCTTGATGGCATGATCTTATAGTGTATGGAGACTAACCAAATTGAAAAGCTATTGGACCACTTTCATGATGGGACTATAGGAGACCACTTTATAGCTAGGAATAAAATAATATGGATAATGAGAGGAGTCTAATTTTGTCTAATATTATTCAAATACTCTCATGATTTGGTTAAAATATGTTAGAAGTGTGCAAGGTTATTTATGAAATAAAAACAAGCTACCTTTCCCCTCAAACCCATCCAAGTGGAGAAACCTTTCATGTAGTGTTACCTAGATTTTATAGGCATGATACACCTTAAATATAGTTTAATATAAAAATTTATCCTGACTTATAAATAATCCTTCACTACGTGGGTTGAATCAGTAGCCCTTAAGGAGGTAAATGAAAACTCAGTCTTGGAGTTCTATGACATCCTAATGATCAGATTTGGGGTCCCCCCATAATAATATTAGATAATTCATTTGATTTATGTGGTGCAAGGGTAAGTGATTGGAATTTAAATTATGTAATTTATATTATAAATTCATCAAACTACTATCCTCAGGGTAATGGAATTACAAAGTTCACTTACATGAACTTAATTAAGATCATAAATAGAACAACGGAAGATAATAAAAGGTAGTGGCATACCAAACTAAGGATAGAGTTTTGGGTAGATAGGATCACCATAAGAGAGATACTAGTCATTATCTATACCTTTTTATCTATGGAAAAGAGCCAAGGATACCCATATCACTTGAGTTTCTAGGTTTAGAACTCATACACAAGCTAATGGAGAATGATGCCATGGAAGTGAGGATGAATGTGTTGAGAGAGATAGAAAAGACAACGGATAATTATACACATGCTATATGGTCCCATAAATATAAATTTAAGAAGTTATTTGATAAGATATTTATCTCAAAGACTTTCTAAGAAGGTGATATTATGCGTAGGTAGGATGAATACGTGTTAAACTAGGTAAGCACTCAAAGTTTCATAGCCTATGGAGTGCACCTTACATCATGACCAATTGTAAGGAGCATGATTCATTATAGTTGTCAATATTGAATGGTGAGTAACTCCATATCCATATCAATGGGGTGTTATTTAAGTACTATTATTCATGATCATATATATTTTGCTTGTATATAGTAGTTAGGTATTTCTTTTCTCCAAGTGTTATTACACAAGTGCTTTATTAGTTAGTTAATTTGTTGTCCTGTTATTTTATTAGGTGTTTAGGTGTTATTTTCCTTCATATCCTTATTATATATGTGGTAAGGTTTTCATAGTCCTTAATATCTTGTAAGGTGATAAGAAATTTTTATAGTCTAATAAAAGGGGTCTCATAATTGAGTCATTATTGTCATGTATGGGATAACTAGTTCTCTTAACATGGAGGTAAGTCAAACCTTAGGAGTCACTAGTCATGTCGATACCTTTATATCCTTGGACTTATAAAATATCAACTTCTTCTCAAAACACTTGAAATTATCTTTGGTAATATTCATAATTCTTTGAGATGTCTTCATAGTCTAGGAGGGGATTAGTGGTCCTTAGGATTTTAGGAAACATGTTCAAGTAGTGAGATTATGTAAAAAACCCATGGTGATCCCATTCTAATTTTTTTTGAACTTGTGTCAAGGCTCCATATTATGGTGATTATGTATAAGAGTCTATAACAAGTATTGATGTCATATTTATGATCCAAAATCACTCATGAAAGGATCACCTATGATGTTTCATCACATTGACAGTCATGTGTCCACTTAAGCATTCCAAGGTCATAGATAATATAACATAATTCAAAGAGATTGGATCTAGTATAAGGAGGGAAGGGTAACGTTTTTTGAAGCCTTAACATATTTTAAGTTTTTTTAGAAAATATTAAGGTAATTTCTTCAATTGATATTTCATTTAATATCATGCATATATTGCCTTCAAGAGGTGTTCAAACTATGTGAATAGTGTTATTATGTCCCCTAGGACATCACTAAGTCATTATCAAAGGTAAAATTTCTCTAGAATGGTCTCATTTACATTATAATGTCATTTTCAGGTAGATTTATATGTAAAAGAGGGGCTTTTTAGAAGTTAAACACCTTTCATTTACCAAAAAGGGCCCACAAACATGAAAAGGTGACTTTTAAACTTCCCTCCATTTTTACCCTTTGATTTGAAAGTATATTTGACTTTTCATCTCCATCCTTTTGTCCTCCAATGGTTTTCAAGATTTAAAACCTAAAAAATATAGAGAAATGATATTTTATAGGTGTTTTCAAGATTTGTATAAATGTGTATGGTTAGGTAAGATTAATAGGGGTTAGACATCTTATGGGAGATCTATTGTAGGCATCATAGAGAAAATCCATGATTATCAATTCAAGAGAAAGGTATAAATGGTAGTAGGATCTCCATCAAGCTCTTAGCAAGCTTATAAGTACTAGTTTGAGTTGGATGGTATGGTCTATACAAGGGGATTCAGATCCAAAGATATTACCCAGAGGTAGAGTCCTTAGTAGGCTTATAATTATTTTCATTGGTTTATAGATTAAAGCCTTGGACTTTATGAACAATCACTAAGACCCCCAGGTGGTCTTAATCCCTTTTCAAACCCCATAATCTCCATTATAAGAAGATTTATGAAAATTTTAAGCTTGTTGTGACAACTTGAGCATGGGGAAGGATCTCTAGAGTTATTATAAGTGTCCCAAAATCCTATAATCATGTTCTCATTGTACTTACAGGCTTAGATCAACATCCAATCTCCCATGGCTGGTAAGTTATAGTTTAATGTGCAAGAATTTCTATGTTTCATGAAGGAATATATAACAAGGAAGATCAATGCAAAGTTTCCATATTTTCTAAATGTTCCTTACATAATTTGATTGGTAATAATTTGATCATAACCTATCTCATTAAATTTTATTGACACCCACCATGTGAAGGAAGGAGAAAATCTCCAAACATGACTTAGTTATTCTCATGGTGACCCATCTCTAGATTGAAAGTATATTAATGATGTCTCCTTAAATATGAAAGGGTGATTTAAGAATGTGAAGGAGGTACTATTTCAAAATAAACAAGATTATATATGACTCTTATGACAAGCACACACAAACCAAATCCAATTGTATTCATAAGCTATTTATCATGGTTTAATGTATCTTAGAAATTTTAAAGGTATTTGAGGACTCCTAGGTTTCATTTTTTCCCTCAAGATACTTGATTCACTTGGGAAAATGTATTAACTTATTGGATACCCATATGGAATATGTTTAGGTCTCACTACATGGTCTTAAATAGAGACTATCAACCTGGATAAGTTATTAAAAAAAAATTGACTTCATCAAGCCAGTTTAACCTCATAGTGGGATTTGGCTTCCAAACTTAGAACTTCAAAAGTACTGTACAAGACATCTATATGCCTAGATCCCTGTGAACAAGCTTGTGTATGAAGGTAAGACCAAAATATTGTGAAATTACATAACATTACAATGAAACCATAAAAAAAAATCCCAATCAAGTTATGATATTGTTAAGAGGTCAGTGATATGTTGAAAAGGTCAGGCTAAAGCCAAACTTTCAATAAATCTCCCAAATCATCACTTATAGCTGAGCTAGGTAAATGCAAGAAAAGATTATATACATATGAATATGACCATACTAAGAAATTTTAAGAGGTTATAAGGAGGTTAAATGAGTTTAAAACATAGTTTAAAAAAACTTGTGCTTGCTTATTGGCCTATAGAAAGACTCTAAGTATAGTCAAATGCCTTAAATCATCACCTATAAGATCATAGACAAGTTATCTCTAAACTTGAATCAAATATGACACATACACATTAAGGTTATAACCAAATAAAATTGATAGGTTAAAAAGGCTATTTAAGGTAAAATGGAACATAAAATAATTATTAAACAAGATAACAAACATGACCCCCTAACTCTACATACATAGTTGGCTTAATGCATACATGTCTAACTAGTCAAGCTAGAGTACCTAATTAGTTTTAATAATGAGAAATGATAGAAGAAAAAAACATGTGAAAGTGACACCATAATGGTTTTATGAAATTTTTATAGTATCAATTATGCTTGAAGGTAGATTCAAGTTTAGAAGAGATACCCAGATTTATGTAAGCACTCATAACACATAGGACTGTGTGTATATGGATAGGAGGGTATGTTTGTTTTAGGAAAAAGGAGACTAAATCATAAAAAAAATTGATATATGCTTAATTGAATTTAATGAGGGTTAAAACTCCATTTATATCGAGGAAATAAATAATCAAGGATATTCAAAACATTAACATCAACTGGCTTAAGAACCTAGTATAGGCTAGTGATGGCCATAATAGAACTAGAGGAGAAAAATGAGAAATATAGAGGTCTAATCCACCATGAAACTATATAAAATATTTTATTTGTGTAAAAAATTATTGTAATAATCCTTTGAAGTCACCACAATAACCTAAATGTGATCTTGTTCCTCGATCTCTCTTATCATAATCTACCAAACTTAAGATACAATTTTTAATGCTCACATCTTGTAGGAGGAAGTGAATTGGGATAAGTGATATTAGTTTATTTTTATGACCCATATACACTTTCCATCCATGATTTATATATAAATATTCAATGGGGTAGATTTATGAGCAATCCTTAATACTGTAAGCATGCCTAAAATACTAGGGAGAAACTTGAGGGCTACCATCCTTTTCTTAGATTTCACTCTACAATATACATTGGACCAAGAAATATTGAGTATGTTCGAGGAGATATATGTACTAAACTTTCATAGAATTAAGTTTTTAATATGAGTCCTATATTTTATGAACTAATGATAAGATGGTAGCCCACTCTAGACCCTCAAAACCCTCATGGAAAACTTGATGGTCAAGTAGTTATTCCTTATGAATCCAATGGCCATGAAACAGATTGAAAACATTAGGAGGAAACTTAAAATTCCTATATGTTACATATGAAACAAGAATTTGGCATGTGTGAGGTATAATATGCTAGGAAATGGCTTTAAATGTCTTATTTTGGGTTTGTTTTCATAGCTCCTAAGCATGTCAAAGGTCCTAAGTGAGTATTAAGGGTTCTTGGTCCTATGAATAGGTGGAATGGTCCCAAAAATAAATTATTTAATCCTTATAGTTGTAAAAACAATTCTATTGAGTAGACTTGAATGCAACTGAGGAGATGACCTTCATTTACATTAAGGGAAGAGTATTGTAGGTTTGTTCACATGATGAAGAGGATTTTTAGAGAAGAAACACCCTTATGTAAACATTCCCAAGACATTACCAAGTTGAACACATTCTTGAATATGCCTAAGTCTCAAGTCTCTCACCCATTAGGAGGATAAATGCATAGAATGGGATGAGAATAGCATGAAGAGTGGTAATTAGGCAAATAATAGACATGTTCAAACATGTAAATACCCTATCATAATATGTGTATGACCTATTAATTTATATAAAAGAGTATTGGATAATTTTTAAGGATCATGGTGCCTTAATGGGGTCAACTATGACAAAAAAATAGGCTATCCATCACACTTTTATGCCTAAAAGGCTCACTAAAAGCCATTATGCAACTAGGACAATGCATGGGAGAACTTATGGGAATATTTCTACCCTTCATTGATGTTGGTAACTACTTTATGGATGAATGATGGTCATCATGACCTCTACACTACACTTTTGTTCCACTTTCTCCTTATTTATCCTTCTCATGTGATATATATTGGGCTTAGAAAGCCATTGTATGGATCCCTCTACTAGGTATGAGAAATATCTATCCATTTGTATCTTGTATCCTTTAATCTAATATAAATATAGACTTATGATTCTCCATATTGGTTATCTAGTGTGTTTCATGATTGTTTTATTTTCATAGGTGATTGATTCCTTTTCTCCCTTTGCAAGTCCTTGCACCTCACCTAGATACTAGTAGACTATATTATATAGTTTACATGGTGTGTGAATATCCTTATGCTTTTCATTATAGTAGAAACTAATTTTTAATCTTCTTTATTATACCTTGCCTTCACCACCCTTATATTATATGTATTTAACATGACCTTCATGTAAAGCATTGATGTGTAGGAGTCTAAGGAGAAATAATGTTAATAATCCATCTTTGTGTTGTTTATAATAGTTGATGAAGGGTCAAGTATAGGAGATATATAATATTGGTGTATCACCTCCCATATATTAAGTTTGAATGCATGATTTATGCTATCCATTTTCATTCACAAGATAATTATTTTAGGCATGGAGTTCAGATGATGCATCAAGGGAGCTTCAATAATAATAAGTTGGTTTCTCATTTTAATTATTGCATTTATCCAGCTCTAAAAATTTATGTTTTAATTGTAGATGGTGTTATGTTCAATAGTTATATAAAATTCCTTAGTATTAATCTTACTATGGGAGACTATTTGTTAGATTCCCCTATGTTTGATATTCCCATAGGAGGAGCTAACATTATTTTGGAAGTACATTAGCTCACAACTTTGGGAACTATTGATATGAACTATTAGTAATTATTAATGATGTTATATTTATAAGTAATGACTTTTGAACTACATGGATTTTGAGATAAAAAATTGGTTAGTTACCACTAGATGATGAATATTCTCAAATAAGGTGTAGAAGGTTTTGTGGCACACTTATTTTCCATGGAAGTTTAACCAACTAAAGAGCACATCTTGATTTATAAAAGGTGTTGGATGACCATTTTATTTTTTTTGGTGATAGAAAAAGGAATTCATGTTTTGCACATCATCATGCCATTAGACTAATTTTAGGAAGTACACCACCCAATATTAAACCCTATAGGTATACCTATACCTAAAAAATTGAAATTAAAAGTATGGTATAAGATTTTTTGGAGTTAGGAATCATCTGATGTAGTCAAAGTGAATATTCCTTCTTGGTTTTTATGGTGTGTAATAAATATGACAATTGGAGGATGTGTGTAGACTAAAAATAACTCAATAAATACACCATCAATGATAAGTTTCTTGTTCAAGTAATTGATGAATTGCTAGATGAATTACATGGTGATATTTATTATACCAAGTTATATATTCACTCTAAATATCATTATATTCACATCTATGATGAATACATACCTAAAATAGCTTTTAAAACTCATGAAATCCATTACGAATTTATGGTCATGCCCTTTGGCCTCCCAAACGCACCATCTAAATATTAGATTTTGATGAATACCGTTTTTAGGCCATTTTTGAGAAAGTTTGTATTAGTTTTTAATGATATCATTATTTATAGTAAAAGTTTTGAATACCATTTGAAGTATGTGAAATAGGTGTGTCTAGTTTTGGAACAACATAAAATTTAGGCCAAACCTTACAAATATACTTTTGGTGTCCAAGAGGTGAAGTACTTGGGTCATATTGTTTCACATGAAGGAGTGAAATTTCATCCTATGATAATCCAAGTGATGATGGACTAGTAGGTTCCAAAGACAATCAAGAACCTATGCATATTTTAGTTAATATCATAGAGTTATCAAAAATTATAGTAGTATTGCATCCCCACACTCTTCTTTGATAAATAAAGACTCCTTCCAAGGGATTGATTTAACTACCAAGGGATTTTAACAATTGAAAATGGTTATGTTTGCAACTCCAATTTTGGATACTCTTAATTTTTTATAAACTTTTGTTATGGAGTGTGATGCATCAGGATATGGCATGGGGGATGTAATCATGCAAGAAGGTAGACCACTAGAATTTTAAAGTTGCCAAATTAAGGGAGAAAATAGGCTCAAACAAATATATGATAAAGAGATGATGACTATTATGCATGAAATGAAGAAATGGAAACCTTATATGATGGGTCATCACTTTCAAGTAAAGATTGATTATGATAGACTCAAATATTTTTTAAAACAATGCTTGTCATATGAAGAACAAAAAAAATGGGTTACTAAATGTTAGGCTATGATTTTGAAAGTGTATAAGAAATGAAAAGATAATGTGGTGGTAGATTTACTCTCCTTGTGGCATGAATCATTTGAGGCATTGTTAGGTACCATGACCATGTGGTAGGTAGATTGGCTAGAGGAAGCAATATCATAATGGGAAAATGACAATGCTCCCAAGGATTTGATTCATAATCTTTATCAAGGTTATAATGTATCTAAAAAAATTACATAAAAGGGGAACACACTATGGTATAAATATATATTAAACCTTTGTAAGTATTCTCTCCTCGAACATAAAATTATTTAGGAACTTCATGCCTCTTCACTTAGATGTCACTTGACATTTTTGAATACATATCATAGAATCAAGCACTATTTATTTTTGAAAGGACTCAAAGGGGTTGTTTATAAATAAATGGTTGAATGCATGATATGATAACAAAATAAAGGTGAAACCATTAAGACCCCAAGTCTTTTTTAGTCTTTATAGATCCCTAGCCAATGTTGGGAAGAGGTTTCCATGGATTTCATTATGGGGTTACCATGGTCTGAGGGTAAAAATGTTGTCAAGATAGTTATGGATTGACTCACTAAGTATGCTCATTTTTTTATCAATCCATGGATTGACTCACCAAGTATGCTCATTTTTTATAAGTTTAGGGGTAATGACTAAGGTTGGGGATGATGTAAAAATGTTATCAAGGTAGTTATGGATTGACTCACCAAGCATTCTCATTTTTTATAAGGTTTTAGATAATAACTAATTCCTAATTATATAACAGGTTTGAATGATAAAAGAGAATATTTTAGGCATGGTAGAGGCCATGGATGAGGCCATGGTGGTGTATAGTAGTTATAATAGGCATGTTCCTCATCCTCAAGCATTAACATGCATTTAATGGGTGAATTTTAGAATTTGGGGAAGATGTGTAGGCTATAACTCCCTTATTTGACTTTAGTTAGGACTAAATCATGCTTAAAATAGCCTAAAACTCCCTCCAATGGCATTTAACACAATTAGTGTGTGAATAGGCCTCCTTGAGGCATTAAGTAGGCTCTCCTTCAATGTGCATGTTTAATGGTCCTTGAAACTACCTATAGACTATCATAATGATATCCATTTTGAGATATTATTGCTTGGATTAAAGTGAATAAATATTTAATATTATCAATCAATGCTACCATGCCATACTTTTCCTACTAGACTCTTCTTACTTTTAATATAAGTAGACTTATTTATATGTCCTTTAACTTTATAATCATATCCATTTATTTAATGATATAACAACTAAATTAGGATCTCAACTCATTAGAAAAGACTTAGATAATTATTATGTTTACCTTATATTCATTGACATTAAAATATTTCAAGTGTTCCTTACCTGAAAACACATTAGCCCTACATGACTAAGCTACTTGAGCTACTTCATAGACTAGTTGTATAGGATGAGATAATAGAGCTATGTGTATGAAATTTCATTAATAATTTTGACATTTAATAAGTATAATAAGTCTTGATCTTACCACTACCATGATTTAGAACTCATGGTTAGGCTTTACAACATAATTTATAACTAAAACCTTGTAAACTTGCCTTTGTAGATAGTGTCTGTATAGTTTTCATACCATAAAAAATCCATGGATTGAAGACTCTCTAAGATGGAAATAGGATACAAGTGTTGTATAATAAAATTATATGTATTTAAATGCACTTTTCCTTAAACCTTCCTACTTGAGTCAATATTAGGGTTTAAGGGAGGTTTATGAGTGCTTAGGGGTCTTAGGACTGGTTCATAGGGATAAAAGCTTGGATAGCTAGACTAATTACACAAAAATCAATACAATTTTCCTTATTACCTTACCTAAAGTGTTGGAATATCCATGCATAAGATTAAAGCTTTGATGAGCACTTGAATATGTTCTTTGTGTGAAGAATCATGATTTTGAATAGGTTCTAAATATCTTTAGGTAAAATGGATAAGTATATGAATTTTATTAGATTAAGATTTATTAAAATGGCCTCTAAATTTTTTTATATAATTCCCCAAGAATATTTGAATCACTTCCTCAAACTATACTCTGCTTCACACTTTTTTATGACATAGTAATAAGGGAACCATGGATTAACCTGTTACAGTCATTAATCATGCATATTGGCTTATATCCTAAGGTTATAAGTCAATTTTACATAATCCCCATCCTTAAAATTACCTTAAATACCTCATTAAATATCATCATTAACTTGATCAAGCTCTTTAACCCCATTTTAATGTATATGGCCATTAATTCCAACACATGTATCTTCCTACCTACTAAACCAATAATGGAGGTCAAGATGGTACCTACTAAAGGACCTATTTAGATGTTATAGGGATCATTATCCATCCTCAAACTCGTTATGCATTAAAAAAATCCCAATATCTATGCTTTTGAGTTCAAACTAGCACTTCTAGGTCCAATCCATATAGTTTGACCTGTGCATGTGTGAACCAGTGAGTCGTTATGATTATTAGAGGACCTCAAGATATCTTAAAGTTCATTTCATGGAAAAATTATCTCATTTAGATGGGTTTTGAGACTAAATTACATTATCAAGTCATTTTTGGGGTTTGTGCAGGGTTTGAAACATCCACCATCTTAACAATGGTTTATAGAGTACAAATGCCCAAACCTAGAACAAATACCATGAATGTGTAGGGCACTAACCTATTCATATTTCATGAATGGGATATGTTCCCATGAAAAGGGTGATTAGATATATCAATATTATAAGGTGGCTTTATGGTTGTTTGTAGGCTACTTTGAGTGCTTAACTTCTTAAGGTTTGTTCATAAATACTAGCCCCCAACTGCCAGCCAATCTTCCATGGATTTTTATTTCATATGGATAATTATATATCCTTAGAATCTTTAGCCCTAAGCATGTATGTGGTGGATTTGGTGAGCATTTCAATATGGTTCTCAAATTGATTATGTGTAGATTAACTAGATTGAGTTGGGTTTGAAGGCACTTGAATCAACTTTTTAACCTCTTAAGACTTTAAACCTTCTTATTAGGTATTAAATGTGAATCTAGGAATCTGACTCAAGAAAGGATGGTTAGTAAGGTGTTAGTTTCAAAATGAAAACAAAATGAAAGAAACACACTGACTATTATAACATTTATAGGCCTCAACACTATGGAGAGCTTAATTAACAACCATGAATAACACACACAACTAAAATGAAAAATAAGCACTCTTTTACATTTCTTGGATGCTCCAAAAATATTTTTGTAGTGGCTTTCTCAACTTGTACTCATGAAGTCCTTAGCAATGGAAGTTTCTCTACCTCAATCTCTCCTTGGCACCTTTGGTTTGTGGATTAGCTTGATTTGGAATCAATTTGGAAAGGTAACACTAGTTACAATGGCTTCTTAAAGATATTTGTGGATTATAACTTTTCATTATAAAAACTTTGAATATATTTGAGAACAATAACTTTACAAAAAAATAGCTTGGAAATTATGTTCATGGCCTCTCTATTTATAAATTTTTGAGAATGTCTAGAATCAACCTGAACCATCCATCCTGAGATTGAGATGTGTGGTTGGGAATTAATTCAATTTTTAGATCTAATTTATTAATTATCCTCATCATGACATTGGAATAAGTGGAAATTAATAAGCATGGAGGTCATCATGAAAGGCATTTATGAGGCATGGAGGGCATGAATCTTGATATTTGTGGCATTTATGGCTTAGGGATGTCTTCCTAAGAAATGAGGTCACTTGATTATGCAAATATTCAATATTTAATTACAGAACAAATTTTTAAATAAGTTTCCATGGAATTATTAATTAGGCATTTATTTAGTTTAATTATCTCTTAATTATGATTAATCACTTTGTGTACAAATTACCCAGATTAATCAGAATGCCTTGTTACTAATCTAAAATTTGACTGGATTAGAATTGGAAGGTGATGTTAGATATATTGGAACCATAATACCATTTATGATGTTACAAATATAAAATAACAAAGGTACATGTATCATGTAAGATATTTCATAAGAAAGAGCAATCTAGAGCACCTAGGTGCAAAATTGGCATTTTGACTCAAAATAAATTAATCAAAGTTAGCTGGCCCATAAACTGCATTGCCCCATTTAGGGATACCTTGGCCAAAATTCACACTTAAATATGTTAGTTTCACATCATTTATCATTTTTTAGTGTTTTTAAGCCAAATTATGTATTTTAAGTGAAAATTGGGTAAAAGCCTAATTGAAGGTTATTGGTGACTAGATTTAGGTGTCTACAGTTTGCCCCTATTTGGGAAGACATTGAAAGTTATAAGCATAAAAAAATATTTTAAAAGAATGAAAATGTCATGTATTCTTATAAATACAATAATGATAAACTAACTATATTATGCCCCCTTGAGGGAAAGGTTGGCACAAGTAAGTTAGAAAATGGTCCCTCAAAAAGAAAGAAGTGAAATGAGGGGACCAAAGAAAGGAAAGATGATTAGGTGAAAACATAATGATACTAAAAAATTAGTCAAAACCACTGAGAATGTAAGTGGGATAGTCCACAATGGTTTACTCAAAGGTGGTTATAAACATTATACCTTGATATTGGAAATGTGTTATGATAACATAATGGTTTGCCCAAAGGTGGTTATAATCATTGAGAATATGGAGCTACCCTAGATAGAACAAACAAACAAGAGAATAACATGCCTCTATATAGGGAGAAAAAGTAAAATGGTGAAAACATAATGATTTTCCCAAAGGTGGTTATAAGCGTTGAGAAATGCAGGTGGGATGGTCTGAAATGATTTGCCCATAGGCGGTTATAATCATCAGACCTTGATTATGGAAAACATGATAAACTTGGTCGAGGAGGAGGATAATTTAACATAGAGGGTAATGATGAATTGAAATAGCTTACTAGTAGGGAGATGTTCATCTAAACTAATAAATGTTGAAATTATTTCATAGTTAATTACTCTATATAGGATATGATTGTGAGTGAATCAAGATGATGATGTTGAAGAGATGCCACCATTGATAAATAGAATTCTTAAAGATTAGGTTTTGTTGATGTAGTGGATTACACCTGGGGCAAGAGACCGAGCTCCTGCCTTCCACATGTCAAAATGGAAACTCCCCTCTCACCTGTGGGACTGCCAAAACTGGAGGGGAGAGTCTCTAGGTAAGGGCTAGCTCCCTTTGATGCATTTGAGTTGTTCCAATGAGTTCTAATACATGTATATAGATATATAATGGGGGGGTGAAAATGGAGAAGGATTATAGGAAAATAGAACCTACTCTAAAGGGTGATGCACCAAATGATTCAACCTACTCACACTCACACTTGAATCCAAACAAACACATATGTACACTTTAAACTGGAAAAAGGACCAGGCTGTAGGAAGATTAATAGGGAGGCTTTAATGGAATACACAAAAGTAGGGACTCACCATAGGTGTTATGAAAAGGGCACACTGTATAGTAGATTCTTTCTATCTTTGTGCTTCTAGGTACAGCTCTTCTTGTCACTTGTAGGAATGGCACCTTATAGACACCAGGTGCATTGGTGATAAAACTATGAAAGAATTAGGAAGCAATGACTAAACACAAAACCAACACATAGACACACAGAGATATCTAGCCAAAATAGAGGTAAAAATGCATTTATTGATTTCAGGTGAAAATTTGCCAAGGCTTCCCCTTATAAATGTGAAAGATCCTTCTCCAAATGACAAGTATAGAATATATAGAGGAAGGAAAGGAGGCCTTTTATTGCCCTTTTTTTAAATGACCTATGTGTACTCTGATCATTGGGAAGAACAAGCTGCTTAAACATCATATGAGAAATTATGAGTTGTGTCATTTGTCTGCTTGCAAAACCGCTCCTTCAAGGTGATTATGCAACTTATCTACTCATTAATGTGAAATGAGGAAAAATGGGTCACAACATTAACCATTTTCACCTCTTAATGATAAATTCACAAACACTATATCACCTGCTGGAGTAACTTCTTGAATCGGCACCTCCCTTCGCCACTTGGACTATCTACCTATTCCTACACTTGGCACTTTTCTCTCTTTATTCTCTAGGCTCTTTGTATTCTTCTTGCTTTGTCTCCTTCTAGCTCCTTCATCCCTTGGGACTATCTTCTAATGGGTCAGTATGTTCCTTAGCTCTTTTCTGGTTAGTGCTCAAGAATTTTGAAAATAAACAGCTATTTCACCATCTTAAATTTGATGTCTGCGCACTCGTCACTATGTTTGAATACCCAACGGCTAGTTTGCCATGTTCAAAATTGACATCCTTGATCCCATCACCCTTGGACCTTCCTTTAGCTTTCTAATTTAGCCCTTTTTCTTGTATGCCTTTTTTGTGGGCTTTTTGTGTAGATAATTTTCTCACAGACAAAAAGTTTGCAAGAATTGTCTCGATCACTTTGACTTATTTTGTAATTTTCCCCATCTTTTTCTCTCTCGTGGCCCTTTCGATTTCCTTTAGTCTTTCTATCTGAAGGAATTACTTTAGACAAAAGTCTGAAGGATTTCTTCCTTGCCTCTGCTGACTGCCTTAGGAAAACTTTCTAAAAGAAATCTTCCTTTGTGGCCTTCTTGAAAATGACCCTTTTGAAGGGTGCCTTTGTTGGCTAAGTGCCCTCTACAAGGGCACTTGTCCTTTATCTTTTTGGGATGCTGCTTTGAACCACCCAATTGAACTAAGCCATTGAATTGATTGATTGAACCAAAAATGGTTTAATGGTTCAATGGTTCAATGGTTCAACACTGCATGCCATTCTCTTATTGAACCAAGCCTTTAAACCATTTGCTCAAACCAAGGCATTGGACCTATCCATTGAACCAGTTCAATGGTTCAAATAATTGTTGAACTAGGGCATTAAACTATTTGATTGAACTTGCCAATGAACTTTGTGTGGAACTTTGCTTTGAACATTAATATTGAACCAAAAATGTTGAACCAATGCATTGAACCAAGATGTTGAACTGAGTGGTTAAACCATCTGATTGAACCAAAGCATTGAACCAAGACATTGAACTAATACATTGAACCAATCTAATGAACTATTTGATTGAACCAAAGTGATGAACTTTGCTGATTGAACTAAGGATTTGAATTGAAGTGATGAACTTGCTGATTGAACCAAGGTGTTGAACCAAGGAATTAAATTGGTTCAATGGTTCAATGGTTCAAATATGCCAACCTTCTTTGTGAATTTATTCAGATAAGAGCCTGAAGAAGCCTTGTAAAACCTAGCACTCTCTGAACTGATTCTTTAAATGCCAAAAGACTAACCTATAGAGTCTGTAGAAATTAATAGACTTGTGCAAAATAAAAATAAAAAGTTGGCCTAGAATAACAGGGGAAGAAGGGACTCCTAGGGGAAGTATGCCTGTTATGCTTAAAAGCTAGTTACCTCAAAATCCATTGGGCATAGATTTAGATTGTAACTTAAAGATTAGCAATAGCTCTAACAAATTCTAGAACCAATCCCAAAGATTTACCTCAAAAGGAAATGAAAACACACACAAAGCTAAGAAAACTACTAACATGTGTAGAAAGCACTTAGGGAAAATAGGGAAAAAATAAGGGAAATATATACATGATGAAAAGGGACTCAGTGGTAGTGCTTAAGATGTATCCCATTAACTGGGATATATAGTTCTTCACCATCTAACCTAGAGAGTTGGAATGCATTATGCTACTTGCATTGAGTGATTACATATGGGCCACTCCATAAGGCATCAAAATTTATGTGCTTTCCAAGCTTAGCTCAGTCTTCATCCCATTTCAAAACAATGTCTCCTTCAGAGAAACCTTTTGATGAAGATTTATTATCAAAGTGTCTCTTCATTGGTTATTGGTGGTTGGTCATAAAAGCCATAGCTTGGTCCCTTGTTTATTGGAGTTCAATTAGCTTGCATAGCCTAACCTCCATGCTATTTCCTTCTTCTAATTGTAGCTAGTGAGTGAGGTCCAAGGCTGGTAACTTGAGTGAAATGGGGAGCCTAGCTTCCATTCCATAGATGAGCATGTATGGCGAGTTGCCAATTGCCCTCTTTGAGGTGACCCTATCTGCCCATAGGGCTATTTTCAACTTGGCATGCCAAGTCCTCTAATTTTCCTCCATGGTTCACTTGATGATCCTGATCAGGTTCTTGTTTATATACTCAGCTAGTCCATTCCCTTGTGGGTAGTAATTGGATGATGTGTTGAGATATATACTATATCTCAGTGCACATTCACTTATTTTGACTCCCAAAAAAGCTAATGCATTATCTGATATTATGGTTGCTGGAACCCCAGACCTTACCACTAGGTCCTCATAGAAATCTAGGATGGCACTTTCATTGGCCTCCTTCAGAGCAACAGCCTCTACCCATCTTGTGAAATAATCCATGGTAGTTAAGACCCACTTGTGTCTAGCACTAGAGGGAGGATTAATCATCCTTATGAAGTCCAGGCCCCATTGCATGAATGGCTGCTCTACCTAAATAGGCTATAAAGGCATGGTAGCTAACCATTGCTTCCCATCAAAAAGCATGCACTTTTGGCACTTTCATACCCAGGCATGGGTGTCTCTAAAAAGAGTAGGCCAAAAATAGATATCTCTCATTATTCTTATTGTAGTAGCCCTAGGATCAAAATGACCACCGATTGGTCCATGATGGAACTTAGACAGCACCCTGTCAGCCTGACTTGATTCCAAGCATCTTAAAAAGACTCCTAAAAGATCCCTTTTGAATAACACTCCATCAATTAGGGCATAAGGAAGAAATTGGAGTCTGAAATACCTTCTCTTGGTCTTGTCAAGTGAGTGTCGGCACTCACTAGTGAGAAGGAAATGCCTCATGTCTTATGTTCAATCCTTCATAACAACTAGTTCTTTTATTGTAGCTACATTATGGATTAGTAGACTGTCATCCTTTTACTACTTAAAGTTTGCAGTGAGGTGTTCACATAGGCCTCTCCCTCTTACCAATTTGGTGATCTTGATATCTACATCATATTCCATCACCTTAGTGATCCACCCTACTCTCTTCTCATTTACCTCTTGATTGATCAAGAAATCTTTGATGCTGAGAAGTCGAACCATGAGGTGGATTCTTCTATTGGACAGCATGTGTCTAAATTTATTTAAACTTTGTATAACCACCAAGACTTTCTTTTCCACATATGTGTATCTGACTTTAAAACCTTCTAGACCTTAGCTAAAAAATGAAATTGGTTGATCAAGGTTATCATCACTTGCCTAGGTAAGCATGGTGGAGATTACCTCTTCATTATTGAAGGTGTAGAGGTTGAAATCTTTGGTGAAGTTAGGGCTGATCAAAGTGTGAGCCTAAGCTATGGCCTACTTGATTTCCTCAAAACTATCCTTTCTTCATGCTGTCCGTGTGAAATCTTCACCCTTCCTTAGCACAGAGGTCAAAGGCTTGACCATCTCCACAAAATTTAGGGTAAATCTCCGTATGAAATTATCTTGCCAAGGAAGCTTTATAGGCCTTTCTTATGCTTAGGCAAGGACAGCTCCAAGATGGAGTGAACTCTTTTTGTGTCAATGTTCAGGCCTTTCAAAGAAATAATGTGACCAAGGAGCTTTCCCTCATAGACAACAAACATGCATTTCTTAAGATTGAGAGAGATACCAAACTCTCTACACCTCTCAAAAATTTGCTTGAGGTGTTTCATGTGTTTGCTCGCTTCTTTGGAGAAAAATATCACATCATCAAGATATACCAGCATAGTATTATTTATTAGGCCTTGAAAGGCCATGTCCATAGCTCGTTGGAAGGTGGTACCAACATTAGACATTCCAAAAGTAATTTTCCTCTAAGTAAACATTCCCCATTTGGTTGTGAAGGTTGTCTTGTGCTGGTCATAGTCTTGTACCAAAATTTGGTTGTATCTTGAATACCCATCAAAGAGGGAAAAACACTCACTACCAATCACCATTTGAAGGATCTGCTCCATGCTTAGGAGAGAATAATGATCTTTCAAAGAGACTCTATTGAGGTCTCTAAAATTGATGCATAGCCTGATCTCCCCATTCTTTTTTTAGATAGGAACAAGATTGGATAGCCAAAAAGAGTGTTTGATTGGAAATATTATCCTAGACTCAATCAATTTGGTGAGTTCCTTCTACATGAGAGGTTTAATCATTGGGTTGATAGGCCTTGGCTTCTGCTTGATTGGCTTGGCACCTTCTTCTAGCTCAATGATATTCATGGGCCAAGCTTGGGTCAGAACCCTTTAAATCACTATACTCCCAAGTGAAGATATCGGCAAATTCTTGGCACAACAAGATGAATGCCTACCTTTCATGGTCTGTGCATACTTTCCCAATTGCAAGAAACTTGTCCTTGAATATTTCCACCTTCTCATGGTGCTCCTCCTTTGTTGTAATTCACACCTTGTCGCTTCTCAATTGGTCATCTCCATTGAAGATACTCTCTAGAGTGACCAAACCTTTGGGGAGCTTATTGTTCTTCAGCTAAATAATTTGGCTACCATATTGCCATTGTAGCTTTGCCTAGGTTTTTGTAGTGAATTCCACTTATTCTTACAAGAAGAGTGTTATTTGTTGATCACTATTGAAAAGTTGCCATTTGTTGATGTTGTCAGGTACAGAGGGCTAGATCACTACTTTCAAGTGACATGAGCTATGGTCTTGGCCTATTTAATGAGGAATATCAAACTAGGTACCAACTACTGCCAGCATATCTATTTACTTGTTCTATTCTCTAGGAATGGAGGTAATATTGAAATCAAAGAAATTTTCCACTAAGTCCCATACCCTATATTTATAGTACTTTAGTAGAAAATTCTTCATCAAATTTTGGCTCACTATCACCAAACACTTACAGCTCTTTGATTCCTCTTTTCCTCACCCACTTCAAACTATGGATGAGGGATTCATATTCCACAATATTTATTGTGTAGGAAAATTAGAACCAGAAAGCTAAAAAATACCTCTCTTTTGAAGGAAAAACCAGCACTGCTCCACCACCAGCTCTTAACTTACTTTGTGAACCATCAAAGAATAGCTGCCATAGAACTGAGCTTTCCTAGCTAGCTTTCATCAGATTTGGTACAAAAGTACCTTCTTCATGCATACAATAAATTCTGAGGCCCACCTCCTGTATGAATTTGTAAGGATCATGCTTGAAGTTGTCACTTCCCCATTCATCTAAGAGCAGTTCTGTAACTCCTTCAAGGGTAGAGGATGGACACTGGTCTACTTAGAACTCTTATTGGTCAATGATGATGTAGCTAACATTTGTTGCCTTTAGTGAGTAAGGTTCCAAATGATCTCTGTGTAGTGGTTTAGATTCAATCTTGACTTTAGTCCCATACTTGGTTCTAAAAATTATATAAGACCAATTTGCTACTAAGTAGCTACCTATCTTGGATGTAAAATACCTAGAAAAGTAGATGGCACAGTAAGGAGGGACATCTAACACTACCACATCATGAGGATTTGAGAAATTTAGGCAAGTGTGTAGTGTCAAGCTCAAACCTCTTACCACCCCAATTGTCATTGCTGGGGTTCCATCTAGCTATAGGACTTCCTTGGTAATTTCTTCATATTTCAAGCCCAGCTTATCAGCTATGCATTTGGGAATCACTGAGGTGCTTGCTCTACTATTAATGATGCAATTGTGCACTAAGAAATCTCCTATGACCAAGGACACATAAAAAAGAGGAACCTTTTCTTCCTTCTAGGTCTGACCTAAGGTGGAAGGCTATCTATTCATCATCAAAACATTATCAGCTTTTGATGGAATAGCTTGTTCATCTAGCTCATGCAATTCCTTTTTTAGCATGTCTTTCTGCCCTAGTATTGATAGTGAATCCCACAAGTAGATGTTCATGTGCAGCTTCTTCATCTGGTCAACCATGTTGACTTGAGGGTTGCCTTCCTTCAAAATTTATTTAGAATTATTCATAGCTTGAGGTGCAGGCTGAGGAGATATATGTACAACTCACGATCTAAAACTTGGGACTTTTTGATTTACATGTGATGAAGAAGGTGTTGCTGACATTTGGGTAGTAGCCTAAGTTTCTTCCATTGTTCTCCTTTTGAATCTTGTGTTTGCTACAACACAGTCAGCCTGATTGTCTATGACACCCACATAATTGAATGAATAGAATTCTCCTTCCAGATGATTCATGAGGGTAGAATCAAGCTGGGCCTGACTGCTACTCATGCTGGGTTGCATTAGATCCTCAAAGACTTGGGAATGGGTGGCTACCTAGTTGTCTTGTACATTTGGGTAATAACCCATCATTTCATTTGTATAAATAGCCTACTCTTGACCATATCCCATGGTTGAACAACTTAGTTGTTCCTACACCAAATTATTTTGAATAGGCACCATGACCTTAGATGATGAAGGGGCACCTGGGTTGTAGCCTTCAAAGGGTCTGGTCTGAGTGAGTTGACCCTATCCTTGATTGTAATTTTGGAAATGGTGTCTAAGAGCTTGACCATACTATTGGTATCCTTGGTTTGGTCAGTTGCTTTGAGCTTGCTACCTTTTAAGAGCCACAAGTTCATTTGGCATACTTTGCAACAGACTCCTAACTTCATGAAGTTTAATGGATGGAGTAGCAGCTAACTTTTCTATGCTAGGTAGAAGGGCCAATGTGGGAGAAACACTTTGAATTAGAGGTAGCATTTCAAGAAAAGGTGTCATATGGGGTCTAAGAGCTATTTTCCCAGCCTGTAATAGGCAATTTTTAGCTGTTATAGCTACGTCATAGGTGATAAATAGCACATGTCCTCCCATGGATTGTATCGTAATAGTGATATCACTATTCAATGCTCTTAAGTAATATAGGAAAGCATAACTAGGAGTAGGTTCTAACAGAATGAGGATTCTATCCCATGTCTTCTAAAATTGAGCACTAAAATCCTTCATGTATTCATGCGAGGCTCTTTTCATGGTAGTCAGCTACTCAACAAGTGAGAGGTGATTGCTCTTTTCCCTAAAATGGTCCATCAAGTGATTTCCTAATTCATTCTAAGAACTGATTTAATTTATAGTCAAAGTCCCATACCAGTCAAGAGCTTTGCCCTTGAGAGACAATGCTAGCAATTTGATTGCAATATTTTCCTCAGTGACATTGTGAATATTGCAGAGGTTAGCAATATTTATGATGTGTTTGATGATTGTAATGGGCCCTCTCCATCAAAGGAAGGCACACTTTTAAGGGATGCTCCTAGACTTGGGTCATAACATTAGAGATTCAAAGGACTCTGACCATGAAAAGTCACAAAGGGAAGTGCCATAGCTATGACGGGATGTAATTGTGCCCTTGCTGCATATGTGTTCTTTAAAATAGGTTTGGGAAAGTGGTTTGTTGAATAAGGATAGGTCCTCTCAAACCTCAGTCCCCTTGATGAGTTCAAAGGTAGCTCAATGACTTCAAAAGGAACACCCTCGGCAACAGACCATGTGGTGATTTTAGGCATAGGAGGTCAAACTGGTCTTTGATCAGGAAAATGAAGCTCTTACTAGTGGATTCAATAGATGCTACTAATGATTAGTTTGCTGTAACAAGACCACCATCAATCCTAAAACTTTACTGAGTGTAAAAACTTGGTCCCACCAGGCATGCCAAAAACTATTAATGTAGTGGATTGCACCTAGGGCATGAAGTCGAGCTCCTACCTTCCACACATCAAAATGGAAACACCCCTCTCACCTATGGGACTAGTGAAGATAGAGGGGAGAGTCTCTAGTTAAGGGCTAGCTCCCTTTGATGCATCTAAGTTATTCTAATGAGTTCTAATACATGTATATAGATATATAATGGGGGGGGGTGAAAAGGGAGAAGGATTACATGAAAACATAACCTACTCTAAAGGGTGGTGCATCAAATGATTCAACCTATTCACACTCACACTTGAAGCTAGACAAACACATACTTACACTTCAAACTGGAAAAAGGACCAGGTTGTAGGAAGCTTAACAAGGAGGCTTTAATGGAATACATAGAAAATAGGGACTCAACATAGGTGCTATGGAAAGGGCACATTGTATAATAGGTTCTTTTTATCTTTGTGCTTTTAGGTATAGCTCTCCTTATCACCTATAGGAATGGCACCTTATAGACACTAGGTGCGTTGGTGTTGACCCTATGAAAGCATTAGGAAGTAATGACTAAACACAAAACCAACACTCAGACACACATAAAGATATCTAACCAGAATAGAGGTTAAAATGTGTTTATTGATTTTAGGTGAAAATTTGGCAGGGCTTCGCCTTATAAATGTGAAAGATCCTTCTCCAAATTAAAAGTCTATAATATATAGAGGAAGAAAAGGAGGCCTTTTGGCACCCTTTTTACAAATGACCCATGTGTTCTCCGATCATTGGGAAGAGCAAGCCACTTAAACTATGAGAAATTATGAGCTGCACCATTTGTCTGCTTGCAAGACCACTCCTTCAAGGTGATTATGCAACTTGTCTTCTCATTAATGTGAAATGATAAAAAACGGGTCGCATCATTAGCCATTTGAACTTCCTAATGATAGATTCACAAACACTGTATCACTTGTTGGAGTAACTTCTTGAATCGGTGCATCCCTTCGCCACTTGGACTATCTACACATTCCTACACTTGGCACTTTTCTCTCTTTATTATCTAGGCTCTTTTTCTTCTTCTTTCTTTGTCTCCTTCTAGCTCCTTTGGCCGTTGGGGCTATCTTCTTGTGGGTCACTATGTTCCTTGGCTCTTTTCTAGTTGGTGCTCAGGCATTTTGAAAACAAACAGCTATTTCACCATCTTAAATTTGATGTTTGCACACCCATCACTATGTTTGAATACCAACAGCTAGTTTGCCATGTTCAACTTTGACATCCTTGAGCCCATCACCCTTGGACCTTCCTTCGACTTTCTACTTTGGCCCTTTTGCCTACGGGCCTTTTTTGTGAGATTTTTGTGTGAACAATTTTCTCACAGATAAAAAGTTTGCAAGAATTGTCCCAGTCACTTTGACTTCTTTTTTAATTTTCCCTAGCTTTTTCTCTCTCATGGCCCTTCCAAAATCCTTTAGACTTTTTGTCCGTAGGAATTCCTTCAAACAAAAGTCTGAAGGATTTCTTCCTTGCCTCTGCCGACTGTCTTAGAATTTTTTTTAAAAAGAAATCATCCTTAGCGACCTTTTTAAAAATGACCCTTTTGAAGGGTGCCTTTGTTGGCTAAGTGCCCTCCACAAGGGCACTTGTCCTTTAGCTTTTTTAGACACTCCTTTGAACCACCTAACTAAACTAAGCCATTGAACTGATCAATTAAACCAAAAATGGTTCAACGGTTTAATGGTTTTATGGTTCAACACTGTACGCCATTCTCTTATTAAACCAAGCCTTTAAACCATTCACTCGAACCAAGGCATTGAACCAATCCATTGAACTAGTTTAATAGTTCAAATAGTTGTTGAACCCATGCATCAAACCATTTGATTGAACCTACCGATGAACTTTGCATTGAACTTTGTGTTGAACTTTAATATTGAACCAAAAACATTGATCCAATGCATTGAACCAAGCTGATGAAATATTTGATTAAACCAAAGTGATGAACTTTGCTGATTAAACCAAGGCTTTGAACTAAAGTGATGAAATTGCTGATTGAATCAAGGTGTTAAACCAAGGCATCAAACTGGTTCAATGGTTTAAAGATGCCAACCTTCCTTGTAAATTTCTTTAGACAAGAGCTGAAGAATCCTTGTAAAGCCTAGCAATCTTTGAACTAATTCTTCATGCACCAAAATACTAACCTACAAAGTCCATAGAAATTCCTAGACTTGTGCGAAATCAAAAAAATAAATTGGCATAGAATAGCAGGGGAAGAAGGGGACCAATTTTTGGCCTGTTGGGCAAAAAATGGTCAACAAGTTTGTTATAACATGTGTTGATAGGCATCATGGTATAATATCATGAGGACTTAGCCAAAATATACATAAGGATTGACTCCCATAATCCAATACTCAATAGAAAACAATGCACCAATAATAAAAACCATGATGATAATGTAAACATATGAATATGGATGGATTAAAGTATAAGTGTGGGCAAGGAATCACATAATGAACACACATAAAATGAATCAAGGTAATAGTGTCAAAATAAAATAAACAATCACACATAAATAAAATAAGTAGAAATAAATAAACAATCAATGTAATAAAAACCATACAAACATTGCCCCTAGAAAATATGTGACAACTGAACAAACAAACAAAATAGGGGAATAATATAAAAGGAATGGGGTGGTTGAGTTGTCTCCATATGTACTAGGAAAGTGGACACTACCTACATAGTTTCATGGATGTAATATCCAATTAAATGTGTTCTCCTAGGGAATGGGAAGAATGTGATAACTACTAAAAATAAACAAAATGGATATGAGAGTAGAAGAGAAATGGTATTGGAAAATGGCAAGTCTATAAGAGAAAAAAGGTCAAAAATGATGGGTAAACTAAGTGACAAGTGTTATGCTTTCAACTTAGTAAGGGTTCCAAGAATCCTTAAGGCAAAGAATTGGTCAATGTTTTTATTCTTTTCTAATGATTTTTCAAATGTTTTTGGAATTGTTTTGGAGTATCCCAACTCAATCGAGAATTATGAGAAACTAAATGGTTCAAGCTCATAAAATGGCAAAGCATGGCTTAGATTTTTCACAAAATAGTGAGAATGTTCAAACATAAATTTCTCACAAAATGGTAAGAGTGTTCAAACTTAGGTTGCTCACAAAATGGTTAGAGGGTGGCTTATGGTTTCTCACAAAATGTTGAGAGAATGGAGAAAAAGGTGACTGAGATGACCTCAACAAGTGTCTATTTCTATTTATATAGTCCTAGAGTAAGACCTCAAGTCACTATAGTTATGCCTTTATAGTGGAGGAATTCGATTAGTGTAGCAGTCAATTCAAACAAACATGCATAGTATGACATAGGAAGTGGCAAGTTAGATATCAAGGCTTAATGTTGCCCCTATTTTGACCATAGGTAGTTATAACCAAGATAGAATGACATAGATCAATGGTACTAATTTTCCCAAAGGCAATTATAATTAGTAGCAAGACTAGTGGTAAGAAAGGAATAATAAATGAAAGATGCAATTACAAAAACTTATATCACACTATCCTAAAATATGATCTCTATTCAATGTACTTAAATCAAATGATGAAATTGATCAGATACCTCGATGTTAAAATTATGTAACAAATGAAAAATTCCAATGTCAAATGGGATAGGCTTTAGAACACACTAGGTTGATAGGTCAAAAGTGGAAAGTGGATATAATGAAGAAGATAGATAAAGATGGTATTTGTATAAAGAAGAATAGCGATAAAATGGCACAACTGAAATGGTCAATATAGATAATACACCTTAGCATTTAAGCATAGTACCATTAGAGATGAATAATATTCATCAGCTCTAGAAGTTCATCTCATTTTGGTGTGGAAAACATGTATGCTCCTAATCCATAATCTATAGTAATGATGAAATGTCCTATCTAGTTTTCTTTAAATTTCCCTTTATGCTTTTTATTAGCCATGGTATTCTTTTGGTTTTCTTTAAGAATAAGATCACCAAGTTCAAATGTTTCATACTTAACACATTGATTATAATGGCCTTTGAGTTAGTTCTGATATGCTTAAAGATTGTTGAGCATGGTTGTGCATTTTTCATCAAGTAGGTCTAGTTCTTACAAGCAAGCTACTCGATAGTCATGATCATATAGTACATAATTGAAAGAGATACATAGTGAAACAAATTTGACCTCAATAGGAAAGATGGCTCTAGTACCATAAACAAATGAGTATGGAGTGGCCCCTATAGGGGTATGATGATTGGTATGGTATGCCCAAAGGGTAGGGAATATCTGTAACTACCAATGATGACCAACAACATTGACAATCTATTTAAGAATATTGACAATGGTTTTTTTGGATGCCTCAACTTGGCCATTACCTTGAGGGTAATAGGCTATAGATAAATGTTGTGTGATGTTATATTCAATATATATCTAGTCTACATCCTTGTTTTCAAATGATCCTCTATTATCAGATATGATGTTAGAGGGGATATCATAGTGGAAAATGAGATGGTTGAAGATGAATTTGGAAATGTGGTTTCTAGTCATGTAAGTGAGGGGTATAGCTTTAACCCATTTAGTGAAGTACTCAATGGTGGTAAGGATATGTTTATGGCCATAAAATAAAGTGGGGTTAATCTTCCCAATGAGGTTAAGTCCCCATGTAAAAAATGGCCATGGTGTTAACACTAGTTTCAAAGTTTTTACTAGGGCATGAATCAAATTAACATGCCCTTGACATTTGTCACACTTATTTACATATTCATCAGTATCTATGTCCATCGTGGGCCAATAATAACTAGTACATAAGGTATTTTTAGATAGGACTACCCTGCTTGAATGAGCTCCACATACTCCTTCATGAACTTCTCTTAATGTTAGTGTAGATTATACCAAAGTTAAACAATGAAGCAAAGTTACATTAAAATTACAATGATAAATGGTGGACGCAAGTAGAGTATAATGAGTGGAATGATGAACAAAGGCTTGGGTTTGTTTTTGAGATAGGTTAGGTGGTATAACTTGGTCATGAAGGTATTTTTAAAGGTCTAAGTACCAGATAGAATTAGGAATAACAAAATCACAAATTATTGTAACGATTGAGGGTTCATGAGTTGATGCCAATAAATTATTGATGAGGAATTGATACTCTCTAGCTTTATCTATTTTTTGAATCAGAGATCCAATAGTAGCCATGGAATCTATAGATCTATTACTAGCCTTTCATATGTGCTCAAACTAAATATTGACAATTTGTTGGTTAAGAGTATTGACCATGGCTTTATATGGAACCAAATTGTCATCTTTGGTCTAAAAATGATTTGTGACCTGATTGATGATTAACTATGAATCACCATAAACTTGGAGATGAGATATATTCTAATGCACTACTTGTCTAAGTCTTGTAACAAGTTCTTCATACTCAGCCATATTATTTGTATAAGGAAAGCTGATTCTAAATGATTTGGGGATTATATCCCCTTGTGGTGTAATAAATAATAGGCCTACCCCTGATCCATGTGCAGCAAATGAACCATCAAAATATAGTTTCTAGGGATAATCCTCATGGGGTGTGTTAATGATGGTCATTATGGATTCATCAATAAATTGAAATGTGAGTGGTTATGTGTCTATGAGAGGTGCTTCAACAAGTTGATCTGTAAGAACTCATCCCTTGATTGCCTTCTGAGTGACATACTATATGTCAAAATAACTGAGAAACATGATCCATTTTGTCATTATACCTTAAAAATATATTTTAAATAGTAAATACTTGAGTGGATCTACTTTTGAAATGACCATGGTCTTATTATTGAACATGTAATGGCATAGTTTTTGAGCTATGAAGACCATGGCTAGACAAGATTTTTCAATAGGTACATAGTTATGTTCATATGTAACCAAGGTATAACTTAGGTAGTATACGGCATGCTCTTTTGTATTATCATCATGTTGAGTTAAGTGTGCCCCTAGAGCATAGTTAGTAGATGATAGTTATAATAAGAATGGCTTTCCTACCATAGGGGGTAATAAAATAGGTAGATTAATAAGATAGTCTTTGAGTTGTTGAAAAGTTGTTTGGTAGTGATCATCCTAGTGAAATGCAAATCCTTTCTTCAAAATGTGTGTAAATGGATGACACTTGTTTTCTAATTGAGAGATGAAGCATCAGATTGATTGGATCTTACCCTATAAACTATGAATTTTATTTAAATTAGTTGGTGGTGGTATCTCAATTATATCATGGACTTTAGTCCAATCAAATTCAATACTTCTATGAGACATGACGAAGGCAAGTAATTTTATTGAAGTTACATCAAACACACATTTCTTTGGATTGAGTCTGACTTTGTACTCCTATAATATTTCAAATATCTTACACAACACTACTAGATGGTTGGCCATAGTTTTGGATTTTCCTAATATGTCATCGACATAGTCTTTAATAATATCATGCATCATATCATGAAATATGACAATCATGGCCCTTTTATATGTAGCTCCTACATTATTAAGGTCAAATGGCATTACTTGATAACAAAATATTTCCCATGGAGTGGTGAATGTTTTTTTATGTTAGTCTTCTGGTGATATTTTAATCTGATTATATCTTGAAAAGCCATCCATGAGTGAAAGCATTTCATAACCTACCATGGAGTCAATGATCATGTTGATATTAAGCAAGGGAAAATCATCTTTAGGACAAGATTTGTTGATGTCTTGAAAATTAGTACAAATTCTGATCCCTTCAAGATTTTTACTAATAGGTAACACATTAGAGATCCATTCTAAGTAGTCAATGGATCAAATACATCTTGCTTCTAAAAGTTTTTCCAATTCTTTCTTTACTGATATAGTAATGTGAGGATGCATCTTATGTAAATTTTTTTTACCATTTTGGCATTAGGATTAATCACAAGGTGGTGTAAAACCAAGGCGAGGTCTAACCTTGGCATGTTAGAATAGGCCCATGCAAAGATATCTACAAATTCTCTTAATAGAGCTGAAAACACATCGTGTTCCTCCTCTATGAGGGCCACTCCTTATTTTATCCATTTTTGGTCTGATGGAGTCCCAATATTCACCTATGTTGTATCTTTGACTAGAAGGGTTGAATCATCTTCTAGGATAGTAAGTAATGACTTTAACTATTGAATTATGTTAGGGTCCTCTGTTAGGACTTGGTCTTCAACTTCTCCTAGGCATGATGAATTTGAGTCCTCTAATGGGAGATTTAGCCATGTGACAAAAATAGTTAGAAATTATTGAATAATTTGATCAAATATTTGTTATTGATCAAAGCTAAAATTGTATCTACAAGCAAGTTCATCATTGGTGGTTTCTTCATCTAAATTTAAATAAAAATGAACACCCCCATCTAATGGTGCTTGAGATAAGTTTTCACCACTAGACTAGCCTTTATCTTTACTTTTTCCCTAGTCAAAAAGTGCCTCAAAGAGCTTTTCACTTTAGGACCTTACTGCTTTACTTATTTCCTTTTAGCTAAGTGTGTTCACTCGCTCTCCAAAATAGGTTACAATATCCAATGTGATTGAGAATATTGATTTGTGATCTCCTAATGGAATGTTGTCTCTAAGTTTTAAATAGAATGCCTTATCAATATAAAACTCATTAATTAGTAAATTGGATTCTTGATGGTCCCAATATATTAGTTGGTAATAATATAATGGTAATGGATTGTGATGAATGGCTAGGGTAAAGGTATAAATGACATTATTATCAAATAGGTTGGTTTTAGATAGGTCATCAAAGGTGGGGTTATGATAAGAATATACTTCATTATCAACATCATCCTCACTAGTCACTAGTGATGGAGTTTGAATAAGATATGTGGGGTCACCCCCAAGTAGTTTAAATCCAAGTCCATAAGGTCTTTCATAATTATTCATGGAAATTGGCTCAATGGTCCTTGTTGATCTGGTTTGAGGCCTCTCCCTTCATAATTGTGACACTCCATGATCTTATTGGGAATAGGATATTTTTAATTTTTATAACAATTAGCTTGGTTGTCATTATATAACCATGATTCATCTCCTTTAAGAGGGTCAGGTTCAAGGGTAGATGTTGGTATAAATGTGATAGGTCCCTTATCTTTGTTCTTTTTTGGCCAATGCATATGTGGGGTGACTTTAGGTTGCCCAAAGGTTTTTAGATTCTATGGAATATTGGCAATATGAAATGTATCATGGTTCACATACTTTCTTGGTCCATTATCTAAAATGGTGAAATGATTAAAAGGTTTAGGAGGTGACATGTGGGAAAGGTAATATGAGGTATTAGCATGTATGCAATTATCTGGTGAAGGATCAATAAGTATAACCTTTCCTTTATCCTACATAGAACTTGGATTCATGTTGTACTAATAATTATAGTTTTAAAATTATCCTCAAGATTCTTGCAATGTTCATATGGGTGTAAATCTCTTGGAATATTCACTTCCATCCCTAAGTGTGAAAACTTGATACATTGGTGTAACATTGATGGGACTACATGAATCTCATGTAACCAAGGCCTTCCTAGAATCATGTTTTAAGATAACTCAAGATTAATTGCATGGAAAAGTATATCATGGATCAAAGGCCTACTGATAATTGGCAAACTAATGATGCCTTGTGATTCTATTTCCTGATTATCATAGGCTTTGATGCTTATTGTTTCTAGTTGGAGATATACGATTGTGTACCCAAGAATCTTGATGAGCTTTAAAGACACTATGTTAAGGCTAGATCCATTGTCTATAAGGAAACATTTATCTTTATGAAATCTTATATAAACTTTTATGTATGATGGATTATTATGGAGTGGGCCAAGGGAAGATAGATCGCTTTGGTTGAATGTTACTTGTTGGGCTAGAGCTAGGTGTCTGACCAAAGCTTGAAATTTATCAAGTGATATGTCACTAGAAATAGTGGATCAATTTAAAAACTCATTCAATATGTTCTTATGGATTATTTATGTCCATAGAAAATCTAAGATATAAATTTGTGGTTGTGTCTTCTACAATTGTTCCAAAATATCAAACTTCTTGTCTTGGTTAGTAGTGAATGGTTTACTCTAAGGTTGAATGGTTGGTTGGATGATAGGCAAAGTGGTAGATTGTTATGGGCCTATGATAGTAATCTTTGAGCTACAAGTATGATTACATAATTGAGATTAAATATTAGACCATTATTGCTAACTAATATTGGGAATGGTGTGCAACTAGATAGGACAAGTCTTAATTGTTAATACACTTGCATGTGGTCACATAACAAGGATAAGTTATCACCATAAATTTCCAAAGGGGAAGTTTTGGTTTGTTGGTTTACCTATATGCATTCCTAGGTCAAACAAGGATTATCCATTTAATTTGGCTGAATATTGTTGTTTAGCAATAGTCTAGGTTGATTAGTGTTTTCTCTAGGATTAATGGAGATGGTATTAATGCTACCCTTTGCAATATGACTTACAACTCTATTGTAGTCATGTGTAACTAAATGGTAGGTTTGTTGTTTGTTACTATTCTAACCTTGGTTTTTTCCAATTTTCTATTATTATGGGTTCTGCTACTAATTTTGTTTATATTGTTGGTTTAGCCTTTGATTTTGATACTATTGATTTTGCTATTATACTAGCCATTGTTGTTATTTTTGATCATTTTACTACTACTAATTATTATATCAGGGAAAGGGGTTTTAATAAATCTCAAGAGTTTAATTGGAAGTAGAAATCATTGTTATCCAATGTTATCTCCCCATTCTCCAACATATTCTCAATTAAATGCTTCATTTGGACACATCTTCATAGATTATGCCCATTGACCTGATGATAGTAATATAATTCATTTTCGCGGTACCAATCAGGATAAGGAATGCCTTGTGAATAATTATTTGGTATACGTCAACTAATCAAATTAGTTGCCGCAAGATTTTAAACTATAGACTCAATATGTTCTCCTACATCACTAAAGACATAATGTGTAGGCACAATTCTCGTAGGAGGAAGGGTTTACAATGGTAAAGGATATTGTATTTATTATGCAGGTCCTGGTTTTTGTGCTTGCAATATTGGTTGGAGAGTTTATTGGGTAGGATTAAGTTGAAAAGGTTGTGTAGATGACATTTACACTATTTATACATGATAGGATTTAGTTACTCCATTTCCCACAACATTCCTATTACAGTTGAATTGCTTCAGTCTTTCTTGGTTATTGGCTTGTGTCAATTGTAATGATGGTGATTGAATGGGATGTTGGTCATTTCCCTATTTGGAACCTTGATTTTGATTAGCTTAATTAAGCTTGATGACTACTTTATTGATGAGTTCCCACTTGATCAAGAAACCTTTATCAATGATCTCTTTGAAAGTATGTGCACATTATAGTTCCAAATGATAAGATATCTCACTATGCAAATTTTTAATAAACACAATGGCTAACTGTTTATCTAATAAACTATGGGTTAAATAGCATTTAAGGGCTCTCTATCATTATAAATAACTTGTAAAACTCTCACCATCTTTTTTCTTTACTTGCATTAAGTCCACTAATGAAATCTCATGTTCAAGATTATAGAAAAAGTGTTGCACGAACTTATCAGAAAGATCATCAAAATTTGTTACTAAATTTTTGGGAAACTTTAAAAACCACTCCAAATCTTGTGCAACCAAGATCCTTGGGAAAAAAAACAAAAGTTATATGTCACAATAAGCCATTAGTTGACATGTGATAAATTATTTCATCAAATGAGCCTTAGGGGCACCTTTCCCTTTATATTTGTCAAATTTTGGTGGTTCATATCCTGGAGGAAATAGTATTTGTAAATACTCCATGTTGAATGGGTAGGAACACATGTCATCTAATTTGAAATTTTTTATCTACTGATTAGCTTGAGTAGTAGCTATTGCATCCTTCATCTATTACAATTATTAGGATAGGAAACTAGAAGGAACATTGGTTTGAGGGAAAATATTGGTCTATGTAGATGGTTGGGAGGTCACAAGTAGAACACTTTTACTAGGGTATGATGGAGATACCTATTGGGGTACATTGGTTTAGTTAGAGAATGGACCAGGAATACACTTAGATGGATTAGGATGTACTTGGAATTTCAAAATTGGTTATATGATATTCTAGTTTGGGTTGGTGATAAAGGTTTGATTTAGAGGATTTTATGGTTGGGATGGAGGGATATAACTATATTGTGCCTACTTTGGTTGAAAAGGGACATGTTACTGACTAATAAAACCTTGTCATTGAGTGGGAACTTGTGTTCCAAGACCCTATCTCTAAATTTTTGGCACATTTTTAACCAATGGTTTTTTGGTAAGTACTTGAGAAACATGGGGACCTCCTCATTGCATGAATCCCTATGGAGAAGTGAAAGTAAGTTATATATTTCACATTTATTGCTAACCAATATTTGCATGTTATTGACTAGTCATTGCTTGGTTTTGAAATGGAATATTAGTCTATAACTAAAGAGGTATGTTCATTATTCTTGATGAACTAGAACATATATTTCCCCTAATTAAGGTGGTAATATATTTTTCCTCTATTGTGTTGATACACTAGATTGTGTCTATTGTTGTGAAATACTACTCGTTACTTTTTGACGAGTAGGATTCATTACATTTTGTCATTGAGGCATAACAATAGTTATTGTTTGATTACCTAATCCTATAAGTTATACACTTGAGGAAGCATCTGGTTGAGGTTGGGGTGTAGAAACTCTTATTCCCTAGTATGATGATCCACTCATGGGATGAACTATAGACACATGTTGTTGGCTAGTTGTTTGTGCATTATTGCCATTTTGATCAAGATTGGATGTTGTTTCCACATTGTCCACTACATTTCATTCACTATTCTTTGTAGCGACTGATGAAATTTGCATTACATCTAGTTATCTATTGAAAAAATTTGTATGAATGGGTTATAACTTAGATTCTCTTGTCTTGTTAACTCTATCAACACTCCTATTAAAGGAAATAGATCAATGAGAGGCTTACTCACCATGTTAATTTGATTGAAATCATGTGCTAGATTCAGGTAGGTTTGATATGCTATTTGCATTTGGTTAAAGTGATCTTCCATGATGTTTTTGCCTCAATTAGATATATTAGGGTTTTGATATATTGTTTAGACTAAAGCCATAGGATTTTTAGAAGAAACATGTTGATCGTAAATGATATTATAGGGTACTCCTACTAGACATGGTAAAATTTCATGGGGAAATTTTAATGAAAACTTGGCCCCTACCTCTATGGCTCTAACTAAAGTATTGTATTTGTTCTCTAACAAATGTCACTCAAACAAAAATGGACCTAACGTAGAAGCTGTATTAGTAGAATATGACTATTAAATAACTGGCTCATCCACTGTGGGTATTATAGCTAGGTATTGTGTGGTTTATTCTTGGTCTTATTCTGAATAGGGTGGTGTGTTAACCAAATAGTTTTTCCAATGGATCTTGGCTTTGTGCCACTGATTGATTATTATAAGAGGGATAAGAATCCATCTCATAAATAATATTATCCACATAGGGGTCTTGCACCATTTCTTCCTATGTAACTACATTACTAATCCTTGAATTGTACATGAGTCCACTACTAGTGTAGGAATACATGTTGGGATCCATAGTCAATTCTTTGTGATAAAAGGTCAAAGAGTTCTAAAAACTATAAAAAGGATAGAATCTAAATAGATGATGTTCCAACTTGGTCTAGATTCATCAAAAGGATCAAAATTTTTATGCAAATATTTATGAGGGAACAAGCTAATGTGAAGTATCTAAGTTTTTAATGTTCACACAAAGATAAGAAAGTAAATGGAACAAAAATCAAAATGCCAAACTTTAAGTTTGAAGTCTTTCAAATCAGCCTATTCTAGGAATTTAAAAGTTGTTAGGTATTTTGGCCAAACATGGTGTCAAAATCTAGGCTCAAACAAGGGATGCACTAGGACTCTTGGCCAAATGGCATCAAAAGCTACACTTTGAAATAGATGAAAGTTTTAATCTAATGGATTTGAAACGCTTCTAACAAACACTAGGAATTTGATTCTTGGTCATGAAGTTGATTAACTAGGTATAAGGTATGAAACAAAAGACACTTTTAGAGATAGTTTATTTTCTCATAAATAATGGTATAGAACTTAGTTCTTTTGACAAATGAGCTAGAGAAAAGTGAATGGTATAACTATAATTTAGACAAAGGATTACAAGAGTACACTAATATTGGTATGAAAATGTAGGAACAATTTTGAATTCTATGTAAGAGGGTCTATGAAACAATATTTTAAAAGTTTTGGGTAGTGTAACGATGTTATACTACCCAAAACATGTGACAAAAAAGTTTGTTTCAAAAACTCTCTAAGGCGAAGAGATTTTCCCAAATTTTGATAGCATAACACTACTTTTCTTGACTCAAATTTTTTATGGTGAATAGACACAAAGTGCAAATGTTTAGTAAAAAATGGCTTAAGTATATCAAGTGATGACAAAGATTATGAGTTTTAAATGGCCCTCAACCAAAATGGGAAATTGAACCTAAGTTCCCTCAAGTTTACTGAAAATGGTGAATATACTTAACACACAAACCCTATGAACTTATAAAGGTGAAATTATAATTTTAGATTACAAGTGAAGGACTTAAATAACTTTTATAAAGGTTTAGACTCAATTGGGAAGCATAATTGCACTAAAGTGGATGATATGACTCCCAATCTTTTGATGAAAATTTGAACAAGGAAATTGATGATCTCACATCAGCAACATAGCACCTCTTTGTTTAAAAGGAAAATTAGGACTATGTGATTGATTTGAATTGTTTGTTTACACCAAGTATTGACTTCAAACAAGACTCTAATCTAGGATAAGACCAACTAATTAATCACTCTTAGATCCTAAACTGATAAGGTTTCTTGGTATTTATTAGAATCCATCAATATATGTCATTTGAGAGGATTTTAAGTGTTCATCCAGAAGTAAATGCACATTATATAGTAGGTTTTTTACACCCCCCTTCTCTCAAATGATAGTACTATGACATGGACCTTGAGGTGCACCTTATACCAACAATACTTCTGCATCAAGTGAGAATTTGTCTAAGATCCAACAAGTTTATGAAATTTCTATGGGAATCAATAACACAATGACTTTCATGGTAAAGAATGCAAAATAAAAGCACATATTTTGGGTACGTATCACTTGGATTGTTACAAAAAGGTTTAGTCCTTTTTGTAACCACTACATCTTGTTTCTCGCTTAATGTAGTGTGATGTCCAAAGTGCCACAATTTACCATGTGCAAATTGAATTAGGATCCAAATGAATTCAATACCAAGAGGTGAAACCTTGGGGATAAACATCCCTAAAGAACTCATGAGAGGTGATGAAGTCCCCCTCACAAGCCAAGTTTGCATAAAAATAAATAAAGAATGAAAGTAGAAAGACTTTAGGGTCATTTTCAAGGTCACCCAAAATTTGAGGAGTTTTTGGGTAGTACTTTAGATGAATTTCATTCTAAGAATTAGACTAGGATACTTGTAATAGGAATGGTAATTTTGATTTTAAGGGTTACCTAAATGGGACAAATGGAAGAGCATACATAGAACATCCTTCTTTTTTCCAAACAAAAAATTTAATCTTGAAAACTAAGTAAACACAAAAAGCTTTGAAAAGGTGAGTTTATTCTTAAGCCCAAATGGAAAATGATGTGGTGTTCATTTGACCCCTTGGTCTTAGTTGACAACTTTTAAAACATTCACCATAAACATATAATTTTTTTAAACACCAAAATAAGGTTCCTAATTGATTTTTAAGCATGCAAAAGGTGATCTAAACATGTTTTTATCCAATGTAAAGCTTGTTTCTACAACAAAAATGTTAGCATGTCCTTTATCCTTGAAGCTCTTTTAGGTTTTAAATAATGAACTTTAAAAAAATAGCTCTCAGGTCTATATTTTAAGAAAAACATAGTGATCAATGTTAGTTATATAAACGATGATGGTTACATTTTCTAACCGATGACAGTTATATAATTGACATCAGTTATACCAATGTGTCTAATGATAGGTATCTAATTGATGTTGATTTTTCTAACTAATGTCAGTCAATCTTTCTAATTGATGTCAGTTTTACTAGCTGATGTTGGTTACTGTGTAAACCTATGGTAAACAAAAATGGCAAAATAAAGTTAGAAAATTAATTTTCAAGCGTTTAAATGGTGCAAATGAATATTTTAAAGCTACAAAATTATCTTCTTCATGTGTGGCATGCATTTAGTGCCACTGAGCATGCTATATGTGAATCTAGGAATTTGACTCAAGAGAGAATGGTTAGTATGGAGTTAGTTTCAAAATGAAAACAAAATAAAAGAAACACACTAACAAGCATAACATCTCTAGGCCTACACACTATGGAGAGTTTAATTAACAAACATGAATAAAACACACAACTAAAATGCTAAAAAACCCTCTTTTACCTTCCTTGGAGGCTCAAAAATGCTTGTTGTAGTGACTTTCTTAGCTTATACTGATGAAGTCTTAGGCAATGGAAGCTTCTCTGCCTCCATCTCTCCTTGGCAAATTTGGCTTGTGGATTAGCTTGGCTTGGAATCAATTTGGAAAGGTAACACTAGTTACAATGGCTTCTTGAAGATATTTTTTAATTATGACTTTGTATTATCAAGACTTCAAAGATATTTGAGCATAATAACTTTTCACCAAAATAGCTTAAAAATGATGTTCATAGTCTCTGTATTTATAGATTTTTGAGAATGTCTAGAATCAACTTGGACCATCCATCCTAAGATTGAGATGTGTGGTTGAGGGTTAATTTAATTTTTGGAACTAAGTTTATAATTATCCTCATCATGACATTGGAAGAAGCATTAATAAAGAGGCATGGAGGTCATCATGAAAGGCATTGATGAGGCATGAAGGGCATGAATCCTAATATTTATGGCATTTATAGCCTAGGAATGTCTTCCCAAGAAATGAGGTCACCTGATGATGTAGATGTTTAATATTCATTTCCAAATAAAATTATTCAACAAGCTTCCATGGAATTATTAATTAGGCCTTGATTTGGCTTAATTAGCTCTTAAGCATGATTAAGCACTTTGTGCACAAATTACCCAAATTGATCAAAATGCCTTGTTATTTGTCAAAAATTTGATTAGATTAGAATTGGAAGGTGATGTCAAATGCATTGGAACCATATTCCCATTTAGGATGTTACCAATAGAAAATAATAAAGGCCCATGTCTCGTGAAAGATATTTGATAGAAAAGAGCAATCCAGAGCACCTAGGTGGAAAATTGGTATTTTAACTTGAATTAAACTGACTAGAGTTAGCTAGTCCATAAATTACATTACGCCATTTAGGGATACCCTAGCCAAAATTGTGACTTGAATATGTCAGTTTCATATCATTTAGCATGCTTTAATGTTTTTAAGCCAAATTATGTATTTTAAGTGGAAATTAGCCAAAAGGTTGATTAGAGGTTATCAGTTTCTAGATTTAGGTGTCTACATTAAAAACCTTCACAAACCTTACATTTTCCATTCAAATAGTTAAAATTTATTGAAGGAACCTCAAGATATAACTAGGGCCTATGAGAAGGTTTATATGTTTGACTATGTTAGCCTATCTCCAAGGCTCTTAAATATAATTCTAGGTGCTAGACCCTTTAGATTAGTTATGAGGGCATCTATCATTTTTTAACATTGAAAAAAACCCTTTTGGGGGTCTTAAATAGACTCTAGGCCCTATATAGCATAGATGTACCCTTCAACTCACTAACCAAGTATGGTATACAAGCCTTGGTCTGAGACAAAACATTGGGTATACGCACTATGTGTCCAGCCCTAGTTAATATATGAGTGCTTTAAATTGGTCATGATGACCATTTTTATTTATTTTAAAGTCCGTAAACTACCATTTTAGCTTAGACTAGTTGTTTAGGACTATTGACTATGTACACAAGCATGAAAGTTTTGTGTATGGCTTTCAACATTGTATCTTGAGGTGTTTGGAATCATGGGGATTTTATCATGTGTTTAAATTAATTATCATGTTTAGGTGATGATTTTTCAACACTCATTTATTTACATACCTTAACCTTCACTCAAACTTAGGTATCATGTTTGTATATGCATGTGTGGTTCTATGCTTATTTAGGTGTCAATATGTGCTCTCATTGGTGATGACCATCATTCTTGCATTCTCATTGGATTTGAACCTCAATCACCTTTGAATAAATGTTTCCCTTCTACCATAATCAAAGTATGGTCCATGATATGTGTTAATATGTTATAGGTCTACGCTTATTCATGTTAGATATGTGCAAGGTCTGAGTGTCATGTTTGTATGAGGGGAAAATGTATCATAGTTGTTCAAACCTTAATGACACCTTCATAGTTCCACTCATATTCTAAAATTCATATATTTTAGTGTCCACAATGATCTCCATACCTTTGGTTGGTATCCATAGTGATTCTTGGGAGAACATAATATAGTATCCCAAAAGGGCTAGTTATATGTGCACATTTACATCCTCAACCCACTATATGACCATATAGATCGTGGATCTTATGATCTCATTGATTGTGATGGTTCCAAGGGAGGATGAAGGTTAGCTGAAATTTTAAAAAACTTAGAAAAAAGGGTGAATGAGTGAAGGATAATGGTGTTAAATATATATGAAGTGTAAGGAATGGAAACAAGGGTAACATAATGCAAATGGTAGTAAAAACATAATGAAACTACAAGAGTATGAAAAATATATGGAGTGGAGGGTGAGACTTTAATAATACCAATCCACATGAACCTTGAAAACCTTAATATACATAACTAATAAAACATGTAAGTTTTGGGTAGATATGAAGTATATACAATCCTAAAATTAAACTTTGGACACTCAGAAAAACCTTAATTTTCACAAAAAACCTTAAACCCTGATAAAATCTGACTAAGTGAGGTTGGAGGTGATAAGGATGGTTTATAGGGCTATGAGAATTCCATGAATGTTTGGAAGGATATTTTAGGGATGATTGCCTTACACTATCACTCCAACACCATATTATATGTTTTGAGGTATATTTGAAGTTCTTTAGGTGCCATTGAGCCATACACAATCTTGTCATATAGTGGTATTGACATATACATAGTTCCTCATTCCTTGGGATATTATGAGGTGTCAAAGGGTCATCTAACATTATTTTTGATTAAAAATAATTCAAATTATTAAAACACCTCTACAAAATCTTCAACTCAACCCACAATTTCTAATGAAGACATTGAGCCTCTATCTTTTGGATAGACTTATCTACAGATCAAACACAATATCCAATCCTGAAGGTTTATAAGTCATATGAGCTCACATGTGTGATCAAGTTATAAAAGGACTATATAAGCATCCTTTAAGACTTAAGGGAACAACACCAATTACTATTTTGAGGAGATGCATAAATAATCCTTGGAAACCATTCATCAAAACTTGTCATGTGTCGATGAGAGGGGCATAGGGATTCATAAAATTCTTAAGCAAAGTTACTAAAGGTTAGGAGACCAATCCATAAATAAATTCCCATGGGTGGAATCTACCTATGTCTACTTTCGTTGGTTATGAGCTTGGGCCCCCACACTCTCTTAAGGGAGAGATGGGATGGTTTTGATCTTCCATGGCACTTGAAAATATGATTTCTTCAGCATTTGACATTTATGACATCCCTCTATGAAATCATGACTCTAATTAAGCTAGTCCATACTATACATAACTGTACTACTAAGGAAACATCTATAACCTACTATTTTTTCGACAATTCTCCTTATTTTAGACATAAAACATTGTTACCATGTGTTTTAAAGGGAAATAAGAGCCATATGATACTTTAAACCTAATGGGGAAAAATAAGGAAATTGAAAAGTCACTATTCAACATGTGTGGGGCCCATTTAAGAGGAATTGACATTTACCATGGTGTTGGTGGGTCTAAAGAGGCATGAATTAGTCTAGTTATGTCTTGATGAGGTTTATGAGGTAAATTAGAGGCATGTGGGGTGACTTAGTGGTCTATTAAAGTCATATTGGGTCTCATTATGACTAAAAACCATTTATTTTGCATACATCTATGACCTTAAAGGGATATCAATTGATTTATAATTATAATACATATAAAATACTCTTATGATATATGAGAAACCTTAAATGTATCTTACTACCCTTTTATGATTTCCTTGAAAGCTTGAAAGTGACTATACCTCATGTTATTAGGTAAAACCAACGTGATTATAACCCTCCATCAAAATTCCTCGTTAGTTCACCTTTACCATGTCATCCTTAACATGTTGGGGACACATCAAAGTTATCAAGGACCATATAAGCATGTTTGAATTTCATAAAAAGACACTTGAATCTAGCTAGAATTGAGATAGAAAGGCACATAAAGATTGACAAGGCATGGTTATGACATGACAAAATAGTGAACTATTGAAAACAACCCTCACAACTCAAAATATCAATGACAACCATAGTACTAAGAATGGATCATGACTTAAGGCATTAGGCTGAACCCTTTTTAAGTCTAGGACTAAAAAGTGGTAAACATTTTTGGTGACTCAGCTAGCTTGACCAACCTCTGTCTTAAAGAGCTCAAAAATTCTCAAAATGCTCAGAAGACCTATATGACCAACTCTGAAGATGCTTCCAAAATTTTATGAAAAATATCTTGATGGCTTTAGAAAATGGGACAGGAGTATACATGGACTCTGCCTTACACATTGAATACTTTTGAAACAATGAGACACAATAAAGCAACAAAGAAGCAAAAGAAAGACAAAACACAACAAATTAAAAAAATATCAAACAAAAAAAACTAAGAACATGTGTAGAAGCTCTTGGGGAGAAATACAACTCTATCTACCTATGTACAAAAGGAACATGAAAGAGACTAATAGCAAAATTTTAGAAACCTCTCATTGATAGGGATGGGGATTTCCTCACCATTTAATTTAGAAAGTTCAAAGGCATTACTTTGTTTATATTAGGTAATGATTTAAGGTCCACTCCAAAGTTAATCAGATTTATAGTGTTTTCCTAGCTTTATAAGGTCCTCATCCCACTTGAGGGCTACATATCCCTATTACAATGTCTTAGATGAATCCCTTTTATCAAATGACTTCTTTAATTAATGTTGATTATACCACATGGAATGTATGGCACTATCTCTTGTCTCCTCTAATTGTCTTAGCTAATTCATTCTCACTTACATAGCATCATTTTCTAATAGTTACAATTGATGAGCAATCTCTAAGGTAGGTAGTTCAAAGGAAATAGGCAATCTTACCTCTCTACCATAGACAAGGAGGTATGGAAAGTGTCTAGTATACCTCTTAGGTGTCACTCAATTTTCCCATAAGGTAGTTCTCAACCTTGTATGTCACTCTCATTGACTATCCTCCATGGTTATTTTGATGATAATTATCAAATTATTATTTATGGACTCTACTTTTCCGTTACCCTATAAGTAATATGTGGAGGATGCCTTGAGGTAGATTCCATGTCTAAGAGCCCACTCACATACCTTGATACTAATGAAGGCTAAGGAATTATCATAAATTATTTTTTGAAGGTACACCAAATCTAGTTAGAAGATTATCATAGAACTCTAAGACATAATTCTCATTGGCCTCCTTAAGTGAAACTATCTCCACCCACTTTTTTAAGTAGTTAGTGGTTATGATGACCCACTTATGTCTAGAACTATAATGGGGATGGATGATTCTTATGAAATCTAATCCCCACTACATGAAGGGTTGGTCAACTTGGATTGGTTGTAAGGGAAGGGAAATTAAATTATATTTTTTGGTAAACAAGGCACACTTTAAACACTTCCTCACCAAAGTATGTGAATCCTTAAACAATATACGTCAAAATTACCTAGGTTTAATGATTTTGGAGGTTATGGTCTTTGCAACAAAGTGCCCACTAGCAGGTTCTTAATGAAATTGTTTAAGTAGATTTTCAATTTGGCTTGATTAAACACATCTCCAAAAAAGGCCTCCTATGTCTTTATAAAATAACACTCCATATATCAAGACATAGGGTATGGTCTATAGTGTAAAGTTCCTCCTTTTGGCCCTATCCAAGATGATTGTCATATACTGCCAACACTTGGTCTTTGTCTTCTTTAACTTCCAATCCAATATGCTCACATAAACATATACCTCTGATTAAATTGGTTACTCTCACCTCAAGTTAATATAACATGACATTTTTTACCCACCCAACTCTCTTCTCACTTATATCTCTATTGAATATGAATTCTTTGATGCTTGGGTGTGCCACAATAACTATTACCTTGTTGTTATACACCATGTGATTAAACCTATTTAATCCTCTCATGAAAAAAATCACATGATTCTCCACAAAATTATATGTTTAATAATATCCATCTATGTTCTGACTAAAAAGGAAATTAGTTTTTCTTGGGCTTCACCATTCTACTACATAAGCATAGTAATGATGTAGAGGAATCATACAATAAAAACTCTTTTCTGAAATTAAGATTAAAGAGTGTAGGGGATTAAGAGATGGCCTCTTTGATGGACTCAAATATCTTCTTTACTTCCTTGTTCTATGTGAAATATTTCTCCTTCATTGGAATGTGATTAAGAGCCTTGACCAACTCTACAAAACCTAGGATAAATCTCCTTATGAAGTTGATCTTCTCTAAAAAGCTCTACAAAACTTTCTTATGCTAGGGTAAGGATAAGGGTACGATTGATTCAACTATCCCAAGGTCTATATAAAGACCATCCTTTGAAAGCACATGCCTAAATAACCTACCCTCATGAATAGAAAATTTGAATTTATTAGGACTCAAGGACACTTGAAATTTCTTGCATCTATCAAAGACCAACTTCAAATGAGCCATGTGGTCTATTGGATCCTTTGAGAATAGAGCATTGTAATCAAGGTAGATGAGCACCATTTCATTGATTAGCCTTTCGAAGGAAACATATATTTCCCTTTGTAATTTTTACCATGAATATTAATTGGAACCTCACTACTGAGTAGTACTCTTGATTTAAAGGAGAAACTAACATTACTCCATCCCCACTACCATTCTTTGACTTTGAGACATCAAATAACAAGGTACATATGCCATCATGCTCTTAAGTTAAGCTTATGAGACTAAGAATAATATCCAATTATTCATACATGTAGTATACCTCTAGGTCTACCTCATCAATCATATTATAAGGGCCAAATCCATGGTTATCAACTACGCATTCATTTAGAATAAAATCTAAGATGACTTCAAGATGATCATTGGGTTCTTGCTCACTGACATTCTCATCCTCATCAAGTGTAGTTTAGTTTACATTAGGGAGGTTGGGAATATAGGGTTATAGTGAAATCTAGAAATAAGATCAAACATAATAGTGACCCTTGTCCCATATCTAGTCCTAAAAACCATGTATGATAAATCAGCTGAAAGGTATGTGTCAATATTTGTAGTGAAATCCCTAGATAGGCATATGAAAAAGTATGGAGGATGGAGGTAAATAAATAACCATGATATTTTATGTGATAGTAAAACTAGAGAAAGTTGCTAACATAATTTTGAGATCCTTCAAGACACCTATAGTCTTTATGGGAGACCCATCTAATTGCAATAATCCTCTCTCATTAGGTTCGTACTTGAGTTCTAGTTTATTAACTATGGCCTTGGGCATGACTAAGGTTGAAACACCACTATCTATGATGAATTTTTGGACAATAAAATCTTCTATTATGACTGACAAATAAAATAGATGTGGCTTAAAAACATTGGGAGCTTGGACCTCACTAGGCTAACCATTATTAACGTAAATTTCACTTACCTTGTCAGCTTACTTGTTTATGAGAGAAAGTCAAGCTAGATCTTATTGGAAAATGTCTTTATCCCTATAATAACTAGAGAATCCTACATGGAAATGCTAACATTGGATCTCAGCATGTATTCCACAATATTGAATGGGGAATTGGCACTCTTGGTCTATAACTTGGAGGTGGAGCCATCACTTGTAACTTGAGTAACTTGAGGAATGAATGGAGTCTTATATTGAAAATTATTATTTTGAGATGTTTGTTAAGTTTAAGGGTGTTTTTTTACTATATTCTGAGTGGAAATATATTGAGTCACTTGAAGATGTGTTGGGGAGGCCTTAAAATACCCCAAGTTATTATCAATCATTATCCTTTTAGCCCTTATGTGGGATGAAACTACATCATGAAAATTTAGTGTATTCTACCCTAATTTGACTATGACACGTTAAAATGTGTGATCTACTTATAATTTTACAAAGTTGGTGTCAATTGGTGCTTTTCTCACAATCCCTTATTGTTGGTTTAAATTTTTTTCTAGTGTCAGGGTAGGCATGTCACCATGAGGCATTAAAAGAGCTTGTGGTAGAGAAGGCATAATATCTTGAGCTTGAAATTTAGGTGCCTACTAAAAATAAAAATTCTAACATTTTTAACCACTTGTAAACATCACCATTTCATTTGATTTCCCCCTTGGAGTAGACCATTGACCCTCTTGTTCAATATTTTTTTGTGTCGGGACCAATGATCTTGAGTTGCATGTAATGTTAGGTTTATAACTATTGTAGGCTCTAACCTATGTGATCTGACCTTGGTATTATTGATTAGGTAGGTAATAATGTATATTATAGTGGTAAGATGGATATGAAGCCTGATATGGAGGTTGGTAGGGTCTATAAGAAGTATATTGATGCCTCTATAAGGCTACATACTTGTTGTTTTAGGATTCTAACAAACCTTAAATATTTATAATCCTATATACTTGGATAAAATCATATTATACTTGATTATTTGGAGTAGGAAATGGAGAAATGGTTGGGGCAGTAGGTTGGAGCTTAGGAAATAGGGGCATGAGGGGTCTAGGAGTCAAGTTTTTTGTTTGTATTAAGAAATTTTCTATCCTTATAGAGATTTCATAAGGCTTTGGTAATGTTTTCCAACCCATAGAATGTATCATTATAGAAACATCAGAGTTTAAGACCCTAATGTACTATAGGAAGTCTTAATTGGGTGTAATCTTGATGATAATAGGGATTTTATCCCAATTCTTTTAAAATCTATAGTTAAAACCCACCATAGATTCCTGGGGTGCCCTCTTAATTACGATGAGTTTGTCAACTAGTGACACATGGTCACTTATATCATCAAATTGTTTTTAAAGGAATTTCACAAACTAATCCCAAGTGTTTATGGAGTTAGGAGTGAGGCCTCTATACCACTGAAGTTCTTTTCCTCTCAAGGAGGTGGTAAAGATCTTAATGGCTACATTTTCTTGGGTGATGTTATGTACTAAACATATGAATGTAATATCATCTATGTGTTCTATAAGAGTGGTGGAGTTTTCCCCTATCAAATATGGAAAAAAATTCAAGGAAGAAGATGGGATATCATAAAATTGGTTGAGTTTTAAAGGGATACCACCATTAAAGGGTACAAATGCTTTCAATATATGCCTTATCATTGGGATTAGTGGACTTATAATAGGTTGTGTATCAGAAAAATTGATAGAGTGATGATACTTGGGAGAACTTAGGGGTGTGGGATTGGATTAACTCTATGGATCCTCTTTATCCTTGCTATGTCTGAAGATAATTCAACAAACTCAATTTGCTTACCTTCTGAAGCTGACCTAGTAGAAATTTGATGCATGAATCTGCCTTCCAATCTATTACTTATTGCCTTTAGCCTTTCAAATGTCTTCCCACATTATCAATCTTGTAAAATCAGGTCTCCAAGGCCCTTTATAGCTTGTCCCACTAGGCATGCTATAAATATTAGAGATTATAGGTTAAACCCTTGCTGAGGAAAAGATTGTTCATGTCCAAACCTCAAACCTAGTCTAACATTAGAATGACCTATAGATTATGTGATCCCTAATATGTAGGTAAAAACTCTATATTTTATGGAGATAGATCCATTAATTTTTCAATTTAATTCTCTCTCTAATACCTAAACTTATCACAATGAAAGGAAAAGAGATATGAAACCAATAAAGGAACTAACTCTAAGTGGTGATGCACCAATTTATCAAAGATCCACTCCTAGCTATATCCTTTGAAACGTACTAAAGAAACTGATGGAGATAATGACTAATCAAACTACCTGATTGTATTTTGAGTATAAATATTTTGTATGGAGGTTGAATAAGATTCTACAACTTGAAGGACAAAGGCATAGATTTTCTCAAAGCACTATGGACTTATGACACTTCAAGAAAACTCCTACTTACTAACACTTAATACAATCTACAATAGACTAAAACTTGAAGTTAGGTGCATGAAAGGACTTACATATTATCACACAATACATACATTTTAAAAATAAAACTCTCAAGAGGCACACTATCATTCAACAAGAATCTACAAATGTTTTCTATTGATTCAAAATAGTTCTAAGGCAATTTTGCAAGAGATTTGCTACACCTAGTTGAGGGATGCAAAAGCAAGATATTAATGCCTAATTACATATAAGGTTTGAAGGAGAAGAGATAAGATTATAGGTCTGGTAAATGCCATGAATTATGCTAAGTTGGTGTGTGACACAATAGGAAAATTCACACTCCTTTCACATTGAATAACTTCCATTTGAGGGAATATTAGGCTATTTTAATCATGATTCAAGCCTTACTAACTTCAAATGAAGGAGTTACAGCCTTTTCATCTTCCCTAAATTCCAAAATTGACCCATTGAATGTGTGTCAATGCTTGAGGATGAGGAACATGCCTATTGTAACTATCATATTCCACCTTGGCCTCATTCTTAGCCTCTACCTCACCTAGAAACTTTTCTCTTCTCCTTCAAACCTTCTATTTAAGTAGGCATTGAGCTATTTCTTTTGCATCCCTTAGCTGCATGTAGCAAAGCTTTGCCAAAATTTCTTTGTTAGCTGCACATAACAAAGATTTACAAAAAATTCTTTGTAACTCTTATAAATTAATAGAAGACATTTACAAACTCTTGTTGAATGATAATGTGCTTCTTGAGAGTTTTTTTTGTAGAATGTATGCATTGATGATCATATGTAAGGCCTTTCATGCACATAACTTCTGTATTTAGTCTATTTTAGGTTGTATGAAGTTTTAACAAGTAGGATTTTTCTTGAAGTGTAATAATTCCATAGTGTTTTGAGTAGATATATTCCTTTGTCCTTAAATTTGTAGAATATTATTCAACCTCCATAAAAAATATTAATTATTAGAACATCATCAAGGAGTCTAATAAAACATTTTCTCCATTAGGTTCATTAGTAGGTTTCAAATGATATAAATAAGAGTAGATCTTTGATCAATTGGTGCATAACCACCTAGAGTAGGTTATTTTACTAGTTTTAATATCTCTTTCCATTTTAATTGTTATAATTTTAGGTCTTAGAGAGAATATTTAATCAACAAATTAGGGGAGCTAGCCCCATAAAATCTAGAGGTTTGACCTACATATTAGGTAGGCCGTAGTCTATAGGTCATTCCAATGTTGGACTAGGTTTGAGGTTTGGATATGAATAATATTATCCTTAACAAGGGTGTAACATAGAATCTCCAATAATTTCTATAAATACTTCCTCAACCTTGTAAGCTTTAGCATCATTTAAACTTTAATAACCTAAGATAATATTATATGTATTTATTGAATGATAGTTAATACACATAAATTAAAGCTTGCTTCTATTTTATACACATGATACATGTAGGTATTAGTTATGGAATCTTGTAAAAATTCACATGTTGCATGAATAGGTAGTTTTATCTTGTTTTATAAATACAATTTTATCCATTTTGAATTGTAAACATAGAGTCTATTTATAATATAACTATTATTTTCATGCAAAAATAATCTTGTATTATAAGGGTGAGAAATAACTACTCTAAATAGGTGTAACCTTTGGTAGATATCTTAGAGTTTACTATATCTTTTACCCATAGACTCCCTCATTTTTTTTGTGTGTGTAAGAAATAATTTATATATACAAGAATTATATTCAAAGACACTTGTCCATATATGATACCAACCTATATTTAATCCCTCTATTGATTGTAAAACATTATTTTTTCTCTATCTTCTATCCTTTTGAGTTTATTTTGTGATCTACCCATGATAGCTTAGACTATCACCCATACAAATCAAATTGGATTTTGGTTTCTTTTAGATTTCACTTATTTATAAACACTTGGTTAACAATGTGCATGCTCAAATGACTATCCCACAACCTATTTGTTTTAACCCATACCTACAACTCATTCCTTAGAGTGGATTCTACCTCCATAGAGATCCCAAAATGTTATAGGATACTTTGTTCATGATTTGGTGTGCATAAAACCACATAAATTATTTTTATAATAGTAGAAAGAAGGCCTTCACATTCCTTGTGTCCATCCTTAAAAGAGGTGATTCCATGCATTTTGATGAGTCAAAAATATGACTCATTATTACTATCAATTTTCTTCATTTTACTTCTATCACCTCTCCTCTAGATTGAATAATGTAAGGATCTTAGGCTTTGATCTAATCCTAGTGTAGTAATTAGATGCTTTATCTTATTTAATGTAATTAAAGTCTAAGTTACTAGTTTTAACATTAAATTGTAAATATTTTCATGTTTAGTCTCATAATTTTATGTATATATAAAAAATATAGTAGTCTATAAAGAATAAGGACCTTTTTTATTATCTTTTAAGGTGATCTATATGAAATATATTGATATTTGGTAAGTTACAAACTCATTTGACATACTTCCAACTCATTCAAGTCTTCTTCAGAATTAGATATAGACTTAGCCAATAACTCGAGACTCACATAGTCCATTACTATAGACTCACCTAGTAGATACAAACTCACCCAATCTATAGCTGTGAACTCATTATAGAATAGATTGCATTATCCTTCGAAGTATTATATCATCTCTATCAACCTAGCAACCTTAATATATACTTCCTCAATATCTAGGATCCTTAAAGTATGTTTCTATGGAATTCACTAGGTTTTCACAAAAACATCTCCATACTCTACCATATTTACTACAAACTCTACCAAAACTAATCTAGATTCTTCTAGTCTAGCTTTTAATCTTGTAGAATTAAAGATATGAACTTTCCATCTTTATCAATATACATGAAGATTTTTTTTGTCACTTATTGTTTATAGTATTACTATAAATAATAAATCCATATATATATATGTGTATATCAAATAATCTTTTATAAGATAAATCAATCTAATATATCTAGGAATTTATTCTTTCTAGATATTCAGTAGATTTTATAATGTATGGATCTTCCTATTTCAAACCATCAATCACCTATTTTTTAGAACCACTAAAATTAAGATATTTTCTTGATAAAAAAATATTGGCTACTAAAATATATGGATCTATAGTTACATCAATATTTAAGTGGATCTCTATATCTTATTAATATATAAAAGATAGATAAGTATTGTCTTGTTTAGTTAATATTCTAGTATATTAATACAAGTTGTAGTTATATTAATGTAATTTGTTTTGATCAGTTAATGAAAATATCTCTAGTTTTCAAGTACTAAGTTTCCCTTTCATTCTTATTCCCAAGGTGAGCAATGTCCCACTCTCCTCAGGAATTAGAAATGTATTTTTGTAGGGTGTTTTATATGTATTTACATTTTTAGTAATTATAAATATATTTCATTTTCATAACCTATAGTAAATTATCTTTAAATTCTAAGATTAAATTCAGGATTTCAAATTAATGTGTTTACATTTATTAGTGTGTTTACTTTCATTAGTGTTTACTTTTAGCAATTCTATTTACTTTAGCAAATTAGATTACAGAGTGTTTTAATTCTAAAAGTGTTTTTATTTATTGCATAAGCAAATCCTTTATAGAAAATATTATATTAGACATCTATAAATAAAAATAACCCCACAAAACCATATTTGTAAGACCTAAAACCATAAGCCTTGCTATAGATAGTTTTGTATGCCACCCCTAGTTTGAATGACATCAATAAAAATGTTGATTAAATGAAGGGATAAACAACACCCATAATTTTTAGCACCATTTTTATGGAATATTAGGTGTTAGTAAGGTTATTATTATTTATATACAATAAAAAAATAAAAAACAATAAAAACAATTAAAAAAATTATTAACCAACCTAGAGATGCTAAAAGAAGGTTCATCTCCAAAGATCTTGAGTTACAACCAAAGGAGGAAAGAATACATTTTTTGACTAAGATATCTAAAATTATAAGAAGACCAAATGAATCACACTTAGATCTATCACTAGAATCAAGATCATCCTAAGAAATAAACCATATAAGAAGACTCACATTTGGGAGATCTTATCTTATAGGAATAATTAATTTTGAGGATCATTTGTCTAGAATAGTAGGTTCTAGACCTCAAGCTTTACAAGATCAAGAGGAAGCAATAAATTAGATATCTAATATAGGTTGGAAATAAAAACAAACTATGGTTGATAATAGAATAAATATGGAAAATAATGAGGAAAATAGAATACAATTATAAAAATGAAAAATCTTTTTTCCTTTCCTATAGTCATATATCTAGTAGATCAAACCCATACGAAAAAAAAATTCACCTTCAATTCGGTCAAATTTTTGGGGTAAGTCTTTAAAAGATATAGATCAATTACTATTTGATTTCAAAGTGTTGTGAAAAACCTATTATTATATAACTGATAGTCAAAAACTCAAATTATTCCCTTATACACTTATGGAGGTAACCATGAGGTGGTTCATGGGACTTCCAAGTGAATCTATTCATACATGAAGAGACCAAGAAAATGTATTTCTTGATAAGTATCAAAATTAATGCAATGCAAGGGATAAGAAAGAGGATATATTCAAGATCAAACATAATGAATATGACAGCTTAGAATATTATCTAGATAGATTCATATTTTCCCACAAATATAGTATAGACATCCAAATCTAGCCACAATTGAGCTCTAACCGAACATTAGATTAATTCCTACTAACCATTTCAAATTAATCCTAAGAGTTATTAAACATATAAATTTTGGTTGTGCATCATTCATCAATGCTTAGAATCATGTTGAGGCATCCTTATTTTGGGTACTATCCCATATACAAAAATAACCTCTTAGAGATTCATCCCCAATCACCTTATGGCATAACAAATGCCAATTTAGCCTATAGACTCATTAAGTAGGGCACTTGATCAATTATCAAAAGAGATATAATGATAATCAAAATCAATGAACTAATTAAACAAGATTAAATTCTTAGTTGAATTATCCATTTGCAATTAATGAATATCTAAAAATAAAAATTCCAAAAATCAAACTATCAAGCCTTTTCATCATTGCCTTTATGAGTTATCAAGCTCTTCCAAAATGTCTCTAAATATATAATTTGAAAACCATGCCTAATAATTTAAAATAATAATTAGATGACAAATATTAACTCAACTAGAGTTAGTTTCAACTCACCTAGGGTTAGTTTGAACCCACTCCATGTTTAAAGTCAACCTTAAATCACCTTGGGTGAGAGTTAATTCTTGAGGCTATACATATAAATCCATAAGACTTCATTTATAATCTTGGATATTGTAGAGTTATAATGCAATATTTTCTCCATAAGCGTAATGCAAGCAATGTTACCCTACCCAAATCATAAGCCAAGAAATTAAAGGCAAGGTGCTAAGGAAAGGTGAATCCAACAAATCTTCATTCATGAAGATTTTTTGATGCAAAATCTAAGAAATCCATTCAACAAACTATTTTTGATCTCCAAGGAAGATAAAATAAGGTTTTATTTTATGTTTTAGTTATGTTTCATATGCATACTTATTACCAATGCTCTCCCTAATGTCTATGCTAGAGGTGTTAGGATTTTAGTGTGTTATTTTAATTTATTTTATTAGACTAACATAATACTAACCTCCCATATACATATTCCTTGTTCACATGTTGTCACACCCGATGGGACAAAACATATTTTATAACTAAGTATATTGAGATGTTACTTTTAGTTTCTATAATGGATGCATAAAAATCCTCAAATTTCAAGTTTTAACTTCATTTTTTATATCTTTATATTTTAAGCAAGTTACAGGATGTAGGGATTGATGTCAATTTTTGGTTATAGGTTACAAATATTGACATCAATTCTCTAGGTTGATGTCAATTTAGGGAATTGACCATGATCCCTATGAAAAAAATAGAACACATCATGAACATATCTAACATTATTTTTTCTTGTTTTTTCTTGCTTTCATTATATGTTTGATGTTTTATAGGTTGTTTTCCTAATCTATTTCTTGTAGGACTAGTGAGATATTTTATTTTTATGATCATGTTATTAACCATTTTTCTATCTAAACAAATTATGTTTTTATATGTTTTATAAGGAAATGTTGAAAATATACTTGACCAATGTCTATATCTATGGATCGACATTGATATCTGTGGATAGATGAAAATCCATCTCTAAGATAAATACCAAAAAACCTAAGAGCTAATTTTAAGACTTTATTTTCTCCCTTGATTATGAGATTCTAAGTAGCTATACCCTCTAGAAATTGATAGGACCTAAAGGCCAAAATAAGGCATTTAAAACATTATAAGTTACAAATTCCATATTTCAAATTGGTGTTTTAAAAATATTTTTACTTAATTCTTTTTTCTCTTTTTGTAAATTTTAAAAAACAAATGCCAAGGGGATAAAAATTCATAACATACTTCATTTTGGTTCTATAAAATGAAACCTCACATTTGTTAAATACTCATAAGAGTTTTCATTAATTTTTTTTTTTTTTTAGTGTTTGTTTTATCAAAATAGGTGTCATGTGTATGCTCTCCCCCATCACCTTTAGGTAACTTTGTTGATAAAAACACTCACTCTTTGCATTTATCCCTTTTGTCTAAAAGTATGGAAGGAAAGTCACTAAGGAACTCCTTAAAATTTTCATGATTTGGGTGACACAAAATTGACCCTAAATAACTTCCACTTGTCTTTTATTTTCATGCATTTTAGATTGTGGATAGATGTTTATCACATCCACACAAGTTATCTAGGGAAGTATTGACCTAAAAATTCATCTCCTAGCATGGTTTCAACCCCACTCCATGGTGGGATATATAAATTAAGTGTGACCCAATGGGATGCTTATTTTGAGTTTTGAAAACAAGCTTCATTAATGTTACTTAGCATTGAAACATAGGGGCAACTCAAACATCATACTACACTAAATAAGAGACAGATGTAGTGGTTTTGAAAAAGATAAGACCTTTTCACAACAAGTTGGTTGATGTAGATCTAAATGGTTTGATTGTGCCCTAGTGTTTCACACACATATGGGATCATTTATAAATGAACGAAAATTTATAGTTTAGACAAACCCATGATAACTCTAGAATCAAAATAGGTTGAACTTTGTCCCTGCTTAGTGCGAGTGCACAAGTATTTTATTAATTTCAAAAAAACAAGTACATAAGGGTGCCTTTACTTCGTTAACCCTTTCACAAAGTAAATATGGATTTATATAGTTTTTACCAATGACTGGTAAAAACAACTAATCCAATAACCAACTAAATACGGGAAAACAACCTATAAAACAAATCTAATTAATAAACATAAAAGATAAAAACTACCTACTAATTAAAGTAAGTTTATTTATTTTATGGGGGTGTCTTTATAAAAGATGCATGCCCCATTTACAATAGTAATTTATTTTCTACCAAAAACTAACCTAACGTTAAGACTTTGGAACAATTCCTAACAAACCCCCCTATGATCCAATGTTAGGTCTTTGGACACATACCAAGCATTTTTCTAAATTTTTCAAATTTGATTCTGTCAAGGGGTTTTGTGAAGATATCAGCTGTCTGATCAGCAGTTGGGCAATATATTGGGTCAAGAGTTTTCTTTGCCACCAGCGTTCACAGATAATGGTATTTGACATCCATATGTTTTGTTTTGGCATGAAACACTGGATTCTTGGACATCTTGATTGCACTCTGATTATCAATGTATAATTATGTAGGAGCAAACTAAGAAACCTGAAGATCTTCAAGAATACGATGAAGGTAAACAATTTCTCTAGAAGCATCCCATGCTGCAATATACTCTGATTCTACTGATGAATTTGCCACTGTATCCTACTTCTTACAACACTAAGCAATGACAGCTAAACCCATATGCATAGTGTATCCTGTGGTTGACACTCTCTCATCCACACATCTGCCAAAATATGCATCACAATATCCAACAAGTTTCAAGTTCTTGTTGCGGTGGTATTCAAGGCCATATGTTTTCATTCCCTGAAGGTAATGAAGTACTCATTTTGCTGCATGTCAATGAATTTCTCTAGGCTCATGCATAAACCTAGATAAAATTCCAACTAAAAATGAAATATCGGGCATGGTAGTCATCAAATATATCAAACCTCACACCAATTGTCTATATGTGGTGCCATCAAAAAAGGCACTGCTATCATCCTTAGACAATTTCAAGTTACTTTCCATGGGAGTGAGGGCAGGTTTGCAATCACTCATCCCAAACCTCTCTAATAACTCAGAAATATACTTAGTTTGTGAAATGAAAATACTATGCTCTTTCTGAGTTAACTCTATGCCTAGATAGTAGTGAAGAAGTCCAAGATCTGTCATCTCAAACCCATCTTTTAATTCCTTCTTCATAGACTTGTTATGATTTTCATCATTACCTGTAATAAACAAGTCATCAACATAGAGAACTAATATCACCATTTTCTTACCCTACAATCAAAAATAGAGAGTATCATCTGATTCACTACAATGAAAACCAATAGATTTCAAGTATGAATCCATTTTCTCATACTAAGCCCTGGGTGCCTGTTTGAGCCCATACAAAGCTTTTGTCAATTTACAACTTTGTGTTGAGCACCCACCTATTCAAAACCCTGAGGTTGTTTCATATAGACTTCTTCCTATAAATCACCATTCAAAAAAGCACTTTTAACATCTAACTAATGTACTTTCCAACCATTTTGTGCTGTTAAGGCAAGTAGCATACGAATAGTGTGCCATTTGGCAGTTGGTGCAAATGTTTCCTCATAATCAATACCTTCTTGTTGCACATATCCTTTGGCAACAAGTCGTGCCTTATGTTTATCAATGGAGCCATCTAATTTATACTTAGTCCTATAAACCCATTTACATCCGATGGGTTTAACATGTGGAGGAGGATCAACTAAAACCCATGTATTATTGTTGAGTATGGAATCATACTCACATTTCATTCCCTGTTGCCAAACATGTTTAGTAGATGCCTCCTCAAAATTTGATGGCTCAGTGGAAGAAGTAGTAACAACAATAGCATAGTTCACCTATTTTCAAAAATTCTTGGGCCCTGTTAAACCAACTTCATCTACTGTGAAGTCAGAAAAAGTACTTTGAGCCCATTTTGGATACTTAGACAAATTATTCAAATCAAGGACTCCAGAATTCTCATTAGGTGTGTCATTTAATGGGGGACTTAGAGAATTTTCAATAATTTCTAAGTCATCAACCTGTGAACTTGTAGATGAAGGAGAGGAAAGTGAAGGAATTTGAGTCTCATACCATAACTTCGAAGAGTTATCTCCATTGTTCAAACCCTTATCTCTTTTTGCATTTTTACTCTCTAATCTATCAAGTTGAGAATCAATCTCTACAGTGTTCATAGTCCCAAATTCATCAAATATTACATCTCGACTCACTATGAATTTGCCTGAATCCTGTGTAAGCAAACAAAACCCTTTTTTTTCTTCAAAATAACCAAGAAAGATGCATTTTCAACTTCGTGGTTCCAAATTAGTTCTATGTTTAGGAGGAACCAAAGCAAAACAAAGACATCCAAACACTTTCAAGTGTCTAACTTTGGGTTTAAACCCATACCATGCCTCATATGGAGTTTGTCCCAAAAGTGCAACTGTGGGGGACCTGTTTCTCAAATACACTACAGTACCAATAGCTTTGGCCCAAAACATATCATCAAGCTGTTTATAGTGCAACATGGCACGTGTTGTGCCCTCTAAAGTTCTATTCATTCATTCAGATACTCCATTTTGTTGTAGAGTATAAGCATTACTATATTGTCGATGAATTCCATGTTCTCAACAATAGTCTAAAAATTCATTAGAGGTATACTCACCTCCATTATCTGAACGAAGAGTGGCCAAATGTGAACCTATTTCTTTTTTGACTAAGTGTAACCAATCAACAAACTTAGCAAAAACTTCAGATTTGTTTTTCATAAAGAATACCCAAGTCATCCTAGAAAAGTCATCAATAAACAAGACAAAGTATCTACACCCACCAATGGATGACTTTTTCATGTCACATACATCACTATGAACTAACTGTAAACATCTATTAGCTCTCCAAGATGACTATTTAGGAAATTTTTCCTGATTTTGTTTGCCCAAAACACATGACTCACAAAGAATACTATCTTTGCAAAAAGTGAGCAACCCATTCACCATACCATATCTCTGCAAATCCACTAAAGAGTGGATATTCAAATGTCCATAGCAGAGATGCCATAACCGCTGTGTAGACATAGTACCTATACTTGTATCAACAACTACTGCAAGTTCTATATTAGGAGGAAGCACCTTACAATGTAATCTAACCAAGTTTCCATCTTCATATCCTGTATACATGGTTTTATAATTATCCTTCACTGTATTGATGTAAATGAGCCTATTTTCAAGCACAATTTGATAACCTTTCTTTCGAGTAGTTACCAAAGAAAGTAAGTGTTTCTTCAATGTGGGAATATACCAAATGTCCTCCAAGTATTTTATAGACCCATTAGGAAGAAGAATTTGAATAGAACCAAGTCCTAGTGGTGTATGCATAGACTTATCTACTAAGGCAACTGGAGAGAGAGAAGCTTCCTTATAAGACCAAAAGAAATCTCTCTTAAATGTCATGTGTTTGGTTGCTTCTGTGTCTAAAACCCATACATCTGTGAGCTCATCTCTAGCCTCATATTCAACATAATCAATGTGCCCCAAAGAAGTAAATGCAAATTCATGGGCAACATTACTAGATTCATCATAGTCATGATCGACATACTGAGCAGAGTTAGTCTTAGTCGCTTTTGTGGCCTCTAAATTTTATCAAAAGGAATTCTTCATTGTGAGGCAATGTGACCAAATTTTCCACATCTATGACATTGAATGTCAGTTCTACCTCGACCTCTACCCCTATAAGAATTGTGACCATGTCCTCGATCACTTGTTTCATGTGAATGTGATTGATTAGATTATTGATTATTTGAATGACCCCTACCTCTATTTTGATATCTGCCTCCTCTGTAACCTCAACCCCCTCTATAACTATTTCCTCTATTGTTTTGATGCCCAGATGAAGATGAACTAGGCTTTGACTCTAAAACATGGGCTTCTTCAGTTTTCTTGGATTTCTTGGGTAGAGAGAGGTCATGTTGGATGAGCAACTTAGCTAACTTATCAAAGGTGACGCCTGTGATCTTTTTAGAGACATGCAACATTTCAACAAAATTCCTATACGACCCTGGTAGTCCTTTCAAAGCAGCAGTAACTATGAGGTCATCATCTAGTTTTCCAAAACCAGCCTTAGTGTACTCAGTAGTGATATTTTTCAACTTAGACATATATTCTCCCATATCCCCATCCTCATCTAATGATAAAGTAAACAAATGCATATGAATATCTATCTTCTTATGCTTAGGTTTCTTATCATACAAATCAGACAATGTTTTCCATGCAGTGTAACTATGAGGAGAATTTTCAATATGAACATACGTATCACAAGTACAACAACATTTAATAAGAGCTAAGGCCTTAGAATCACACAAACTGAAAATATCTAATTTAGCCTGCTCTGTTGGCAATGTGGGATTTTCATTCTTAACAATATCCCATAATTCATTAAACACTAGTGAAGCCTCCATCAATCGTTTCCAATCTAAATAATTGGAAATTGTTAATCTATCACCATCTGAAAGCAAATTCTGAATTTTCAGCATTTTTGAAATGAAATAAAGTGCAGTAGAAAAATGTGTGACAAAATGTGAAAGAAATGAAACAAATATCACACTCACTGCACAAGACACTGCTTCTACGGGGTTTTGCACATAACCTCTGCATAGAGCGTAAAAGAAAAAACAAGTATTTTTGATGGGTTTTTCACTTAACCACACCAAAAATAATGATTACACCCTTATTTTGCCAAATTACAACCTTATTTCACCAATTACACCCTTATCTCACCACAACAATGCGAAAGAAAAAAGATTGAATTTCGCCCCTTTTTCAAAAAATAAATAACACAATACAATAAGTATGTGTTTTACAATATTTAGAATTAAAAGGGAATATTCCTTTTTCAAAAAAGTATATTTCGAGGCAAAAAGAAACTTTCTCCAAAAAGGGATTTGAACCCTTAACCTCCTCCCTTGCAATCTTTTAGCAAAATAGGCTTAACCAATTGCTCTAAGAGCATTTACAAAATGTTATACTCAGAAATTTAAATTTATACCAGATTTTTGTGTATGAGGGAAAATTAAAAAAAAATTACATGAAAATGTAAATAAATAAATTATTTTTCCCTTTCTTTTTTTATTTGACAGCCTTCACTTCAAGCTTTTTCCCAGGTGGGCCCTCCACAGCAAATTTTTGAAAAATAAAACTTTAGAACAGCAAAAAATAATTTCTAAACTTTATTCTAGTGCCATGCTTGCTTGGGATGCCATGGCTACTGCTGGAAACTTTTTCTCCACCTGCTCTCTCTCACCTAGGCCGTACAAATCCGTACAAGTTGCTAAAAAATGATTTTGACAGTGTTTTTGCAATTTTTAAGGTATATTTTGCAGTGAATGAATCAAAAAACAAGCCTGGGCATTGGAAAGGCCGTACAACAGGCTGTACAAGTTTGGTTTTTCTAGATTTTCAATTAAAAATGCAACAATAGAGGCTTTAAATGCTATTTGCTGATGTTTTTCAGAGGTTTTCCACAGAAATGAATGTTATACTCATAATGACAGCCATTAATGAAAAGTTTCAGATGTTTTCTTAGATAAAAGGTCGTACAAATCTGATTTGGCTCAAAAATAATGAATTAATAACATTTAAATGCTAAAATTCATTTTTATGCCAAATGAGGAGACTTAACAGAGGAAAAATGGAGTATGAATGGAGTATGAATGATCCAAAAAAAATAGACAGTGGTATATGGAAAATATAGGTTTAAATATAAATAATTTTTGAAAAATTAAAATGATTTAATAATTTTTCAAAATATTTAAACCAAACTATATGGCATACCTTATTTTCATGCCAAAAGAAATCACACCTTCCTCCTTCGAATTCACCGTGCTCCCAACCATGCTCTGATACCACTGATAACTCCAGGATCAAAATAGGTTGAACCTTGTCCCCGCTTAGTGCGAGTGCACAAGTATTTTATTAATTTCAAAAAAACAAGTACATAAGGGTGCCTTTACTCTGTTAACCCTTTCACAAAGCAAATATGGATTTATATAGTTTTTACCAATGACCGGTAAAAACAACTAATCCAATAACCAACTAAATACGGGAAAACAACCCATAAAACAAATATAATTAATAAACATAAAACATAAAAACTACCTAATAATTAAACTAAGTTTATTTATTTTATGGGGGTGTCTTTATAAAAGATGCATGCCCCATTTACAATAGTAATTTATTTTCTACCAAAAACTAACCTAACGTTAAGACTTTGGAACAAGTCCTAACAACCCACTTATCACAGACATACTATTGATGTACGCAAGTAAAATGAAGTTCCATGTTTTATAAACACATGAGAGAAGAGGGGGACTAAAAATCTTACTTTTCATGAACTTTTACTTTTTGGATTAACAAATTAAAATAGTCTCAAGAGAAATTATATAGACAAAATTTAATAGTTTGATGCAACCTTGTCAGTTTTAGAATTTAGGATGTTACACTTAGGTGTTTATGTCATTTTGTGTTTATTAATTGCATGGTATTGAGTCTAAACTATTTGTTTTACATACCACATTAAAACTAATTCTTGTTTACACATAACTTATTTTTTTGAAGAGATGTTATGCCACCTATTTAACACCACACTTTTGTCTTAGTCTTTTATCCAAATTTTTGTGTGTGTCACTTGTTTGAAAAGGGTATAATTATCCTACCCATTTAATTTAAAATATTATGACTTAAAGTTTTGAAACAAAACTATTTGTCACATTTTTAGAGAATGATAAAATAATTAAATTAATCAAATTTATTCAAAGACTTTTTTCCTTATGTCTAAATTCCAATTTCAAAACCTAAAACCACAAGTGATTCTAGGATATATACTTAGTACCATCATGTCATTCATTTTTGTCTAGCATGTTGTATGTTTTGAAAAGTCTAGTCTCCTAAGTTGAATTCAAAATTATCTTTGAAAAGTTTAGATCCAAACTTTGATTAATTAATACCTATGCCTCATATAATTTTGATCTAGACATAAATATTTTAATTTTGGGTTGTGTAAATTAGGTTAATTTCTTACTTCATTTAAAAACTATTTTTGTGCCTAAATTTGAGGAAAAAAATCCATCTTCCATATTCCTCTAGTTCCATGTATTTTACTAAATGATCAAGTCCATTTTAAATTCTAAATGCATAGTTTATGAAAAATTATTTCATTTTTCTTAGATTAAATATCTTGCCTATTAGACTTCATTTAGTTTAAAGTCTAGCTTTTGTGCCTTTTCCAAAAGACCTATCAATACATGTTTTGAGCATAGTTTTAGCTACCCAAGTTGTACGTTATTAAAGAAGAATGTTCACATCCACCTTAAACTTGGACTAACATGATATTAACCTAGAATATTTAGGTTACCTATTGTTGAGGCTAAACCTTTAGATTATGGGGCTAGCTCCCCCAATTTATCATTATAATACCTAAATATATTGGGATGAAAATGGAAAAGAGATTGAATAAGGAAATATACAATAAATTGGTGATGCACCAACATGATAGTCCATCCACTCAAGTTGAACTCATACAACACTAATGGAAAATACATAGGATCAAATCATTATCTCCACTGATTTCTAGGCATCAATTTATCATGTAGAGGTTGATCTTGGATGGATAGAGCATTAGGGTAGTGAGATAAAGGTATAATTATAGGATATTATAGTTAAATATCTACTCCTAAACTCAACCATCAACATTATAACATACTACATATCCTGCATAGAACACTTGTTAACATCTAGGTAAAGGAATTAGACCTACATAAGAGAAATTACACCACCTATGCATATTAAAAAATCATACACACATTATAATATGATCATAGGGTATTAAAGAGTTTTTAATTATGTCATTTTTATGTCTTATAGGTGTCCTATTTAGTTTATGAAGTGCCTTGATATTCTAAGTGATAATTACAAAGTGTAGAATGTGCTCATCCTAGTATGCATGAAGGAGGCTTGTTTGATCTTTAGTTTTGACATGGATAGAGATGTTTAGTGATGAGTATGGAGTATTTTTTATGTAATAGGTCATATAATATGTTTTATACTCTTTGAGTTATTTTATGAATTAGTGGATTTCATTTAGTTGATCATTATTTTCATCTAGACCTTTTGGGTCCAATCGCAAAAAATCTATGTAGGTAGTTTGCTGACATCACCATTTCCATGTGTGGATGATTCAATGGGATTTGGTAATATGGTTGTGATAAAATTTGTACCTATTTTATATTTAATAAATCTCACATCATGTGACTAAACATGAAAAAATATATTCAAGTGCAAATTTGGGCTCCCAGGTAGTTTGAAAGTGTTTTCCCATACATAGCCAAATTTACATGAGGCAAGAAAGAGTTGAGTAAGTAGTTTGGTGATGTCATATCTCACATGTATGGATTTTTCAAGAGAACTTGATAATATGGGTTTGTTTATTTTTGTGCCTAGTTGATATGTGTTAAATTTTAGGTTATTTAATGAAGCACGTCAAAATATATGCATGTTCAAAGTTGGCCTCCCAAGTAGTTGTTGACATAGTTAGCTCTATGGTAGAAGAAATTTGAGTGAGCATATTAATGGATTTATATATCTCACATGTTAAATTTAAAGGAGATATTTGATACATGGTTACATTCTCCTACGTGAGGAGATCATATTTTCTAAATTTCATATCATGCATCTAAGTGCAACAAAATTTATTATGGTCCAAAGTTGGCCTTCTATGTAGATATAAATGCTCCTCATACTTAGTATATTTTACATGATGCTAAAGATCAGGACCAAATGCATATCCAATCACTCATAAACAATAATAAAATATTGATATAATGATGTGTATTTATGATATGTTTTCAAGGTGTCCAATGGTTAATGAATTTAAAGATTGAGATCCTTACAAAAGGATTGACATAGTGTTTTCATTCCAAGATGTCTAGAAGCATTAAGATGAGGATAATTGTTCAATGTTTAACACTAAGCATAGATAAATATTGATTTTATTTAAAGGATAAAAGGTGAGTGGGTGTTTATATTGATATATATCAATGGTGTGTATTAAATTAAATAGGTGAAAGTGACAATTGTCTAACATTGTTAAATCAAGGACATTGTCAAAGAGGTTGATGAAGTATATGTGATCAAGATTGCAAGATTGCATGAGATGTGTATTTTATCTAAGCATAAAGTACATGATATGATATCATGGTGAATAAGGTTTAACTGTGACCATTTACATTTGAATATTTTAATTTAACAAAGGAAAAACTAGTTTTTTGTATTTTGGCTATAACTTTTGATCCATGATAAATTTGCTCATGGTGTAAAAATAAAACTTATAGAGGAATCCAAGGAACTTATGAAAATATAAAATTTAAGGTATGAAAGTGTGTAAATATAAATAAATTAAGCTTTAAATCTAAATATGTGGTTGACCATGGACAGTAAGTGACCTTAGAAGGATAATTAAGCTTGTTTTGATGATGTTTCAATGTTTCATGATGACTTATATTTTGGAGAGTGTTTTAGAATACATTAAGATATTTTATATGTATTTTGGAGGTACGATCAATATATATTGAGTATGACCAATGCTTAATAATTTGATTGTATGCTCATTCATAGTGTCCTTATGAACAAGGCTAGTGTTTGAGTTAATTAAGCTTGCATATAAGAGTGCAATGATGACTATAAGCATTTGATAATGACAAAAGGGTCATGTGGAGTGGAATTATGAATTTTTAAGTGGTCCTATGTTATTTTTTTTCTTGATGTTGTGTTAAATGGGTGAATCGGTCTCCATGAGACCTATAAGAGCTATAAGGGACAAATTGAAAGGTGTATCTGCTTAAGGATGACCCATGAGTGTTATGGCCAACCTGTGTGGATGGTATTGAGTTGTGTCTCAATGAGATATATGACCTAAGTGTTAATTCATTCCTAATGTCTAACCAATAAATGATAATTCATGATTTCTCTATAAATAGTGAAACCAAATGTGTTCGTTTGTAGGTGTGTGAGAGACTTTTGAAGAGATTTGTGCAAATTTTATGTGAGGAGTATTCTTTGAAGTGAAAAAGAGAGGATAGGAAGTGTTATTATTAATGTGTTGGCTATTAAAATAGTTTATTAACTCTATGTATGACCTATATTCATGTTCTTGATGATAGAATAGTTCTCTTACAATTTAAGGATATGTGAAGAGGTCTAAGTGTGGATATGAGGACAATTTAATTGAAGAAGGAGAGAGATTGTGACATGCCTATGTGAGAGACCTATATGAGATAGAGAGGGAGTTTGTGTAAGGGTTAGACAATCAGAGAGCCATCATCAAGTGTTAAAGACATTATTTATAATGTGGAGGTGTTCACTTCAACAGAGGGTCTAAAGACCTTGATCTTCCTTAGGTGAATTTTCTCCTTGTGAAATAGGTGTTTCAATATAGGCCTTTGGTCAGGAGGATTTAATCAAGGTTTTTTAGTGTAAAGGAATTAACCAATCTCTTTTTTATAATTTCCTCTAGGACAAGTATTTTATGTGTTTTAATCTTGAGAGTGGGTTTTATTCCCTATGATAGTTTCCCATAGGAACTATGTGTTATGTTTTTGATCTTGTGTATGTATTGAGTGAATGATCTCTCTTATTAATGTTACTTGATCAAGTTGATATATGTTGATTATTTAATAGTTTTAAAGGATTGGAGTTAAATTTTAAATATCTAAACTCATTTATTCATGCCCACCCCTCTTAGTGGATTTTACCTCTACCATAAGGAAGTTGGAGTAATCCATTAATAGTCCAAGAGGTCGATAGATTAGAAATTAGGTAGAGTTTCCTCATGCCTAAGAGAGGGATACAAAACAAGGCCATAATGATTGAATGAAATAATATAATGAAGAGAAAAGGAGAGGGAGAATGGGTTTTAGGTGAGATAAATGGCTCATAAATTACCATATTCATCTCCATATGTAGTATCTTTAATTACATATTCCTCCTTCAACTTTATCCATGCATAACTCTTCTTGATTGGGGGTATTCAATGGTTCTTAGGCATTGATGTGGGTAATGGAGGCTGATTCAAGTTTATTTTTCTTCATTAAAGGTGTTACCATAACAAAAATAATCCATTAATCCTTCATATGGAATTTACAAGGTGGAATTAAAGTGCAAATAGACTTCATGAGGTGTTAAACAACCCACTAGCCCTTTCATGCATATTGATTAACCTTAAACTATCTCCAAGTCCCATTATGAATATCAGGAGTGAGGAAATATTCATCTAAAAATCAGTTACAAGTGTAATATTCCCACAATAAATCTTCTAATAGCCTTACCATGTCATTATTTAACTTTCCCTATTGATCAAATAGGCCAAATAGGTCAGTCAAACCTAATAGCCTAATTGTTAGCATTTAACAGCCATGAAGGTCTGATTAAAACCTTATAAAATTATATATGATTGATTTTCATATTTGAACCAACATTATTTACCATTTCATAAGTATTTTTGAGTAAGAGACACCTATAATTCTGCCAAACTAGGTGACTAGGTCACCTTCTCTAAGCATTTATAGACTGGTAGTTTGGAGGTGAGTTCCAGAGACCTTCCCAAGTGGATTATTGGACATATTATGACTTCATAAGGTGAAAAAGGTCTTAAACCTTCCCCTCTTATGATTTGAATCATATCAAACTATCATATACCTTATCTTTTTATTAATTCCTTAAAAATTTATAGTATATTACCAAATCCATATGGTGTCTATACAATTAGATACAATGACTATGATATATTATAAGCGATCTAGATGTTTTAAGTGTTTTTAAGGTTGTTAAATAGTTTTTGGTGGCCAAAATCTTTACATTTCCCAAGACTAGTCTATAGTAGGGTTTAATAATGGTTTTTAAGATCTACCATCTTAATGATGGTTCATAAAGACCAAACCTCCAAACCCAAACCTATATCCATGGATGTTTATTACATGGAACCTCATTAAAACATTGACAATATTTGGTTCTCATACAATTGGTGTGGAGAGATATGAGCATAAGATGGTGAACTCGTAGTTCTCTATAAATAATATAGATAGGATTGTAGCCTTAGTATTCATTCATGAAGGTGAGCCCCTTAAACCAAATCCATCTACCATGGATATTGAGTCCATAGGGATTCATAACTTCCCCTAGTAGCATTTTCCTAGAGTTCACTTTTGATGCATGAAATGAGCATTTGAAGGCAAAGATCAAATTAAATGCCTATGACTGAGTGACTCAAGCAAGGTCTTAAAACCAATTTAACCATTTTCATGGTTTTTTATGTTAGAAACTTCCTCCATATGGATTTAAACATAATCCTATACTATTTCCTAGTTTAAAACTTGTATATGAGGTTCTTAGTATACCCCAAGGTAGTGGTGAGGTTTATATGCTTAAGATAGGCTTTTATGCCTAATAGGCATAAATTAAGCATTAAAGGTCAAAATAACATATATATTATTTAAGGGTTCAATATCATCATAACATATTCTTTATAACCTATTTATATCCCTTGAAAATTCCCTTATCTACCCATACTTCAACTATGTGTTGATTGTCTTAAGAGATCACCTATAGATCTTCATTGTTTACTATTAGTCTGTAAGTTTGGGACTTGAGTGGTCTCTATATTTACATTATTAAAATATTGATTGAATTATAAATTCTTACAATATACTTTTAAAAATTTAAATACCCTTATTACCAAGCCCTTATTCCAATTTTATTGCCTGCCTTCTTCTATCTCCTTCCTAGGGTTTACAAGCAATTAAGTTTGCATAGCCCTTGGTGACTATATCTAGAATCTTCTCATCATTGATTGGGTATATTCTAATCATAAAACAATTACCTAAATTTATCACCTTATTTTATATGTCCTTAGACCTTTAGATTACCTATAAAGTTGATACCTTCAATTTGATGTAGATCTATGTGAACTAAGCTTTTGATGAACTTTTAAACATGGTAAACTAATGATCTCGCATGGGAAACATGCACCTCTTTATTCAAAAGGAAAATTAGTACTGTGTACTTGGTTTGAATTGTTTGTTTACACCAATTTTTGACTTCAAACAAGACTCTAATCTAGGAAAAGACCAACTAATTAATCACTCTTAGATCCTAAACTAACAAGTTTGCTTGGTATGTGTTGGAATCCATCAATATATGGAATTTGAGAGGATTTTAAATGTTCATCCAAAATTAAATACACATTATATATTTGGGTTGTTACACCCCTCTTCTCTAAAATGATAGTAGATGTGACATGGACTTTGAGGTGCACTTTGCACCAACAATACTTCTACATCAAGTGAGAATTTGTCTAGGATATAATATTTTTTAAAAATTTATAGGGGAATCAATTTCACAATGACTTTCATGCTAAACAATGAAAATTAAAAGCACATATTTTGGGTCCATATCACTTGGATTGTTGCAAAAATTTCTAGTCTTTTTTTTAACCACTATATCCTATTGTTCACTCAGTGTAGTGTGATGTCCAAAGTGCCACCACATCCCATGTACAACTTCAATTAGGAGCCAAATGAATTCAATGTTGGGAGGTGAAACCCCAGGTCAAAACATCCCTAAAGAACTCATAGGAGGTGATGAAATCCCCATCGTAAGCCAAGTTTGCATAAAATAAAGAAAGCATGAAAGTAGAAAGACTTTAGGGTCATTTTTAAGGTCACTCAAACTTTGATGAGTTTCTAGGGGGTGCTTTAGATGACTTTATTTTTAAGCCTTGGATTAGGGTACTTGCAATAGGAATTGAACTTTTAATTTTAAATGTTTCCTAAAATGGACAAACGGAAGAGCATACACACAACATCCCTCTTTTTTCCAAACAAAAAATTTAATCTAAACAACTAAGTAAACACAAAAATATTTGAAAAGGCGAGTTTATTTTTAAGCCCAAATGGAAAATGAGGTGGTGTTCATTTGACCCCATGGTCTTAGTTGCAAACTTTGAAAACATTCACCATAAACATCTTTTTTCTTAAACACCAAAACAAGGTTCTTAATTGATTTTTAAGCATGAAAAAGGTGATCTAAACATGTTTTTAGCAAATTTAAAGCTTGGTCCTACAACAAAGATGCTATCATGTTCTTTACCCTTGAATATCTTTTGGGTTTGAAATAATTAACTTTAAAAAAAGAGCTCTCAGGTTTATGTTTTAAGAAAAACATAGTGACCGACGTCGGTTATATAACCAATGATGGTTACATTTTCTAACCAATGATGGTTATCTAACTGACATCAATTATACCAATGTGATTGATGATAGGTATCCAATTGATGTTAGTTTTACTATCCAATGTTGGTGAATCTATCCAATTGATGTCAGTTTTACTAGATGATGTCGATTATTGTGTAAACTTGTGGCAAACGAAATTGGTAAAATAAAGTTTAAATATCAGTTTTCAAGTGTTTTAATGGTCCAAAAGAATATTTTAAAGCTAAAAAGTGATCTTATTCATGTGTGGGATGCATTTAGTCCCATTGGGAATGCCATATATGAATCTAGGAATTTGACTCAAGAGAGGATGGTTAGTATGATGTTAGTTTAAAAATGAAAACAAAATGAAAGAAACACACTAACAAGCATAACATCTCTAGGCCTATACACTAGGAAGATCTTAATTAACAAACATGAATAAAACACATAACTAAAATGCAAAAAAACCTTCTTTTTCCTTCCTTGGATGATCTAAAATGCTTGTTATAGTGGCTTACTCAACTTGTGCTCATGAAGTCCCTGGTAATGGAAGCTTGTCTACCTTCATCTCTCCTTGGTACCTTTGGCTTGTGGATTGGCTTGGCTTGGAATTAATTTAGAAAGGTAACACTAGTTTAAATGGCTTCTTGAAGTTAGTTATGCATTATAACTTTGAATTATCAAGACTTTGAAGATATTTAAGCATAATAACTTTGCACCAAAATATCTTGGAAATGATGTTTATGGCCTCTCTATTTATAGACTTTTGAGAATGTCTAGAATCAACCTAAACTATCCATCCTAAGATTGAGATGTTTGGTTGAGGATTAATTCAATTTTTGGAACTAAGTTTATAATTATCCTCATCATGACATTAGAAGAAGGGGAAATTAAGAGGCATAGAGGGCATCATGAAAGGCATTTATGAGGCATGGAGGGCATGAATCCTAATATTTATGGCATTTATGGCCTAGGGATGTATTCCCAATAAATGAGGTCACTTGATGACGTAGATATTCAATATTCATTTCCAAAACAAATTATTCAAGTTTTATGGAATTATTAATTAGGGCTTGATTTGAGTTAATTAGATCTTAAACATAATTAAGTACTTTGTGCACAAATTACCCAAATTGATCAAAATGCCTTGTTATTGGTCCAAAATTTGATTGGATTAGAATTGGAAGGTAATGTCAGGCATTGGATCCATATTTCCATTTAGGATGTTACTAATAGAAAATAACAACGGCACATGTCTCATGTAAGAGATGTGATAGGAAAGAGTAATCCATAGTACCTATGTGTAAAATTGGCATTTTGACTCAAAATGAATTGATAAAAGTTAGCTGGTGCATAAATTGCATTACCCCATTTAGGGATACCCTAGCCAAAATTAGCACTTGAATATGTTAGTTTCACATCATTTAGCATTTTTTTGTGTTTTTAGTACAAATTGTGTATGTTAAGTGGAAATTAGCCAAAAGCTTGATTAGACGTTATCAATGGCTAGATTTAGGTGTATAAATTAAACACCCTCACAAACCTTGCATTGTCCATTTAACTAGTTAAAATATATTGAAGGAAGCTCAAGATGGTACTAGGGCCTATGAGAAGGTTTATATGATTGACTATGTTATCCTATCTCCAATGCTCTTAACTATAATTCTGGGTGTTAAACCCTTTGGATTAGGTCAAAGGGAATCTATCATCATTTAAAATTTAAAAAAAACCTTTTGGGGGTCTTTAATAGTCTGTAGGCCCTATATAACATATATGCACCATTCAACTCACTAAGCAACTATGGTAGACAAGCCTTGGTCTGAGACAAAACATTGGGTATACCCACTATGTGTCCATCCCTAGTTAATATATGAGTTCCTTAAATGGGTCATGATGACCATTTTTATTTATCTTTAAGAATTTAATATGCCTATAAAGGCCTTAAACCACCATTTAGCTTAGACTAGTTGTTCAGGACTATAGACTATGTACTCAAGCATGAAAGTTTTGTGTATGGATTTCAACATTGTATCTTAAGGTGTTTGGAATCATGGGGATTTTATCATGTGTTTAAATTAATTTTCATTTTTGGTTGATGATTTTTCAACACTCATTTCTTTGCATACCTTACCCTTCACTCAAACTTAGGTCTCATGTTTGTATATGCATGTGTGGTTATACGCCTATTTAGGTTTCAATATGCCCTCTCATTGGTGATGACCATAATTATTTCATTCTCATTGGATTTGAACCTCAATCACCTTTGAATAAATGTTTACCTTTTACCATAATCAAATTTTTGTCCCTAATATGTCTTAATCTATTGTAGGTCTACACTCATTCATGTTAGCTATGTGCAAGGTCTGAGTGTCATGTTTATATGAGGTAAAAATGACTCATAGTTGTCCAAACCTTAATGACAACTTTATAGGTCCTCTCATATCCTAAAATTTATATATTATAGTGTCCACATTGATATCCATGCCTTTGGATGGTATCCAAAATCCTCCTTGGGAGACCCTACTATAGTAGCCCAAAAGGGTTTGTTATGGGTGCACATTTACCTCCTCAACCCACTATATGACCATATGGATCTTAGATCCTATAATCTCATTTATTGTGATGGTTCCAAAGGAGCATGTAGTTTTGGTGACATTATCAAACCTTGGAGAAAAGGGTGAATGAGTGTAGGATTGTGTTGGTGAAAATATATGAAGTGTAGGGAGTGGAAATAAGGGTAACATAATACAAATGGTAGTAAAAACACAATGAAACTATAGGAGTATGAAAAGGACATGGAATGGAGGGTGAGACTTTTCTAAGACGAATCCACATGAACCTTGTATACTTTTGTATACATAACTAAGAAAACATGGAAGTTTGGGGTAGATATGAAGTATATATAATCCTAAAAGGAAACCTTAGACACTCAGAAAAACTTTTCCCAAAAAGCCATAAACCTTGCTAGAAGGTGACTAAGTGAGGTTAGAGGTCATAAGGATGGTTTTTAGGCCTATGAGACTTCCATGAAAGTTGGGAAGGCTATTTTAGGGATCTGATGGCATGACACTATCACTCCAACACCATATTATATGTTTTGAGCTATATTTGAGGTTTTGTAGGTGCCATTGAGCCATACACAATCTTGTCATATAGTGGTCTTCACATTTACAAAATTCCTCCTTCCTTGCAATCTTCTAAGGTGACAAAGGGTCATATAACATTCATATTTAGGAAGATGGAATTTAAATTATTAAAACACCTCTACAAAATGTTCAACCCAACCCATAACTCCTGATGAAGACATTGAGCCTCTATATTTTGGATAGACTTATCTATAGATCAAAAATGGTATCCAATCCTGAAGGTTTGAAAGTAATATGATCTAACACATGTGATTCAAGTTATAAAATTACTATATAAGTATCCTTTAATACTTAAGGGAACTACATCAATTACTAGTTTGAGGAGATGAATAAACAGTCCTTGAAAACCATTCATCCCAACTTGTCATGTGTAGATGAGAGGGGCATAGGGATTCCTTAAATTCCTAAGGAAAGTTAATAAATTTTAGGATACTGATATCTAGATAAATACCCATGGGTGTAAGTTACCTATGTCTACTTTCTCTAGTTATGAGCTTGGGCCCCCACTCTCTCTCATATATAGTATGAACAAAAACCTGAGGAGATATGTAAATCTATAAATGAGCTTGAGGGAGAGATGGGATGGTTTTGATCTTCCATGTCAATTACAAATCTGATTTCTTAACAATTTGACATTTATGACCTCCCTTTACAAAATCATGACTCCACTTGAGTTGGTCCATACTGTATGGATCTTTATTATTAAAGAAATCTCTATAACCTACCATTTTCTCCAAATTGTCCTTGTTTTAGACATAAAAAAATTTTACCATGTGTTTTGGAGGGAAACTAAGAACCATATGACACTTTACACCTAATGGGGCAAAATAAGGGAATTGAAAAGTCACTATTCAACATTTTTGGGGCTTATTTAGGAGTAATTAACATTTACCATGGTGTTAGTGGGTCTAAGAAGGCATGAAATAGTCTAGTGATGTCTTGATGAGGTTTATGAGGTAAATTAGATGCATGTGGGGTGACTTAGTGGTCTATTAAAGTCATATTGGGTCTCATTATGACTAGAAACCATTTATTTTGAACACATCTATGACCTTAAAGGTCATATCAATTGAATTATAATTCTAATACATAAAAAAGACCCTTATGATCTATGAGAAAATTTAAATGTATCTTAATACCCTTCTATGATATTCCTTGAAATCTTGAACGTGAGCATACCTCATGTTATTAAGAAAAACCAATGTGATTATAAGCCTCTATCAAAATTCCTCCTCAGTTCACCTTTACCATGGCATATTTCATTTGTTGGGGACAAATAAAAGTGAGCAAGGACAATATAAACATGTTTGAATATCATTAAAAAATACTTGAATCAAGCTAGAAATGTGATAGAAAGGTGCATAAGGATTGATAAGGCATGGTTGTGACATGACAAAATAGTGAACTATTCAAAACAACCCTCACAAATCAAAATATCAATTACAACCATAGTAAGAAGAATGTATCATGACTTAAGGCATTAGGTTGATCCATTTTTAGGTTTGGGACTATAAAGAGGTAAACATTTTTGGTGACTCAACTAGCTTGACCAACCTCTTGGTCAAAGAACTCAAAAATTTTGATCCTGCTCTGAAGACTTATATGAGAAAAACATAAGATGATTCAAAGATGCTTTGAACAATCTCTTGATGGCTTTAGAAGATGGGACATGACTATCCATGGACTCTGCCTTACACATTGTATAATTTTTAAATAATGAGACACAACAAAGCAAAAAATAAGAAAAAGAAAGACAACACATAATAAATAACAACAAGATCAAATAAAAAACACTAAGAACATGTGTAGAAACTCTTAGATATAAAGACAAATCTATCTACCTATGTACAAAAGGAACATGAAAGAGACTAATATCAAAATTTGAGTAACCTCCCATTGATAGGGATGGGGATTTCCTCACCATATACTTTAAAAAGTTCAAAGGCATTACTTTGTTTGTATCAAGTAATGATGTAATGCCCACTCTAAAGTATATCAAATTTATAATATTTTCCTAGGTTTATAAGGTCCTCATCCCACTTGAGGATTACATATCCCTATTATAATGCCTTAGATGATTCCCTTTTGTAAAATGACTTCTTGATGTGATGTTGATTATACCATATGGAATGGATGGCCCTATCTCTTATCTCTAACTACCTTAGCTAATTCATTCTCACTTGTATAACATCATCTTCTATCAGTTACAATTAATGAGTAATCTCTAAAGTTGGTAGTTCAAAGGAAATAGGTAAACTTACCTCTCTACCATAGACAAAGAGGTATGGAAAGTGTCCAGTAGATATCTTATGTGTCACCATATTTTCCCATAAGGTAGTTATCAACCTTGTATGTCACTCTCTTTGACTATCCTCCCTGGTTTCTTTGATGATCATTATCAAATTATTATTTATGGACTATATAATTCCATTACTCTATAGGTAATATTTGGAGGATGCCTTGAGGTAGATGCCATGTATATGATCCCACTCAAATACTATGATACTACTGAAGGATAAGGAATTATCATAGATGATTATTGAAGGCACACCAAATCTAGTTAGAAGATTATCATATAAATCTAAGACATATTTCTCATTATCTTCCTAAAGTGAAACTTCCTCCACCCACTTTTTGAAGTAGTTAGTGGTTGTGATGACCCACTTATGTATAACACTGGAATGGGGATAAATCATTCCTATGAAATATAATCCCCACTACATGAAGGGTTATTCAACTTGGATTGGGTGTAAAGGAAGGGAAATTAAATTCCATTTTATAGTAAACAAGGCATAGTTTAAACACTTCCTCACCTAATTATGTGAATCCTTAAACAATTTAGATCAAAATTACCTAGCTCTAATGATTTTGGAGGTTATGGTCTTTGCAACAAAGTGCCCACTAGCAAGGCCTTAATGAAATTGTTTAAGTAGCTTGTTAATTTGGATTGATTCAACACATCTCCAAAGAAGGCCTTCTATGTATTTATAAAATATCAATCCATATATAGACATAGGGTATGGTCTATAGTCTAAAGTGCCTCCTTTTGGTCTGATCTAAGCCTATAAGACATTGGCCTATTTGAAAGAATTTAACCACATCATTGGTCCAAACGAGAGGAGTGTTGCTTGCAGCTAAATGCTAACTATCATATACTACTAACACTTGGTCTTTGTTTTGTTTTACTTTCACTACAATATGCTCACATAAACCTATACCTCTAATCAACTTGGTTACTCTCACCTCAAGGTCATATTCCATGAACTTGGTTACCCACCTAACTTTCTTCTCGCTTAGATATTTATTGAATATGAGTTATTTGATGCTAGGGTGTACCACCATAACTATGACCTTGTTGTTATACACCATGTGATTAAACCTATTTAATCCTCTCATTAAAAAAATTACATGTTTCTCCACAAAATTATATCTTTAATAATATCCCTCTATGTCTTAACTTAAAAGGCAATTGGTTGTTCTAGGCCTTCACCATTCTACTGCATAAGCATAGAAAAAATTACATATGATGTAGATAAATAATACAAGAAAAAATCTTTTGTAAATCCAAGATTAAGGAGTGCAGGGGACTAATAGATGGCCTCTTTGATAGACTCAAATATCCTCTTTCCTTCCTTGTTCTATGTGAAATCTTTGTGTTTCGTAATCATGTGATTAAGAGGCTTGACCAACTCTACAAAACCTGGGATAAATCTCCTTATGAAGTTGATCTTCCCTAAGAAGATATACAAAACATTATTATTCTTGGGCAATGGTTAGGCCAAGATTGATTCAACTCTCTCAAGGTCTATAGAAAGATCGTATTTTGACACTACATGCCTGAACAATCTTCCCTCATGAATAGCAAAGATGCATTTCTTGGGATTTAAGGACACTCCAAACTATCTACATATATCAGAGACCAACTTTAAATGAGCCATTTGGTCTATTGGATCCTTTGAGAACATAGTTATGTAATCAAGGTAGATGAGCATGATTTCATTGATTAACCCTTTAAAGGAAACATCTATTTCCATTTAGAAATTTTACCATGAATTGGATAGGCTAAAGGGAATTTTCATGTATGCATAAGTGACCCATTTTATAGTGAAGGTAGTCTCATGTCTATCCTCCTCTTTGACCAAGATCTAATTGTAATTGAAGTAACCATTAATCAAGAAAAATCTCTAAGAGCCTATAACCTTCTGAATTATCTGATCCATGGAGGTTAGGGTAAAGGTCCCTCAAAAACATCTTATTAAGGTATCTAGAGTCAACACATATGCATATCTCCCCATTATTATTCCTCGCATGCACAAGGTTTGATACCCTTGAGGAATTCTTGATGGGGAATATTATCTTAGACTCGATGAATTTTAATAACACCCTTCTCATGATCTCTTCCACCTTAGGGTTGTTTGGCCTTTGTTTATGCCTTACTGATTTTTCATTATTATCCAATTATATGTTATGTTGGCGTCAAATCCATTGAAATCATGGTAATCCCATGCAAAAATATATCAATACTCTTGGCAAAAGGCAATGAAGGTAGATCTCTCTTATGTTGTGTTTACTTTTTCCAACTCTAGTAGCTTGTCTTTAAGGATGAATATCTTATCATAATGATCTTCCTTAGTTGATATACCTACCTTATCCCTTCTCATATAATCATCTTCATTGAAGATGATATCTAATCTCACTAGCCCCTTAGGAAATATATTAGACCTTATCTATACTATCTGATCATCAAGCTAATGTTGTAATTTACCTTAATTCTTATGGTATAATTATACCTCACTCATGAGAAAGCACACAATTTGCTCATCACTATCAAAAACCTATCAACTTACCTCATTGTCAAGTACATATGGCCTATATATGACCTTGATTTGTGATTTTCCTTGTGTTCCCTTTACTCCATCTACAATTTAATATTGGGAACTAATAGTTTCAAGTCTATCTACATGGTGATTGGACTCCCTTGGTATGGAATGGATGTTAAATAAGATATCCTCTAGATTGTCCCATCTTCAGTGCTTATAGGCCTTCAAAAAATATTTTTTGACTATACTAACACCCCTCACTTGTTGCACTACCATATCACTATCACCTTTCACATGCATAAGTTTGATGCATCTCCTCCTTACCTCTTATAACCCATATATAAAGTTTTCATACTCAACTATGTTTGAACTAAATATGAATTAGAACCTCACTACTGAGTAGTACTTCTGATTTAAAGGACAAACTAACATAACTCCATCCCCACTACCATTATTTGACTTTGAGACATCAAATAACAAGTTCCATATGCCATCATGCTCTTACGTTAAGCTTATGAGACTTAGAATAATAGACCCTCATGCATGTAGTATACCTCTAGGTCTACCTCATCAGTCATATTATAGGGGTCAAATCCATGGTTATTAGCTACCAATTCATTAAGGAGAAAATATAAGATGACTTCAAGATGATCATTGGGTTCTTGCTCACTGAAATTCTCATCCTCATCAAGTATAGTGTAGTTTATATTAGAGAGGTTGGGAATATAGGTTTTGAAGTGGAACATATAAATAAGATTAGACATAATAGTGACCCTTGTCCCATATCTAGTCCTAAAGACTATGTATGACCAATCAAATGAAATGTATGTGTCAATATTTGTAGTGAAATCCCTAGATAGGCATATGGAGAAGTATGGAGGATGGAGGTAAATCAACAACCATGATGTCTTATGTGATAGAAAAATTGGGGCAAGTTACTAACATAGTTTTGAGATTCTTGAAGACAACTAAAGTCTTTATGGGAGATTCAAATAATTACAATAATCCTTTCTCATTATCTTCATACTTGAGTTCTAGTTTATTAATTTGACAAGAAAATCTTATATTATGACTGATAAAAAAATAGATGTGGTTTAACAACCTTGGGAGCTTGGACCTCACTAGGATAACCATCATTAACATAAATTTCACTTACCTTGTCAGCTTACTTATTTATGAGAGAGAGTCTAGAGAGATCTTGTTGTAAAATGTATTTCTACCCCAAAATGAGTATAGCATCCCACATGGGAATGCTAACATTGTATCTCATCATGTAGTCCATAATATTGAATGGTGAATTGGAACTCTTGGTCTAAAACTTGGAGGTGGAGCCATCACTTATAACTTGAGTAACTTGAGGAATAAATGGAGTCTTCTATGCTAATTATCAATTTAAGATGTTTGATGAGTTGAAGTGGTTTTGTTGACTATATTCTAAGTGGAAATATATTGATTCACTTAAGGATGTGTTGGGGAGGCCTTAGAATGCCCCAAGCTATTATCAACCATTCTCCTTTTAGCCCATAGTGGGATGAAATTGCATCATGAAACTTTAGTGCATTCTACCCTAATTTTTCTATGACATTGATTCAAGCAACATTTTAGGTGATAATTCAGGTGATGGTTGTACCCCATTTGATGATGAAACTTTTGAGAGCCATAAATTTTGCACTGTAGCTCTAATCGACTCACCATTTGAACCATTGGAAAGCTAAGAATGAGGAGAATGAGGTGAGATAGTATGGAGCTTTTCTTGATAGATTTTTATTCCTAAAAACATAATGGAAGTGCCCCTAATTTCAATTTTAGTAGTGTAGTAAAAAAATGGTAAGTTTCTAAAAATAGTAATTCCTCAAATTCTATATTATTTTAAATCATGGAAGTTGAACCACTTAATCTCCCTTGAGATTGGTGACCTTCCACATCCTCCTCCTACCTTAAAAATGTTTATAAATTAAGATGTAACCCAAAATGGAAATTAGACATCTCTTCTAAGAGATAAGCATATGTTTGGATCTACAAATTTTGATGAATAAAACATCTCTTCTCAGAGATAACATTGTTGTTATTGTGTTGTTCTTGTTTCATGAATTATATTTCAAGGAAAGCTTATCAGTTTTGGATTAGTGGTATCAGAGTGGTTTGTATTTAGAGTGTATGATCTTGAGGATGAGGTCAAATTATAGGAAGCTTGGGTGGAAAATAGAACCAGTAGACTATCCACCTATTCACTGCAAACAACCTCAAATGGTGGACAACATTGAGACATCTGATCCTTTGAAGGAAATGGTGAATGAAGCCCTCCAATATTATCAAGAATAGATAATACAAAAATTCACCCAAATTCTCTAATAAATATCCAAGGGAAATTATGGCTCCTCATCTACACCCTCACATAATTTTAGTGCCCCAACACCCTTCAAGGTTTAGGTGAATTTTGATATCCTTACATTTGAAGGAAAAATCAATGCTAATGTAGTAGAAAATTAGTTGGATCAATTGCCTTCATATTTTTTGATAAATGAATTAACCAATAAAGAGAAGATCACTTTTATTATTTTGAAATCATCATTTCCTATCAAAAATTGGTGGGAAGTGTACAAGAAGAGATTTAGAAAGGATGATATTGCCCTTGAGGTGGAACCTACCTAGGATGATTTCATAGAAGCTATAAAGGAAGAACACTACACATTAGAGCATATGATGACCTATATATAGAGTGTTAACAACTTCACCAAGGTAAGGAATAGTCTATTCAAGATTACACTGACATTTTTCATTCTCTATGTGAAATATTGGGTATCCAAGAAAGTGATAAACATAGGTTCTTAAATATCATGGTGGACTACAATGGTATATATGTGGGAAGATGGAACACTCTGATTTGGAAACCCTCAATGAGGCATACAAGTTCATGGTGAAGATTGAGTAGAAGCATGGAAGAATGAATACAAAGAGTCAGCCTTCAAAATGGAAAAGTGACAAAGGAGGTCAAACATGGGGCCTAAATTAGAATCAAAAGGAAGGGAAGACTAAGAAATGGTGTTATTACAACAAATATAAAACACACTCCAAATAATAATGTCAAGGCATCAATTCCCTACTTTCTAAGTCACAATCATTAACATCTACTACTCTACCTAATACACAACTTTAGTCAAATATGATGAAGAAGACATTGTAGATACTAATCTTGATGCCATCATTGCTTGATCATAGACCCACAAGGAGGGGCTAAATGATAAGGAAAGGTTGTTTCACTCTAAGCTATTTTTGAAAGGTAAGCCTTTTCATTTCATTCTTGATAGTGGGAGTCAAAATAATTTAATCTCTACTAATGTTATGAAAATCTTAAATTTGTCTAAGAAGCCTCACCTAAATCCATACAATATTGGATGGTTGACTCTAGGAAGAAACCTCCTTATCACCCATTAATGTATTCTCTCATACGCAATAAAACCTTTCCAAGATAAGATCTCATGTGATGTGGTCAATCTGGATGTTTGTGATGTACTCTTTGGTTAGCCATTCATGTATGATCAACATGGCATGTATGAATCAAGAACTCAAATGATCACCTTCACTATTAAAAAATGATGTTATAGGGTACCAATGGTACCAACATCTATATCTATCTCCCTGATTAGTGCTAATAAATTTGTTCTCATGGTGGTCAAGCCATAGGAATCCAAATGGGACAATGTTTTAGCCTTGACTACACAAATAACACAACAATAGAATTAAATAGATAACAAGATGAAGAAGTTCATAGCCTTCCATCTATAGACTAATGGTTAGACTGAAATGGAGAACAATCAAGCCCTACATAGCTCCACAAAGCATAGTCCATTCAAAGTATGCATCATAAATCAAATCAAAACACAACTACCACACTTGATGACAAATCTTGATGTAATGGGGACCATTGCTTCTCAAGGATGGAGAAATGATCTGAGCAACATTTTAGGTGATAATTTGAGTGATGATTTAACCCCAATTGATGATGGAACTTTTGCGAGCCATAAATTTTTCACCATAGCTCCAATCGACTCACCATTTAAACTGGTGAAAAGCTCAAAATAAGGAGAATGTAATTAGATGGCATGGAGATTTTATTGATGGATTTTGACCCCCAAAAACCCAATGGAGGTGCCCCAAATTTCAATTTTATTAGTGCAGTCTAAAAATAGTAAGTTTCTAAAAATAGTAATTCCTCAAATTTTATATTGTTGTAAATTATGGAAGTCAAACCACTTGATATCCCTCAATATTGGTGGCATTCCACATCCTCCTCTTACATTTAAAATGTGTATAAATGAAGATGTAAATTGAAAGGGAAATTAGGTATCTCTTCTTAGAGATAAGAATATGTTTGAATCCACAAATTTTGATGAATAAAATATCTCTTCTCAAAGATAGCATTATTGTTATTGTATTGTTCTCATTTCTTGAATTGTCTTTTAACCAAAGCTTCTAAGTTTTGGATCAGTGGTATCAGAGTGGTTTATCTTTAGAGTGTATGATCTTGAGGATGAAGTTAGATTATAAGAAGTTTGGGTGGAAAATAGAACCAATAGAATATCCACCTATTCACTCCAAAAAACCTCAAATGGTAGAAAACACTGAGAGATCTGATCCTTTCAAGGAAATGGTGAATTAATCCATCCAATAGCAGCAAGCATAAATGCTACAATAATTCACCCAAATTTTACAAAAATCTCCATGGGAAATTTTGGCTCCTCATTTGCACCCCCACGTCATTTTAGTGCCCTAACACTTTTCAAGGTTTAGGTGAATTTTGAGATCCCTACATTTGAAGGAAAAATCAATGTTGATGTAGTACAAAATTGGTTGGATCAATTGTCTTCATATTTTTTATTAAATAAATTCACTGATAAAGAGAAGATCACTTTTGATCTTTTGAAAGCATCATTGCCTATCAAAAATTGGTAGGAAGTATACAAGAAGAGATTTAGTATGTATGATATTGGCCTTGAGGTGGAACCTACCTGGGATGATTTCATAGAGATGTAAAGGAAGAATACTACCCCATTAGAGCATATGATGATCTGCATAGAGAGTGAAAAAAACTTCACCAAAGTAAAGAATAGTCTATTTAAGATTACATTGACACTTTTCATTCTCTATTTTCAAGATTAGGCATCCAAGAAAGTGAGAAACACAAGGTTCTCAAATATCATGGTGGACTACAATGGTATTTATGGGGGGAGATGGAACTCTTTAAGTTTGAAACCCTCAATGAGGCATACAAGTTTGTGGTGAAGATTGAGTAAAAGCTGTAGAGTAAAAAATACTCCACATTTTATTTTGATTCTTAGTTACGCAATCAAAAATTTTGTCCCTGCACACTTTGGTTTGAGACAGTGAAGTTCTTGACTCAGAATACGGGCTCAAATTTATTTTTACCTAAATTTTGTCTATCAAAATCATGTGGAAGTTACCAAGTGTCATCAACTGAGGCACATTTCATACTTTCTATAAGTTGGTTGGCACGTGCCACGTATCCCATAGTAACTCAGTGGAACACAACAAGTGTCAACATCTACATCTCATGTTTCTTATACATCTTGAAAGCTTCTTTTCAATAAGCCCTTCTTAGGATCAAGTGGAAGGCACTAGGTGGCAACCATGAAAGGCTTCAATATGCTTTTATAAAAGTAATGGAAGATGCCATGTATCCCTAGCTAAAGAAAGTGGAAGCCACCACGTGTCAATATTCAAATTATCTTCACTTTGTTTCATTGATAAGTAAAGACTATGGTGGGTCCCAGGTTCTATTTTTGAGGCAAGTAGAAGCCACCAAGTGTCACCATCCATGTAAATATGAAATGAGGCCTAGTTGTTTCTATAGTATAGATAGAGTAATGTGAAGACTGACAAGTGTCACCTTTTGTAGGATTCTCAAAAGGTAGCTAAAATTAGTGGAGACTACAACATGTCCCTTGATAAAGAGGCATAGAAAGTGCCACCTATCCCTATTTCCTTTTGATGTTGCTCAGGTGAGAAGTGATGTGGGTCCCATTTTCTGTTAAGTTGTTAAAGTTTTGGAGAAGCAGATGGTGAAAAATGTCAAGGATGGAACATTCCTAAGTGAGGACACATTAAAGAGTATAAGTTATGCAAAAAATGCTATGTGTCTTGAGTAAGTGTTGCGGAACATGCCAAGTGTCTTTTTCTGGTGCCTCCTAAATAACAAGAAGGTTTTCAAGTAGAGAGAAGGAATTGGCCAAGTGTCCTCTCCTGTTTAAAAGTATGAAGCATCTTGGGTATCTATATCGGGCAATGAATTTCAAGAAGATAGAACATTTTAGATCTAAGAAATATCTTGTGTTAGACACTTCTAGTTCAGTTAGTTCATTAGATTGGGAATGTGTAGACAATCTAGAGCTAATCCAATGCTATAAATAGGGGTGCAGAGATCACCAAAATCATCATCAGAAGATAGAGAGAAAATTTTGCAAGAGATTATTGTCAAGAGTTTTTAGATTTTTTAGCTGTGATTAGGAATATCATTTGCCTTTGTTCTATTTTCTTGAGTTAGAAAGTTTACGTAACTGTGCATGTTTCTGTGTGTTTTATATGACTGGAGAATTAATAAGAAAACTGAGTTATGTGCCTTTGTTGATATTTTTCTGTGTCACTACAAAATTAGTTTAAGTTGTGAGCCTCTATTTTTATCATTTTTCATCCTTTACATCGATCATGCCTTGTTCACTTTTTAATGTAATTGAATCTTACATATAGCTTCATTGTGCTCATAATTAAGGGTCAAATTAAATTTAGGTGCATTGTCATAGTTAGATTTTCTTTCAAATTGCACTTGTGTTTCTATTTGATTCCTATCCCTTTTCCCATTACACACTTGATATAAAGAAGAGCTAGCTTCTTTAAAATATGGAGGTTGTTTCAGGTTGAAAGTCTCACATTCCTAAAACTTCCCATTGTTGGTGTTAGAAATAGTGTAATTTTAATCATCAAAAGTTTTTGGCATGCCTAATGAGACACCATCTTGAAGTTTCTTTCAAGACCATATGAACCAGAGAGTTACAAGGAGTTAGATTTGTGGACCAATAACAAGATCTCAATCTACTATAAATCTAGGTATTCTTTTTCCACCATTGGTAACTAGTCAAAGAAGAAGAGTTAATCAGTTTATACCAATACCAAGAGTAAATATGGGAGCTCCTATACCTCTAAGAAATTATGCAAGTTGGAACATTGGAAGTCCTTTGATCCTACCAATACCACTAGCCACTTGGGACCTTACTCCAGTAAACGCCTTGAAGGCTCTACCCAAATTTAGTGGGAAAGATTTTAAAACACCTGAAGAACATTTGCAAGATGTGTCTAATGTTTGAGCCATGCATGTCATACATCAAAATGTGGCTATAAGATTATTAGCAGCTTCTTTTAAGGAAAGGCTCTAGAATGGTACATATCCTTAACTCCAAATACAATATCTACATGGGATCAGCTCAGAGATCTTTTCTTTGAAAGATTTGAAGAAAAGGGTGATAAATATTATTTGTTGCAACAATTGATTACTATTCAAAGAGCACCACAAGAAGCAATGACTGACTTCAATTCAAGATTTCAAAAGACTTGGGAAAGGATTCCTACTATAGCAAGAGCATTACTAGGTATGGCTATAGTGTTTTATCTTAAGGCTCTAAATTCAGATATATCTATTATGATTTAGTCACTTGGAGGTCAAACTCTGCTAGAGGCTTATGAATATGCAGTCAGAGCTGAAAATAATTTAATAGATGCTAGAAAGTTACCCCCAAGGCCTCCCATGCCCATGTTTCTAGAAATTACCTTGCCATTACCTCAAGAAGCCCCTAATTCCGTAGCCCCACCTATGTCTATGTATAAATATCCTCAACCACCTACTAAATAACTTGTCCCTACCTAGTCATCTAAGATGGATGATATCAAGAACATCTTAAGGACATTTTCCAATGAGTTGATTAACATAAAGAGACAACATAATCCTTACCCCAAACCTCAATATCAAGGCTATCAAAGAAATATATTTCCATAATAGCCAAACCAATATCAAGGTCATCAAAGGCAAAATAACCCTTAGCCAGTAAACTAATTAGTTGCAGTCCCTACACCCTCACAGACTGTTCCCCCAAATCCAAATGGGGAGATTGTTCAAGGGCAAAATAAATATGTAGATAGTACCAATGCCTAGTGTTTTCCTTTTAATAATGCTCATACACCTAGAGATTGTCCCATGGGTAATCTACAACAAAAGGTAGTAGAGTAAAGAAGAATGGATGGACAATTTGCTAGTACTTCAGATTCATAAACTTATCAGTCTCCTGGTATGCAAAATTCAGTCCTAATGGCTCAAATGAAAGGGATGTCTTTGAAACAAGAAGAATAAATAGCCCCTAAACATGCTTTGTTTTCATGGGTTGAAGATGAAGAATCAGTATTCTTGAATGAAGCTTCTGCTTCCAAGAAACCAGTGGTGTAATCAGACTACTGTACTAGATCAAAGAAAAGAATGATGGAATAGCCTAATGTTGAAAATAGTCAAGTTATGGAAAATCCTCCATTTCAAGGTCAAAGAAACATAGATATCAAATAGGAAGTTTCTCAGCTAGTGCAAAACCAAGTGATTCCTATACAAGTTCAAGAAAAAGCAAGGTATCCTTATTTTCTAAGAACTCAAGCATTATGACCAATGAATGTGGTGGAACAACTGAAGAGGACTCCAACACAAGTATCAATATGGGACATATTAGCTATTCTTGAACAAAAGACACTATTACAAGAAGCTCTACAAGGCCAAGCAATGCCTAAACATAATGGCACCAAAGAAGGACTTGCTGATAAAGAAAATCTCAATGACACAGTTCCTCTAAAGACAACATCCTTTGTGAACAATGCAGTAGAGGTAAGAAAATCCAAACCAAAGCATTTCTATTTGACTCTGATAGTTGGAAAGAAACTCTTGCATAATGCATTGATAGATTCAGGGGCTAGTACTATAGTAATGCCTAAGCAAATAGCTGATGCATTAAAAATAAATTATGAAGCACTTATTAAAGGAGTTATGTAGCTATATGGAAAATTAGTACAAACAATAGGGAGAATTAAACAACTCCCATTGAAATTATATACTTGTCCCAATATAATTGTCAATCAAGATGTAGTAGTCATAGATATACCTCCTATTTTTGGTTTATGTTTATCCAGAGACTTTATAGCCAAAATAAGAGGATATATGTCCCTTGATTGGTCTCACCTCATCTTAAGAACCAAATATGGTTCAAAGATGAAAATTCTATATAAACCACTATCAAAGGATCACATCACCAATAAACCAACATAAAAATTAGAGGCAAATCATGCTATGCTAAATAAAGAAGAAAGGGTTTTTGTTGAAGAGTTGGGTGACTAGACTGAACATGAACAAGAAGAGGAAAATAACCATTTGTTAGCTATGATGCATAGTGATCCATATGGAAATTATGACTCTACTATTCTGGGAACTTATGTCATTTTTAATGAAGATCATGAAATACCAAATTTTTTAAGGGAAGAGACACCAACCACTCAATAATCTGAAAAAGATTTAGAAATATCGACCTTAAATTTTGATGGGGCTAGAAGTAAAAGTGGTGCTGGAGTAGGAATTTGTCTTGTTTCTCCAAATGGGGAGAAAATTCTTAGAGATATTCATTTTCAATTTACTTGTACCAATAATGATGCTGAATATGAATCCTTAGTTCATGAGCTCATTTTAGCCAAGAAAAAGGGAATAAAGAATTTAATAGTAAAAAGAGATTCAGAATTAGTGGTGAAGCAAATTAGGGAAAAGGAAATAGCCAAAAATGTAAGGATGAGATCCTATAGACATAGAATTTGGGACTTAATAGAAGATTTTAAATCTTTCAATATTGAAGTAGTTCTAAGAACCTAAAATTCTAAAGCTAAAAGGATGGCACAAATTTGCTCACAGTTTGATCCAACAACTGGCTTATTAGTTAACAATGAGTCATTAAAAGTTATTGTAAGGCCAACTATCCTAGACAATGATGAGAATTGGCAAGTATTTGAGAATGATTCTTAGGTACTCTCATTCTTGCAACAATAAAGGGAATTTTATGATCAATTACAACCAAAAATTGAAGAGGCATATAGGGATCAAATTATACAATTAAAGAATAATAAGCTTCCCAATGTCTTAATCACTTTAGAAAACCTCTTTGATCTAGAAGATGTAGGCCTAGAAAAGAAAAAGTTCCAGGTAAACAAATTAGATTATTCTAAAATAGAGGTGAGTGAAGGGAGAAAATAAAAAATAGGAAATTTTGAAACTCAAGAAAAAATAGAAAGACTAATTGACTTGTGCAAAATATATGACAAAGTTATATCCTGGAGCTACGAAGACCTTCATGGATATAATAGAGACATCATTCAATACACAATAGAACTGACTGAAGGATCTAAGCCAGTCAGAAGAAGCAGAGGCTAGTAAATCCAAGGATTGAATCTCTAATGGTAGATGAGTTGTAGAAACTTTTAGATTCCAAAATAATTATTCCAATCAAGCACTTAACCTGGGTATCAAATCTAGTACTAGTTAGGAAAAAGAATGGTGACATAAGACTCTGTGTAGATTTCAGAGACTTGAATAGAGCATCTCTGAAAGATCACTATCCCTTGCCATCTATGGAACAAATTTTATAGACTATGGTTGGATCAGAGAGATTTTCCTTACTAGATAGTTTCTTTGGATATAATTAGATTTGGTTAGTTGATGAAGACCAATATAAGACTGATTTTGCTACTAAATGGGGAACATTTACATATTCTAAGATGCCATTTGGCCTATCAAATGCTAGAGCCACTTTTCAAAGAGCTATGGATGTAGCATTTGGGGAACTTATAAATAAAATCATCCTGATTTATCTTGATGATCTTACTATTTTCTCCAAGAATGTTGTTGATAATTTAGAATATGTTTTTAAAAAATGTTAAGAATTTGAAATATCCTTGAATCGTACGAAATGCATCTTCACCGTACCTCAAGGTAAAATATTGGGACATATATTATCTAAAGAAGGAGTCTCCATAGATCCAGAGAGAGTTGTAGCTATAATGAACTTACCTCTTCTAGTAAATAAGAAACCAATTCAATCTTTCTTAGGGAAGATTAATTTTGTCAGTTGGTTCATATCTGACTTTGCAAGTTTAGTAAGACTAGTGACACTCTTTTTGAAAAATGAACTTATTTTCAAGTGGACTATAGAAGGAAGGCAAGCCTTCAAAGAGGTCAAGAAAGCAATTTCAATGGCCCTAGTACTTAGAAACCCAAACTTTTCTAATCCCTTTGTAATTTATGTCTATGGAGGAGAGCTCAGTATTGTTGTTGTTCTCACATAGAAAGATGATAGACAAGAGGGAGAACATCCAATAGCCTTTTACGTAAGGACTCTTAGGGAATATTAAACCAGATACAACTTTGTTGAAAATCAAGCATATGTTATGGTAAAAGCCCTCAAGAAATTCAAGCATATAGTATCAAGAAGTAAGATTCTGATACTTGTGGCTCACCCAAGTGTCAGAGAATACATTATGGAGGGTGAAATTACTAAAAAAAGAGAAAATTGGATAACAAAGATCCTTGAATATGATGTATAGGTTAAATCCACTAAGTTAGTCAAAGGTAGGGGGTTATGCCAATATACGACTCAAGAGCTTGAAAAGATGATACCTATGGAAATAGACTCAAAAATGGAAAAGTAAACTGTATTGAGGATACAAGAGGTTGATCAGAACTCCTGGGTCACAAACAAGATTCATTTTATGAAATATGGGATTTACCCAAGAGAAGTCCCTCAAAATAAGAAAAGATACTATAGGATGTAAGGGGTCCATTTTATTTTAATTAAACAAGTTCTTTTTAGAAGAAATTATGATGGCAAACTTTTGAGATGTGTAAATAAGGATGAAGCTAAGAAAATACTGCATGAAATGCATTATGGAGTCTCAGGTGGACTTTTTTTGCAAAGACCACAGCCATAAAGATAAGTGAAGTAGGTTATTTCTGGCCTACTTTATTTACAGACTAATATCAACTAGTTAAAAAATGTCAATCTTGTCAATATTATGTGGGGATGAGGAGGAATGCAACAATACCTCTTAGTCCTATAATTGTTGATGAACCTTTTGCTCAATGGGGTCATGAATTTATTGGAATGATAAATCTAGTGTCTAGATGGATCACAAATGGATTTTAACTATCATAGATTATTTCACTAGATGGACTGAGGCAGTGCCACTTAAAGAAGTAACAAAAAATGTGATCCTAGACTTTCTAGGGAGTATCACTACTCACTTTGGGGCTCCTCACACCATAATTTCAAAATAATGCTAAAGCATTTTTAGGGTGTAAAGTATCTAACTTTTCATTAAAGCATGGAATATATCCGAAAACTTCCTCTAATTATTACCCTCAACTAATAAGAACCTGATTAGACTCATCAATAAAATAGGGGCTGATCACCACAAAGAGTGGCATATAGTGCTGAATATAACACTATGGGCTGATAGAATTATACCTAAGTAGGTGATGAAAATGTCCCCATATGAATTGGTATATGGAAAGCCTACTGTAATACCTCTAAGCTTGTAAATTCCTACTCTCTAACTAATAAAATAGATTGAAATTGAATAAAATGGCCCCATGCAGGTTAGACTTGCTGAACTTTTGGAGGTTTAGGAAAAGAGGGATGCAGCACATGATTCATTAATAAAGCATCAGAAAATAATTAAAGACTAATTTGATAAAAGGACATCAAATCCTCATTTTGAAGTAGGTTCAATTGTTTTGAAATGGGATGCAAGAGCCGCCAAGCCGGGTCAACATACAAAATTTGAAGCATTATGGACTAGACCCTATAAAATTCATGCATGTAAATGGAAGAATTCATTTCAGCTAGAAACAATGAAAGGTGAACCTGAAGAGATTCCTATGAATGAGATATACTTGAAGGATTTTAATTAAGCTTTGTCTCTAATGTATTATAGTTAGATAGTTTCCCTTTCCTAGTTGCTTGTTTTTCTATTTTCCTTCTTGCTCTTTCTTTTAAATAAGTGTTCTTTGAACATGTAGCCATAACACAGAGCCTTTTTCAAAATTTTCAAAAACTCCTGACACTTTAAATATCTCCCAAATCTTAAATTCCCCAAGGTACCTTGCGCAACCACTTGCATGATGTGTCTAACTCACTGTTCCATGAAGATTTAGAAAGATTTGCTAATGGTTATCTAGGTTTAATGCCATTTTGAGACTTGATGGGTCAATAAATACCTCATAGAAAGATTTAAAGCTTGCAGTTTCTCAAACATTCTTATGTCTACTAAAAAACCCCTGCTTCTTACATTTTCAGCTCATAGCAAAACTGCTTAAGTGAAAGTGCTTCCTTATTATAAAAGCTTCATACCTGTTACCATAGTTTACTATTTTCTAGAATAGATATAAATATAGAGGGAGCATCATCTTCACAACAAGGGTTTAGGATTTATGAATCCCTTGATAAGTTTCTTACAATCAAATCATATGCTTTAGCCCCCATGCAACCATTAAAGACCTAACCACAGACTAGAGTCCCTGAATTTGGTCAAGTAATTTACCTAGCAAAGGTAAAATATTATACAGATGGAATCATGGACCCAATTCTTCAAAGAACTAGTAGCAAAACTCTCAGAGAAGGGGCATATCAAATGTGTCTTCAAAGGGCCAAGGTTGGACAATATGAGACAATCGTAATGAGGATATGGACTTCGCATTTGGCATAATTCATTGTCCTAGGTGTGCATCCATGTCTTGACTTGGTTGAAATATTCACCAAATTGTTTCATGCACCTTCAAATACCATAGAACAGGGTCCATTCATAGTGCAAATTACACCAAAGGCTATCAGAAACATGTTAGCCCTATACCACGACAAGACAACCATGTTTCCCACCATTGCCAAGATGCAAAAAATGTGGGCAAATGTCAATACTCAATTAAAGTTTCTAAAAATAGAGCTACAATTAGGTGATGATGATACAATTATGCCGACACTGCCAATAACAAGAGCACAATTTGCCCAAGCTAGTCAAGATGCACTTTCAATGATGTCTTTCATTTTTGGAATGAAAGATGATATAATCATTTATGAGGAACAAATGGCTATCCTCTTCAAATTGAAAATTGTTGACAAGACTTAGGAGTATCAGCTTGATTTCTCTGAGCAGATTACATATTTAATGGTGGAACAACTTGCCTAGTTCAGATTTAAAGGAATTTTTAGGTATTCCTCTTATTTGTTTCACCTTATTTTGTATCATAACTCTAGCATATTTCCCAACACATGCATCTAAACATGTATGACCCAAGCTTCGGTCTACATAGGACCACTCTTATGTCTACATGGACCCATATTTTGTCCAAAACTAGTGATCCATATGAATTTTGGGAACTCTTTATTACCCCTACTTTTTGTCATCTGAGTCTAGAACTAGTTATAAATAGACTATTTCCAAGTGTATCAAACTTTATGACCAATTTCCCTATCCCTTCTGATTAATTTTTTTGATCCCATCACATTATTATTAGAGTTCATGGTTTTAGTGGGGAACCAGTGTTGCCACATAAGATTTTGACCTTTAGGTTAGCATTCTTAGAGGTCACCAGGTAGGTGTCTATGGTAGATAATGATTATGGGCATGGGAAGAAGAAGAGGAAAATGTATGATGTCCCATGGATGACAAAAAACATGGCACTAGAGGCCAAAGATGCTGAGATTGTGTTGCTTCAAAAACTAGCCTTCTCGGGTTTCCTTCTGATTGAAGATAAATGGGTATATGACCCAAATGGTTTCATAGCATCATGGATTAGTAATAATAGGGTTGATACTAGAATTACACATGAGGGCCGCCACTTTTGGGAAAATAGGAAAAATCCTAGGGAAGATAGTCCTAGATTTTATGTTGAATTGACAGATTTGCCTCTTCAACAAAATAGACCATGGGAAACTTTTTATGTTAAAAAAGGTATTTTGACCCCAAAATGAGAATGACTTCTAGTTTAGGAAGAGCCTTAAATAATAAAGATTGGAATGCTAAAAAAATAAAATCCTATTGGAAATATAGGCAAGAGATTTGTGAGACAACCCGCTCTTTTGGAAATGTGGATTCAGAGAAGAAATGGGAGGAAATCTGGAATGAATGACATCTATCTCCTATGTCTAGCCTTGATACAAGAAATTTGTAGACATAGGGTGGAGAGCTAGAAGCTAGAGCAGAGTCTAGTCAAACATCACAAGCCCTAGCGTAAATTGTAGTAGCAGTCACTGTAACTATTTGGCCCCAATCTCTTAGTACCATGAAAAAACAAAAGGGTGTGGTATCTTCACCACCAAAAGCTTCTCCATCAACATCAATACTTGAGGTTCCTAGTTATACACAAACACCACTAGCACAATGGTAAATATTGAAGAGAAGGGAGCATAGCCAGAAGAAGAAACACCAAGGAGACATAAAAGGCTGAGATTCTAACTTGATTCAGAGGAGAGAGTAGAACCCTCATAACACCAATCACAGAGTACCTTGGTTGCTCCTCAGGTTATTATTATTTCTCCTTCTCCTTCTCAATCTCTTTCTTCTCCTATAGGGGTGATGATTCCATCTAGCCAAATGACATCCCTTGCCACCTCTATTGTGCCCATTTCTCATTTTGCTTTGTCTATCCATACTCAAGCTATATCATTGCCTCACTTCTCCCCCTCTATTCCCAAGAAGGTACTTCCTCAGATTGCCCATAGCCAAAAATTGGCTATTCCATATGGCTTGTCACAAGGCTTTCTTTTTGTGGGTGGGCACATTGCCTCTCCTTCTACCTTCCAAACTCAAGCAAATTTTGCTAGGAAGGCAAAGGAAGCTTGAATGGAGAAAAAGAGAATAAAAGATAATAAATCCCTGGCTACACCACATCTGAGGTCACAATTTGACCCAATACAATAGCAACTAATGGTGACCCATTTGTCACCAAATATAGTGAAGCCAAATGAGTAGATGCAACTAAAAGATTACATAATGAATGCAGTGGCAATAGACATGTCCCTATTCAAAACACAAGATAGGGTCAAGATACTAAATGAATCTACTTTTATAGTATCTAAAGATTATTTGAAAATATCAAGGAAGTTACAAAAGATGGAGGTTGATCTAGTCAAAGAGAAGGCAAACTGTAGCAGTTTGACCAAAGAGATCAATACTAAGAATATTGAAATAGAGAGTCTTAATAAATAGTTGCAAGATACTATTTCTCTTTAGATTCACCAGACTATCCAGGCCCAAAATGATTCTCTGAAATTAGGGCTAATGTAAGTGAAGGATGTAGTGACAACCTTAAGGTAGGAAAAGGTAGCATTTTAAGACAAATTTGAGGAAAGCTTGCTATAGGTTACTCAACTTCAATAGAAGCTATTGAATAAGCATAATAATACTGTGACTATATAGGCCCAACTTCAAGCTGAGCAACAAAGGGTAGAACAATTGACACTTGAGTTGGCTAATAAGCCAAAGAATGTAGGGGTGTTAAATTTGGTGAAAGAGCTTTACGAATCAATATGTAAAAGAATCTCTCAAGAGATTACTCAGCTCAGACCTTCTCTAACCTTTCTACTAAATGCATAGACAGTGTGTGAAAAGGTGGAGACTTCAGTAGAAGACACTCTCTCTACTATCTCTATGAGAGTGTTAGACTCCCAAATGCTATTGAAAAAGATGTATGATGCAACTAATGGAACATTATCAACAACAAGGATTAATGATAGAATGGTCGCTACTAAATGAGTAAATGAGGTTCTCAATTACAACTCCACAACAATCACTTATAGAGAGCTTCTAGATGTGATGAAAGAAGGACTCAGTGAAATGAAACAACACATTGAAGATCTAGTGCAATTAGGTCTTCCTTCTCCTTTTATTGATGACAACACTGTGTTGATGATTGAAGAAATTAAACCTTTGTTGTTAGCCAGGTAGAATGATCAGGCAATTTTTCAAGATTGAAAGGATGATTCATCAATACCTGAAGTAAAAGCCATTCTGATTCCTATTTCCCAGCCTGAATTTAAATTAAAGGCTACCATTCAAATTTTGTAGAATTTTTCACACAAAAATATTATCAATCTTGATTTAGCCTTTCACGAATTGTAAAATAAGTAGGGATTATCTAATGATGAGTGGTATACTTATCAGATAGCCTTATTGAAGTTGTGATTTGTTTTTTTCACATTTTGATCATGTGGGAGTTGTGGTTTCTTTTTGAGTAGGCTCAAACATCCTTGGGGTTACCAATAACTATAGAGTAAAAAATACGCTATATTTTATTTTGATTTTCAGTTGTGCGATCCAAAATTTTGTCCCTACACACTTTGGTTCGAGACAGTGAAGTTTTTGACTCAAAACGTGGGCTCAAATTTATTTTCACCTCAATTTTGTCAAGTGTCAAAATAATGTGGAAGTTGCCAAGTGTCATCAGCTAAGGCACATTTCATACTTTCTATAAGTTGGTCAACACACACCATGTATCCCATAGTAACTTAGTGGAGCACAACAAGCGTCGGCATCCACATCTCATGTTTCTTATATGTCTCAAACGCTTCTTTTCAATAAGCCCTTCTTAGGATCAAGTGGAAAGCACTAGGTGGCAACCATGGAAGGCTTCAATATGCTTTTCTAAAAGCAACAGAAGATGCCATGTATCCCTAGCTAAGAAAGTGGAAGCTGCCATGTGTCAATATCCAAATTATCTTCACTTTGTTTCATTGATAAGTAAAGACTATGGTGGGTCCTGGGTTTTATTTCTAAGGCAAGTGGATGCCACCAAGTGTCACCATCTGTGTAAATATGAAATGAGGCCCAATTGTTTCTATAGTATAGATAGAGCAATGTGGATATTGACAAGTGTCACCTTTCATAGGATTCTCAAAGGGTAGCTAAAAGTAGTGGAGACCACCACATGTCCCTTGATAAAGAGGCATAGAAAGTGCCACCTATCCTTCTTCCCTTTTGAAGTTTCTCAGGTGAGAAGTGTTATGGGTCCCATTTTCTATTAAGTTGTTAAATTTTTGGAGAAGAAGATGGTGACAAATGTCAAGGATGGAACATTTGTAAGTGGAGACATAGTAAAGAGTATAAGTTACGTGAAAAGTGTTGTGTGTCTTGAGTAAGTGCTATGGAACATGCCAAGTGGCTTTTTCTAATGCCTCTTAAATAATAAGAAGGTTTTCAAGTAGAGAGAAGGAATCAACCAAGTGTCCTCTCCCATTTAAAAGTGGTAAGCATCTTGGGTATCTATGTTAGCCAATAAAATTGTAGGAGGTAGAACGTTTTAGATCTAAGAAATATCCTATGTTAAACACTTCTAGTTTAGTTAGATTTTAGTCAAGCCGTTAGATTGGGAATGTGTAGACAATCCAGAGCTAATCCAATGCTATAAATAGGGTTGTAAAGATCACCAAAATCATCATCAGAAGATAGAGAGAATTTTTTGCAAGAGATTATTGTTAAGAGCTTTTACACTTTTCTAGCTGTGATCAAGAATATCATTTGCCATTATTCCATTTTATTGATTTAGAATTTTTATGTAACTATGCATGTTTTTGTGCCTTTTATATGACTAGAGAATTAATAATAAAAATAATTTATGTGCCTTTGTTGATATTTTTCTCTGTCACTACAAAATTAGTCTAAGTTTTGAGCTTCTATTTCTATCATTTTTCATCTTTTGTATTGATCATGCCTTGTTCACTCTTTAATGTAATTGAATCTTACATATAGCTTCACTGTGCTCAAAATTAAGGATTAAATTAAATTGAGGCACATCACCATAGTTATATTTTCTTCAAATTGCACTTGTATTTCTATTTGATTCCTATCCCTTTTCCCATTACACACTTGATATAAAGAAGAGCTAGCTGCTTTAAAATCTGGAGGTTGTTTCAGGTTACAAATCCCAGATTCCTGAAACTTCCCATTGTTGGTGTTAGATATAGTGCAATTTTAATCATCAATAGAAGCATAGAAGAATGAATACAAAGAGTCAAACTTCAAAATGGAAAAGTGATAAAAAGAGGTCAAAATGGGGCCAAAATTGGAAGCAAAAGGAAGGGAAGATTGAGAAATGGTTTGATTACCATAAATCTATAACACACTCCAAAGAAGAATGTCGAGCCATCAAGTCCCTACTTTTTGAGTCACAATAATCAACATCTACTACTCTGCTTGATACATAAACTACAGTTAAAAGAGGATGAAGAAGAGATTGTAGATACTAAGCTTGATGCCATCATTTTTTCATCATAGACCCATGAGGAGAGGCTAGATGACAAGGAAAGGTTCTTTTACTCTAAGTTATGGGTGAAAGGTAATCCTTTGCATTTCATTCTTGATAGTGGGAGTTAAAAGGATTTAATCTCTACTAATTTTTTAAATAGCCTAAATTTGTCCATGAAGAATCACCCAAAGCCATACAGTATTGGATGGTTGAGTCCAGGGAGAAACTTCCATGTCACCCACTAATATCTTCTCTCATGTGTAATAAAACCTTTCCAAGATTAGGTCTTATATGATGTGGTCAATCTGGATGTTTGTGATGTACTCTTTGGTCAGCCATTCATGTATGATCAAGATGGCATCTATGAATAAATAACTTTAAGGATCACCCTCACTTTTGTAGCATAGTGCTATAAGGTACCAAAGGTACCACCTTCTACATTTTTCTCCCTAATTAGTGCCAAGAAATTCATTATCATAGTGGTCAAGCCACAAGAATACAAAAGGGCCAATATTTTTTCCCTGACTACACAAACAACACAGCAATAAAAGAAAATATATAACAAGATAAATAAGTTCATAGCCTTCCATTCATAGACTAATGGTCAAATAGAAATGGTGAGTAATCAGGTCCTACACAGATCCATAAAGCATAGTCCATTCCATGTATGCATCAAAAATAAAATCAAAACACAACTATCACACTTGATAAAAAATCTTGATGCAATGGGAACCATTGATTCTCGAGGAGGGAGGAATGATTTGAGTAACATTTTAGGTGATAATTCGGGTGATGTTTCTACTCTAATTAATGATGAAACTTCTGGGAGCTGTAACTTTTGCACCGTAGCTCCAATCAACTTGCCGTTTGAACCATTGGAAAGCTAAGAATGAGGAGAATGAAGTGAGATTGAATGGATATTTGATAAATGTATTTTTACCCCCAAAAACCCAATGTAAGTGCTACAAATTTCAATTTTAGTAGTGTAATTTAAAAATAGTAATTCTTCAAATTTTGTATTATTTTAAGTCATGGAAGTTGAACCACTTGATCTCCCTCAAGATTGGTGATCTTCCACATCCTCCTCCTACCTTAAAAATGTGTATAAATAAACATGTAACAGAAAATGGAAATTAGACATCTCTTCTTAGAGATAAGCATATGTTTGGATCTACAAATTTCAATGAATAAAACATCTCTTCTTAGAGATAAAATTATTGTTATTGTGTTGTTTTTATTTCTTGAAATATATTTCAACCAAAGATTCTATGTTTTGGATCAAACATGTTAAAATGTGTGAAATCCTTCTTGTAATTTTAAAAATTTGGTGTCAATTGGTGTTTTTCTCATATTTCCTTATTGTTGGTTTAAAACTTTTGTCGGTGTCATGGTAGGCATGTCACCATGAGGCATTAAAAGACCTTATGGTGGCAGAGGCATAACATCATGAGCTTGAAATGTAGGAGCCTACTAAAAATAAAAATTCTAACATGTTTACCCACTTGTAGACATCACCATCTCATTTGATTTCCCCCATGGAGTAGACCAATGACCCTCTTATTCAATATTGTTTTGTGTTGGCACTAATGCTCTTGAGTTGCATGTAATATTAGGTTTATAAATATTATAGGCTCTAGCCTATGTGATCTAACATTGGTCTTATAGATTGGGTAGGTAAAAATATCTATTATAGTTTTAAGATGGATATGAATCTTGATAGGGAGGTTGGCATGGTCTATAAAGAAGTATATTTATGCCTCTATAAGGATACATACTTGTTATTTTGGGATTTTAACAAACCTTCAATATTTACAATACTATATACTTGGATACAATCATATTGTACTTGATTAATTGGAGTAGACAATGGAGAAATGGTTGTGGTAGTATGTTGGAGCTTAGTAAATAGGGCCATGAGGGGTCCAAGAGTCAAGTTTCTTGTTTTTATCAAGAAATTTTCTGCCCTTATAGAGATTTCATAAGGCTTTGGTAATGTTTTCCCACCCATAGAATGTATCATTATAGCAAAATTAGATTTTAAGACCTTAATGTACTATATCAAGGCATAGTTAGGTGTAGGATTGATGATAACAGGGATTGTATTCCAATTCTTATAAAATATATAGTTAAAACCCACCATAGATTCATGTGGTGCCCTCTTAATTAAGATGAGTTTCTCAACTAGTGACACATAGTCACTTCTATCTTCAAAGTGTTTGCAAAGGAATTCTCCAAACTCATCCTAATTTTTTATGGAATTAGGATTGAGGCCTTTATACCACTAAAGATATTTGACTATGAAGGAGGTGGTAAATAGCCTCATGGCTACATTTTCTTGAGTGATGTTATGTACTAAACATAAAATTGCAATATTAGTTATGTGTTCAATAAGAGTGGTGGAGTTTTTCCATATCAAATATGGAAAAATATTTAATGAATAAGATAGGATATCATCAAACTAATTTATTTTTAAAGGGATACCACCCTTAAAGGGTATAAATTATAGCAATATGGTCCTTCCCATTAGGATTGGAGAACTTGTAATAGGTTATGGGAAAAATTGGTAGAGTTAGGATACTTGGGAGAACTTGGGGGTGTAGGATTTGGATTAACTCTAGGGATCATCTTTCTCCTTGCTATGTCCAAAGATAATTAAAAAAACTCTATCGAATTACCTTTTGAAGTTGACCTAGTATAAATTTGATACATGAATCTTCCTTCCAATATATTACTGATTATATTTAGAATTTCAAATGTCTTCCCACATTATCAAGCTTGTTAAATCAATTATCTAAGGTCCTTGACAGCTAGTCTGACTAGCCATGCTATAATTATTGGAAATTCTAGGTTACACCCTTACTGAGGAAAAGATTATTGATGTCTAAACCTCAAACCTATTCTAACATTAGAATGACCTATATATTGTGGGATCCCTAATATTTAGTTCAAACCTCTATGTGTTATGGGGATATATCCCCTAATTTTTCAATTCGATACTCTCTAGGAACTAAACTTATCATAATGAAAAGGAAAAGAGATATGAAAACCAATAAAAGAACCTACTCTAAGTGGTGGTGCATAAATTTATCAAAGATCCACTCCTAGCGATATCATTTGAAACCTATTAATGAACTTGATGGAGATAATGAATAATAAAAATCCTTGATGTTATTATAAGCATAAATATTTTAGATGGAGGTTGAATACGATTATACAACTTGAAGGACAATGGCATAGATCGGCTCAGAGTTACTATAGACTTATGACACTTCAAGAAAACTCCTACTTATTAACACTTCATAATATATGTAATAGAATAAAACTTGAAGTTAGGTGAATGAAAGGACTTACATATGATCACACAATACATACATTCTAAAAATCAAACTCTCAAGAGGCACACTATCATTTAACAAGAATCTACAAATGTTTTCTATTGATTCAACAAAGTTATAAGGCAATTTTGGAAGAGATTTACGACACCTAATTGAGGGATTCAAAATTAATATCTCAATGCCTAATTGAATATAAGGTTTGAAGGAGATGACATAAGATTATAGGGTTGTTAAATGCCATGAATTAGGCCAAGGTGGTATATGACACTTACAATAGGACTATTCACACTTCTTTAGCATTGAGTAACTTCCATTTGAGGGAATCTTAGGCTTTTTTTAGCATGATTTAGGCTTGAGTAAATTAAAATGAAGTAGTTACCACCTTCACATCTTCCCTAAATGCTAAAATTAACCCATTGAATCTGTGTCAATGCTTGAGGATGAGGAACATGCCTACTATAACTATCGTATGCCACCTTGGCCTCATTCATGGCCTCTACCACACCTAGAATCTTTTCTCTTCTCCTTCAAACCTTCCATTTAAGTAGGAATTGAGTTCTTACTTATGCATCCCTAAGTTGAATATAGCAAAGCTTTGACAAAATTTCTTTGTAACTCTTTTGAATTAATGGAAGACATTTACAAATTCTTATTGAATGATAGTGTGCTTCTTGAGAGTTTGTTTTGTAGAATGTATGGATTGTATGATCATATGTAAGCCCTTTCATGCACCTAACTTCTATATTTAGTCTATTTTATGTGATATGAATTGTTAGAAAGTAGTATTTTTCTTGAAGTGTCATAATTACATAGTGTCTTGAAAATATCCATGCCTTTGTCCTTCAAGTTATAGAGTCTTATTCAACCTCTATATAAAATATTAATTATTAGAACACCATCAAGGAGTCTAATCAATAATTGTCTCCATCAAGTTCATTAGTACATTTCAAATGATATAGCTAAGAGTATATCTTTGATCAATTGGTGCATAACCACTTAGAGTAGGTTATTTTTATTGGTTTTAATATCTCTTTCATTTTTCATTATGATAAGTTTAGGTCTTAGAGAGAACATTTAGTTAAAAAAATAGGGGAGCTAGCCCCATAAAATCTAGAGGTTTGACCTATATATTAGGTAGACCATAGTCTATAGGTCATTCCAATATTGGACTAGGTTTGAGGTTTGGATATGAATAATCTTCTACTTATCAAGGGTGAAACATAGAATCTCCAATAATTTCCTTACATACTTCCTCGACCATGTAATCTTTAGCATCAATTAAAATTTAATAACCTAAGATAATATTATATGTATTTATTGCATGATAATTAATACATGTAAATCGAAGCTTGCTTCTATTTTATACACATGATACATGTATGTATTAGTTATGGAATCTTGTAAACATTCACATGTTGCATGAATATGTAGTTTTATCTTGTTCTCTAAATACAATTTTGTCCATTTTGAATTGTAAATATAGAATCTATATTTAATATAACTATTGTTTTAATTCCAAAATAATCTAGTATTATAAGGGTGAGCAATAACTACTCTAAATAGGAGTAACCTTTGGTAGAGATATTAGAGTTTACTATATCCTTTACCAATAGACTCCCTCATTTTGTTTGTGCGTGTATGAAATAATTGATATCTACAACCTATAGTTTCAAAGATACTTGTCCATGTATGATACTAACCTATAATTAATCCCTCTATTGATTGTAAAACCTTATATTTTTTCTAGATTCTATCCTTTTGAGTTTATTTTGTGATCTAACCATGATAGCTTAGACTATCACCCATACAAATCAAATAGGATTTTGGTTTCTTTTAGATTTCACTTATTTATAAACACTTGGTTAACAATGAGCATGCTCAATTGACTATTCCACCACCTAGTTATTTTAACCCATACCTAAAACTCATGCCTTAGAGTGTATTTTACCTCCATAGAGATCCCAAAATGTTATATGATACTTTGTTCATGATTTGGTGTGCATAAAACCACATCAACATTTTTTTCTAATAGTAGAAAGAGGGCCTTCACACTCCCTATATCCATCCTTAAAAGAGGTGATTCCATGAATTTTGATGAGTCCAAAATATGACTCATTGTTACTATCAATTTTCTTCATTTTACTTCTATCACCTCTCCTCTAGATTGAACAATGCAAGTATCTTAGTCTTTAATCTAGTCCTAGTGTAGTAATTGGATGCTTTATCTTATTTAATGTAATTAAAGTCTAAGTTGCTATTTTTTTTTTTAATTGTAAATATTTTCATATTTAGTCTCATAATTTTGTGTATATATAAATAATATAGTAGTCTATAAAGAATACAGACCTTTTTAATTATCTTTTAAGGTGATCTATATGAGAGATATTGATATTTTGTAAGTTACAAACTCATTTGACATACTTCTAGCTTTTTCAAGTCTTATTCAGACTTAGATATAGACTTACCCAATAAATCTAGACTCACACAGTCTATTGTTGTGGACTCACCTAGTAGATACAAACTCACCCATTTTGTAGCTATGAACTCATTAGAGACAAAATTTCATTCTCTTCTGAATCATTCTATCATCTCTATCAACCTAACAACCTTGACACATAATTACTCAATATTTAGAATCCTTGAAGCATATTTCTATGGAATTCACTAGGTTTTCATAAAAACATTTACATACTCTACCATATTTACTACAAACTTTTCCAAAACTAATCTAGATTGTACTAGTCTAGCTTCTAATCTTCTAGAATTAAAGATACGAACTTTCAATCTTTGTCAACATACATGAAGATTGTTTTGGTCACTTATTGTTATAGTATTAATATAAATAGTAAATCCATAAATATACTTTATATATATCAGTCTTTATAGATATGTCACATAGTATTTTATAAGATAAATCAATTGAATATATCTAGGAAGTTATTCTTAGTAGATATTCAATACATTTTATAATGGATGGATCTTCCTATTTCAAACCATAAATCACCTATTTTTAAGAACTTCTAAAACTAGGATATTTTATTGATAACAAAATATTGGCTACTAAAATATAGGAATCTACAGTTACATCAATATATAAGTGAATCTCTATGTCTTAATAATATATAAAAGAGATATATGTATTGTATTGTTTAGTTAATTTTCTAGTATAGTAATACAAGTTGTATTTATATTAGTGTAATTTTTTTTAATAAATTAATGAAGATATCTCTAGTTTTCAAGTACTATGTTTCCCTTTCATTCTTATTCCCAGGGTGAGCATTGTCCCACTCTCCTCAAGAATTAGAAATGTATTTTTGTAGGGCATTTTATATGTATTTACATATTTAATAATTATAAATATATTTCATTTTCATAACCTATAATAAATTATATTAAAATTCAAATATTAAATTTAGGATTAAAAATTAATATGTTTACATTTAGCAGTGTGTTTACTTTCATTAGTGTTTACTTTTAGCAATTGTATTTATTTTAGCAAATTAGATTATAGAGTGTTTTAATTCTACAAGTGTGTTTCTTTATTCAATAAGAAAATCCTTTATATAATATATTATATTATACATTTAGAAATAAAAATAACCCCCCAAAATCATATTTGTAAGACCTACAACCATAAGCCTTGTTGTAGATAGTTTTGTATGCCACCCCTAGTTTGAATGACATCAACAGAAAATTTCATAAATTGAAGGGATAAACAACACCCATCATTTTTATCAACATTTTTATGGAATATAAGGTGTTATTAAGGCTATGCTTATTTATATACAATAAAAAATAAAAACAAATAAAGAACAAATAAAAAAAAATTATGAACCGACTTAGAGATGCTAAAAGAAGGTTCATCTCCAAAGATCCTGAGTTAGGACCAAAGGAGGAAAGAATACATTTTTTTACTGAGAGATCTAAAAGTATAATAAGACCACATGAATTGGACTTATATTTATCAAAAAAATCAAGATCATCCTAAAAAATAAACCATTTAAGAAGACTCACATTTGGGATATCTTATCTAATTGGAATAATTAATTTTGAGGATCCTTTGTCTAGAATAGTAGGTTTTGGACCTCAATTTTTACAAGATCAAGAGGAAGCAATAAATTAGATATATAATATAGGTTGTAAAGAAACATAAACTATGGTTGATAATAAAATAAATATGGAAAATCATGAGGAATATATATTAAAATTATTAAAAAAAAAACCTTTTCCTTTCCTATAGTCATATATCTACTAGATCAAACCTGTATGAAAAATAAAATCACCTTCAATTTTGTCAAATTTTAGGGGTAAGTCTTTAACATATCTAGATAATTCCTATTTGAGTTCAAAGTGTTTTGCCAAAAAAATGATTATATAATCTAATAGTCAAAAACTCAAGTTGTTCCCTTATACACTTAAGGAGGAAACCATGAGGTGGTTCATGGGCCTTCCAAGTGAATCTATTAATAGATGAAGAGACATGGAAATTGCATTTATTGATAAGTATAAATATTAATGAAATTTAAGGGTTAAGAAAGAGGATATCTTGAAGATCAAACATAATGAATATGAAATATTAGAATATTATCTAGATAGATTCATATGTGCCCAAAAATATAGTATAGACACTCAAAATCTGGCCAAAATTGAACTCTAACCAAACTTTAGATTAATTCATACCAACCACTATAAATTAATCCTAAGAATTAATAAACATATAAATTTTGATTGTGCGTCATTCATAAATTCTTAGAATCATGTTGAGGCATCCCTATTTGGGGTACTATCCCATATACAATAATAACCTCTCAGAGATTCATCCCTAATCAGCTTGTGGCATAACAACTATCAATTTAGACTATAGATTCATTAAGCAAGGCACTTCATAGATTATCAAAAAATCTAAAATGATAATCAAAATCAATGAACTAATTAAACAAGATTAAATTCTTAGTTGAATTATCTATTTGTAATAATGAACATCTAAAATGAAAATTACAAAAATCAAAATATCAAGCCTTTTCATCATTGCCTTTATGAGTTATCAAGCTCTTCCAAAATATCTCAAAATATATAATTTGAAAACCATGCCTAGTAATTGAAAATCAGAATTAAATGATAAATATTAACTCAACTAGAGTTAGTTTCAACTCACCTAGGGTTTGTTTGAACCCACTCCATGTTTAAAGTCAACCTTAAATCACCTTGGGTGAGAGTTAATTCTTAAGGCTATAAATATAGAGTCATAATCCTTATTTTATAATTGTGGATATTGTATATTATAATTCAAGATTTTCTCCATAAGCCCAATGTAAGCAATGTTACCATGCCCAAATCATAAGCCAAGAAATCAAAGCCATTGTGCTAGGGAAAGGTGAATCCAACAAATCTCCATTAATGAATATTTCTTTATGCCCAATCCAAGAAATCCATTCAACAAACTATTTTGTATCTCCAAGGAAGGTCAAATAAGGTTTTCTTTTATGTTTTAGTTATGTTTCATATTTATACTTGTTACCTATGCTCTCCCTAGTGTCTATGCTAGAGGTGTTAGGATTTTAGTGTGTTATTTTGATATATTTTATTGGACTAACACAATACTATCCTCTACTCTACATATTCATTGTACACATGTTGTCACACCTGATGGGACAAAACATCTTTTATAACCAAGTAGATTGAGATGTTACTTTTAGTTTTTTTAATGGATGCATAAAGATCTTCAAATTTCATGTCTTAACTTCATTTTTTATATCTTTATATTTTAAGTTACAGGACATATGGATTGACATCAATTTTTGGTTATACGTTACAAATATTGACATAAATTTTCTAGGTTGATGTTAATTTAGGGAATCAACCATGATACCTATGAAAAAAATAGAACACATCATGAATATATCTAACATTATTTTTTCTTGTTTTTTCTTTCTTTCATTCTATGTTTGATGTTTTACAGGTTTTTTTCCTAATATATTTCTTGTAGGACCAGTTAGATATTTTATTTTAAATATCATCTTATTAACCATTTTTATATCTAAACAAATTATGTTTTTCTGTGTTTTATATGGAAATGTTGAAAATATACGTGATCGACATCGATATCTATGCATCAAAATTGATCTCTATGGATACATGAAAAACCATCTCTAAGATAAAAACTAAGAAACCAAAGAGCTAATTTTAAAATTTTGTTTTCTCACTTGATTTTGAGATTCTAAGAAGGTAGACCCTCTAACAATTTATAAGACCCAAAGGCCAGAATAATACATTTAAAACATTATAAGTTACAAATTTCACATTTCAAATTGGTGTTTTAAAAATATTTTTACTTAATTCTTTTTTCTCTTTTTAAACATTTTTAAAAACAAATTCCAAGGCACTAAAACTTCATAACATACTTAATTTTGGTGCTATAAAATGAAATCTCACATTTGTTAAATACTCATAATAGTTTTCATTTTTGCGTTTGTTTGTTGAAGTGTTTGATTTATCAAAATAGGTGTCATTTTTATTCTCTCCCCCATCCCCTTTATGGAACTTGGGTGATAAAAACACTCACTTTTTGTATTTATCACTTTTGTCTAAAACTATGGAAGGAAAGTCATTAACTCCCCAAAATTTAAATGATTTGGGTCACCAAAAATTGACCCTAAATTACTTCCACTTATCTTTTATTATCATGCATTTTGGCTTGTAGATGGAATTTTATCACCTCCACACAAGTTATCTAGGGAATTATTGACCTAAAAAATCATCTCCCAGCATAGTTTCAACCCCACTCCATTGTGGGATATCTAAATTCAGTGTGACCCATTGGGATTTTTGTTTTGAGTAGTTAAACTAATCTTCATTGATGTTACTTAGCCTTGAAACATAGGGGCAAATGGAACATCATACTACACTTACTAAAAGACAGATGTAGTGGTTGTGAAAAAGATAAGACATTTTCAAAACAAGCTGGTTGATGTTGACATAAATGACTTGATTGTGCCTTAGTGTTTTACACACGTATGGGATCATTTATAAATGAATAAAATTTGATATTTTAGATAAAACCACTTATCATGGATACACTATTGATTTAGGCAAGTAACATGAAGTCCCATGTTACCATACAAACACTTGAGAGAAGAGGGGGATTAAAATCCTTACTTTTCATGAACTTTTACTTTTTGGATTAAAAAATTAAAATAGTCTCAAGAGAAATTACATAGACAAAATTTGATATTTTGATGCAAACTTGTCATTTTTAGGATTTAGGATCTTACAGTTATATGTTTATGTCATTTTATCTTTATTAATTGCATGGTATTGAGTCTAAACTATTTGTATTACATACCACATTAAAACTAATTCTTGTTTACACATCACTTCTTTGTTTGAAGAGCTGTTATACCACCTATTTGACACCACACCTTTGCCTTATTATTTTATCCAAATTTTTTTGTATGTCACTTGTTTGAAAATGATATCATTATGATTCCCATTTCATTTAAAATATTATACCTTAAAGTCTTGAAATAAAACTATTTGTCATATTTTAAGAGAATGATAAAATGATTACATTACTCAAATTTTTTCAAATACTTGTTGCCTTGTGTCTAAATTATAATTGATAAACCAAAAACCACATGTGAATTTTAGATATATACTTAGTATTGTCATGTCATTCAATTTTATCTAGCATGTTGTATGTTTTGAGATGTCTAGTCTCCTAAGTTGAATTTACAATTATCTTTGACAAGTTCAAATCCAAAATTTGATTAATTTCTACCTATGGCTCATATGATTTTGATCTAGACATTGATATTTTATATTTGGGTTGTGTAACTTAGGTAATTTCTTACTTCATTTAGAAACTATTTTTGTGCCTAAATTTGAGGAAGGTAGTCCATCTTCCATATTCCTCTAGCCCCATGTATTTTTCCAAATGATCAATTTCATGTTTAAATCTAAATGCCTAGTTTATGAAAAATTGTTTCAATTTTTTTAGATTAAATCTCTTGCCTATTAGAACTCATTTAGTTTAAAGTCTAGCTTTTGTGCCTTTTCTAAAAGACCTATCAATACATGTTTTGTGCATAGTTTTAGCTACCCAAGTTGCACCTTATTAAATAATACTATTCACATCCACCTCAAACTTGGAATAACATGAGATTGACCTAGAAGATTTGGGTTACCTATTATCTAGGCTAAACCTCTAGATTATGGGGCTAGTTCCACTGATTTATCAACTAATTTATCATTATAATACCTAAATATATTGGGATAAAAATGGAAAAGAGATTGAATAAATTAAATATACACTAAAATTTTCGTGCACAAACATGATATTCCATCCACTCAAGTTGAACTCACACAACACTCATTAACAATATATAGGAATAAACCACTATCTCCAATGGTTTCTAGGCATCAATTTATCATGTAGATGTTGATATTGGATGGATAAAGCATGAGGATAGTGAGATAAAGGTTTAAATATAGGATATTATAGTTAAATATCTACTCCTAAACTCAACCATCAACATTATAACATACTAGATAGCCTACATAGAACACTTGTTAGCATCTAGGAAAAGGAGTTGGACCTATAGAAGAGAAATTACACCACTTATGCATATTAAAAAATCATACACACATTATAAGATGATCATTGGGTCTTTGAGAGTTTTTAATTATGTCATGGTTATGTCATGTAGGTGTCCTAGTGATTGGATGAAGTGCCTTTATAGTCTAAGTGATAATGACAAAGTGTGCAATGTGTTTATCTTAGTATGCATGAAGGAGAATTGTTCAATCTTTAGCTTTGACATGGATAAAGATGTTTAAAGATGAGTATGGAGTATTGAGAATGTTTAATAGGTCCTATAAGATGTTTTATATGATTTTAGTGATTGTGTGAATGAGTGGATTTCATTTGGTTGATCATTATTTTCATCTAGACCTTTTGGGTCCAATGGTAAAAAATCTATGAAAGTAGTTTGTTGATGAAACCATTTCAATGTGTAGATGATTCAAGGTGAGTTGGTCATATGGTTAGGATCAAATTTATACATATTTTATATACACTAAATCTCAGGTCATGTGACTAAACATGACAAAAGATATGTAAGTGCAAAGTTGGGCTCCTAGGTAGTTTGAAAGTGTTTTCCCATACATAGCCAGCTTTACATGAGGCAAGAAGATTTGAGTAATTAGTTTGGTGATGTCATATCTCACATGCACGGATGTTTTAGGATAAGTTGATCATATGGGTTTATTTATTTTTTTACCTAGTTGATATGTGTTAAATTTTAGATCATGTAATGAAGCGCATCAAAATATATGAATGTTCAAAGTTGGCCTCCTAGGTAGTTGTTGACATAGTTGGATCTATGGTAGAAGAAATTTGAGTGAGAATATTAATGGATTTATATCTCTCACTTGTGAAATTAAAAGGATATATTTGATACATGGTTAAATTCTCATATGTGATGAGATCATTTTGTCTAAATTTCATATCATGCGTCTAAGTTTAGCAAAAGTTATTGTGGTCCAAAGTTTACCTTATATGTAGATAGAAATGGTCCTCATACTTAGTCTATTTTGCATGATGTTAAAGATCAGGACCAAAAGCATATCCAATGGCTCATAGGTAATAATATAATATTGATATAATGATGTGTATTAAGTGATATGTTTTTAAGGTGTCCAATGGTTAATGAATTTAAAGATTGAGATCCTTACAAAAGGATCGATGGAGTGTGTTCATTCCAAGATGTCTAGAAGAATTAAGATGAGGACAAGTGTTTGATGTTTAACATTGAGCATAGATAAATATTGAGTTTATTCAAAGGATAAATGATGAGTGGTTTTTTGCATTGATATATATCAATGGTGTGTATTAAATTTAAGAGGTCAATGTGATAATTGTCTAGAATTTCTAAAGCAAGGACAATGTCAAAGAGATTGATGGATCATGTGTGATCAAGATTGCAAGATTGCATGAGATGAGGCCAAGTGTTCAAAGTTTAATGATTGGGAATTGGAATGCTTTGTGATGAAGTTTGAATAAGATTGACAATGTGTATTTTATCTAAGTATTAAGGACATGATATGATATGATGATGACTAAGCTTTAACTATGACCATTTGCATTTGAATATTTGACTTTAACAAAGGAAAAACTAGTTTTTGTATTTTGGCTATAAATTTTGATCCATGATGAATTTGCTCATGGTGTAGAAAGAAAACTTGTATAGAAATATAGGTGACATATGCAAATATAAAATTGAAGGTATGAAATTTTGTAAATATAAATAAATTAAGCTTCAAAGTTAAATATGTGTTTGACCATGGACTATGACCCGAAAAGGATAATTGAGCTTGTTTTTTATGATGTTTTGATGTTTCATGATGACTTAGATTTTGGAGAGTGTTGTAGACTCCATGAAGATATTTTGTATGTATTTTAGAGGTATGATCAATTTATATTGAGTATGACTAATGATTAATAATCTGACTAATTTTATTCATGGTGTCCTTATGAACAAGGCTAGTGTTTGAGTTAATTAAGCTTTCATAGAAGAGTGCAATGATGACAGTAAGCATTTGATAATGATAAAGGGGTCATGTGGAGTGGACTTATGAATTTTTAAGTGGTCCTATGTTATTTTTTTTCATGATGTTGTGTTAAATGGGTGAATTGGTCTCCATGAGACCTATAAGAGCTACAAGGGACAAATTGAAAGGTGTAGCTACTTAAGGATGACCCATGAGTGTTATGGCCGACCTATGTGGATGGTATTGAGTTATGTCTCAATGAGATATATGTATTAAGGGTTAATTCATGCCTAATGGGTGACCAAGACATGATAATTCATGAATACTATATAAATAGTGAAACCAAATGTGCTGGTTTGTAGGTGTGAGAGACTTTTGAAGAGACTTGTGAAAAGCTTATGTGAGGACTATGCATTAAAGTGAAGAAGAGAGGATAGGAAGTTTGCTTATTAATGTGTTAATGAGAAAATATTTTATTTAATTTATGTATGACCTATGGATCATGTTTTTGATGATATAATAATGATCTTATAGTTTAAGGATATACGAAGAGGTTTAAGTATAGATATGAGGACTATTTAAGTGAAGAAAGAGAGAGATTGTAACATGCCTATGTGAGAGGCTTGTATGAGATAGAGAGGGAGTTTGTGTAGGGGTTAGATAATCATATATCCATCATCAAGTTTTAAAGACATTAATTCCAAGGTGCATGTGTTCACATCAAAGGAGGGTTTAGAGACCTTTATCTTCCTTAGGTGAAGTTACTCCTTATGAAACAAGTGTTTTAGTAAAGGCCTTTGGTCAAGAGGATTTTATCAAGGTTTTCTAGTCAAAAGGAGTTGACTAGTCTCTTATTTATAATTTCTTATAGGACATGTATTTCATGTGTTTCAATCTTGAGAGTGGGTTTTATTCCCTATGATGGTTTCCCATAGGAACTATGTCTTATGTTTTTGATGTAGTGTATACATTGAGTGAATGAGCTCTCTTTTTAATGTTACTTGATCAAGTTGATATACGTTGATTATTTAATAGTTTGAAAGGATTGAAATTAAATTTGAAACTTTTGGAATCATTGATTCACACCCACCCCTCTTAGTGGATTGTATCTCTACCATAAGGAAGTTGGAGTAATCCATTAATAGTCCAAGAGGTCTATAGAGTAGAAATTAGGTAGAGTTTCCCAATGCCTAAGAGAGGGATACAAAAGAAGTCCATAAGGCTTGAATGACATAATAGAATGAAGAGAAAAGGAAAGGGAAAATGGTTTTTAGATGAGATAAATGGGTCATAAATTACCATATTCATCTTCATATATAGTCTCATCAATTACATAGTCCTTCAACTCTCTCCATGTATAGCTCTTCTTGATTGGGGGTCTTTAATGATTGTTAGGCATTGAGGTGGGTAATGGAGGCTGATTAAGATTTAGTTTTCTTCAACAAAGGTTTTACCATGCCCAAAATAATCCATTAACCCTTTATATGGAAATTACAAGGTGGAATTGAAGTGCAAATAGCCTCCATGAGGCGTTAAACAACCCACTAGCCCTTTTATGCATATGGATTAACCTTGAAACTATCTCCATCTCCCATTATGACTATGAGGAGTGAATAAATATTAATATAATAATAATTTACAAGTGTAATATCTCCAAAATAAATCCTCCAATAGCCTCTCCATGCCATTCTTCAACTTTCCCTATTGACCAAATAGGCCAAATAGGTCAATTAGGCCTAATAGCCTAGTTGTTAGTGTTTGGCCATCATGAAGGTATAATATAAACCTTATATAATTATATATGATTGATTTTAATATTTTAACCAACATCATTTACCATGTCATAAGTTTTTTTTAGCAAGAGACACCTATAATTTTGCCAAACTAGGTGACTAGGTCACCTTCTCTAAGCATCTACAAATTGGTAGTTTGGAGGTGAGTTTTAGAGACCTTCCCAAGTGGATTATTATACATATTATGAATTCATAAGGTGAAAAAGGTCTTAAAACTTCCCCTCTTATTATTATAATCATCTCAAACTATCATATACCTTATCTATTACTTAATTCCTTGAAAATGTATAGTTTATTGCCACATACATGTGGTGTCTATACAATTAGATAGCATTACTAGGATATCCTCTAAGTGATCTATATGTTTTATGTCTTTTAATAGTTTTTCAATATTTTTGGTGGCCAAAATCTTTACATTTCCCAAGACTAGTCTAAAATAGGGTTTATGAAGGGTTTTGGAGATATACCATCTTAATGATGGTTCATAAAGACCAAACCTCAAAACCCAAAACTATGTCCATGGATATTTATTCTATGGACCCCCATTAAAAATTTGAAAATATTTGGTTCTGATGAAGTTGGTGAAAAGAGATATGAACATAAGATGGTGAACTTGTAGTTTTCTATAGATAATATAGATAAGATTGCAGTCTTAGTATTCATTAATGAAGGTGAGCCCATTAAACCAACTCCATCTACCATGGATATTGAGTATATAGGGATCAATAAACTACCCTAGTAGCATTTTCCTTGAGTTCACTTGTGATGCATGATACAAGCATTTGAAGGTAGAGATCAAATTGAATGCCTATGACTGAGTGACCCGAGTAGGGTCTTAAAACTAATTTGACAATTTTTGTGATTTTTTATGTTATAAAATTCCTCCATGTGGATTTAAAAATCATCCTATATTATCTCCTATTTTCAAACTTGTATATGAGGTTCTATGTATACCCCAAAGTGGTGGTGAGGCTTCTAAGCCTATCTTAATAGGCTTATATTGAGCATCAGAGATCAAAATGGCCTATATATGATTTGAGGGTTTAATATCATCATAAAATATTCCTTCCCACCTATTTATATCCCTTTAAAATTCCCTTATCTACCCATACTTCAACTATGTGTTGATTTTCTCATGAGATTACGTATAGATCTTCACTATTTAATATTAGTCTGTAGGTTTGGGACTTGAATGGTCTCTATATTTACATTACTAAAATATTTATGGACTTATACATTATTATAACATATTTTTATAAATTAAAGTACCCTTATTACCAAGCCATTATTCCAATTTTTTTACCTACCTTGTTCTATATCCTTCCCAGGGTTTACAATCAATTAAGTCTGCATAATCCTTGGTGAATATATCTAGTATCTTCTCATCATCACTTGGATATATTCTCATCATAAAACATTTACATAAATTTTTCACGTTCTTCTAAATGTCCTTATACCTTTAAATTACCTCAAGAGTTGATACCTTCAATTTGATGTAGATCTATATGTATTAATTTAGGCCTAAAGGCCTAATAGGCCATTAAGCTTCTTTCTCTATTAAATAAAATATTATATCATTTGAAGCATTTTTATATTCTTAATTTCTCTTATTCTCACATTTACTATATTAGACCATAACCTTAACCAATCAAATGCTATTATCTTATGCACACAAGCCTTTTTAGGCCTATTAGGTATAATGAGCATGTATAATCTTGTTTAGTTCTTCTTATAAGCTTATATTACTCCTCAAAACCTCTTTATGTCTTTAATATTTCAACCTATAAGTGGCACCTCCTTCCCTTGGCTTGTACAATAGGCCTTATATGGCTAGATGAGGGTTGCTTTGGATAGTGATATGAGAGTAAGGATGGTTATTATGAAGGGAAAATGATGAAGAGATTGACAAAAATGAAGAGAATAGTTATAGTATGAGTCTAATGTATATTCCTATGAGAAAACTTCAAGATTATCTTTAGGTACACTATTTATATTTGTAAATAGGTCACTCACAGTTACTAGATAACCACATTAGAATATGACATTAAAGGGATATTTTTTATTGATGATATGTTAGATGAATATTTGTAAAGGCATATATGTTTAATTATATTACAAGGGAATATTACATAACCATGAACAACTATAAAGCCCTGAGAACCCTATAATATATGGAAAGTTATATGTATTTTGTCGACAAATAGAACATGAAGTTTGGATTGCTCTCACCATCCACACATTTGAAACATGAGTGGAGGGTGGTGTTTGTGGTCTATTAGGACATCATAAACACACACATACCAATTTTTTACACAAAATATTCAAAAATCCACTAAAATTGATGTACATTCTTAACCTTGAATAAATGAATAAGGTCATTAGAGTGGCTAGGTTGTTGATGGATGTTTGTAAAATATAATACCATGTAACATAATATAAAATATATGGATAATAATTTCAAGGTACCTCCTTCATCTCCCCAAATTCCCAAATCTTGACATTCTCTCTCTTATATGGAATGAGTAAAAACCTAAATAGATTGCCCAGGATGCCAAGGAGCCTAATAAAGAGATAAAAATGGTTTTTGACATGTTATTCCTTATATAACCTTCAAAATTATTCCATACATAAAATATAAAATCTCCTACAACACTTGGCTCCCCTCTATGTATAATTATCTATACAAGGCTATATAATCTACAAAAAAACCTGAAAACTCTATTTTCCATTGTTTTCTCCATGTTTTTACCTTGGACTAACATTTTAGGGTAGAGGGAGGGAAAAAACAAGAAAATTAATATTTAGAATTGATGGTATGATAGGTTAAGTTTAAGAGGTACCATTTAACATGTGTGGGGCCCATGTGACTAGTGTGGAGGTGGGGATGGTCTTAAAAATGGATTTGTGTGATGTGAAATGCTTAATGGTAAATTATGGTAACAAGGGAACCTATTTCAAGACCTTATTAATTTATTTTTTATAAAAATAATCCTCCCTTTAAAATATTTTCAATTCAAATAAACTTATGATGGGGATTTAACGGTCATTTGGTGACTTTAGGGGGATTAAGTGGTCTTGAGATTACTTGAATAGGTGGACCATGAATAATGTCATTAAACACAATAGCATACATTCAAATTCTAACCTTGAATAAGGATTTAAATCCTTACATCCTACCAACAAAATTTTTCCCTTCAAGTAAAGGTATCAAATAGTTATACAACCATAAGGACCAATAACTCCAAAATTCCCAAATTACTTTAAATTTGTCAAAAGATCTTTAAATTTATCAAAGAGGTTTATAACACTCTTTAGACTTTGAAAGATATCTTGACATTCATTTTTTTATCTCACTCTAAGGATAATCATTACTACTAACACATCACTAATGGGCCTAAGGTTGCTATGATGTGTGATGACACAAATAGGCTTTATGACAACATAAGACCTCTCATAGGACTCAAAGACATTTAAATGACATACATGGGATCATGACAAGTTTTAGACACCATGAATGAATCTAGAAGAGCTATCATGAAAGTTTTTTTACTATAAAGGTTGACATTTTGCCTAATAGGCCAAAATATCAACATTTTTGTCAAACTTGAGGGATTACTAACCTACTAGTCATGGGAGACCAACCACTTTCATGACAAATATGACTCAAAATAACTCAAGACATGAAAGACCACCTTGTTGGACAATCAATATGATTTATTACTCAATGAAACTTCGTAGGCCTATAGAAACAACAAGAAACACAAGGGAAACCAAAGGAAAAATACCTAAAACATAAGAATAAACAAATCAAGACTCTAGAGAAATAAGACAATTATCTAAAAACTTGTGTATAACACACTTATTTATCCATGATAAGAAACTACTAGAAAACACTAATTAAAACACACCTCATCTCTCTTCTAAGAAAAAGAGGGAAACTCATTTTCTCAAGTTGGATCTAGGAGTTCAAGTTACCAAATTATGATAAAATTACAATCAAGTATTTTCTATTGCATTAATACTCCCACTTATAGCTAAAGATACTCTCATGTTCATGGCCTCCTAAAAAGGATGTTGGATCCTCTTTCTCAAGCCTTATCTACATAAGTTGCCTATATGAGTCCAATAACCAATCATCATCATCCAATACTTGTCCTTATTACATAAACAACATCAATTTTGTCTTAGTTGTATACTACTATTGATCAGGCTAAGTAGTCTAAAGTGGCCCTTGCATTATGGTTGCAAGGTTAGCATATTTTTTCATGGTTTCTTGAGGACACTTGAGTTTAGTTCCACCCTCCAAAAATGAAGGGGTGTCTATAGGTGGACAAAAGAGTTAGTAACCTTGTTTAAAAACCTCAAACAAGTAATTTTTAGCTAGGATATCCTCCTAGAGTGGAAATATTAAAGGGCTTTCCCATTATTTCTTGATTTTATTTCCTTCTTCAACCTAGACCAGATCATAACATGCTTCAAGGAGATTGTAACCTATTCCTATGATATCAAACAAATCACTTGCCTAATCTTCACATGGTTCATATTTTTTTGGGATCTTATCAATTTGGATAATGATTTGTTGATCACCCTCTTTATCTATTATTTAACTTTCTCCAACAACTTCTACACAATATTGAATATTTCCATCATTAATGGAAACTACCATGTCATCAAGGAGGTCCTGGAAGTCATCATTATCTTGATTAGTTGATGTGTCTTCATCTTGTAGTTCATCACACTCTAGTATCTCATCCTCTTATACATATTTTAAGGATAAACGGTGTCCCTTTTTTCTAATGGGTGTCCCAATGACAAGATCCTCCTCATTCTCACTCAAGTCATCATTATCAACTACCAATTAAATCTAATTTTATTTTCTCACCCCTTCAAGAATAGGTTTTCTCTCTTCATGTAGCATGTTACTTATAAAAATTATCCTCTCCTTATTATGCATATTGATTTAGATAAATTTACATGAGGTAAATGTCTTATACTCTTGAATGATCTTAGGATCTATTAACTAATCTTCTCTCTCCCTTGACTTCAACACTTGTTTCCAAATTAGAAACTTGGGTTTATGAGTCTCTTGCATTATGTGTACTATTTCTTAAGATATGAATGAAGGTGTATTCATTTGAGATTGTGTTGATTTGATATATTCCACTAATTTATATAAGTTTTTGTCTACAACTTCAATTTGTTTCATAAATTAGGATTCAAAATCAAGCCTTGAATGATCAAGGATTTGTTCCTAATGACTAGTTTTTTTAATGCACACCTTTTCATGTTCTTGCACTCTTTTTTAGATAGATTTCCATGACATAAATGTTAAGAGGGATTGAGAGGGAATTTGAGGGATTTAACACTCATTTAATTAAAATTATTGAGGGGTGATGGACAACTCAACATGAGACTGATATGGGATGGAGGAGGGGACACAATGTTGATGATGGTGAGTTTATTGCCCTTCATAAACTACCAACTTGTCAACAACATTGGAAATTAGAGCATTTATATGAATCATGTCACTATTCACCTTTGATTTTCATTCTCTTAAAAAACATGCCCACTCTCCTTTGGCCTATTATAATGAATTTATAACACTCTCAATCACATGCTTAGGGATTTGTTGTCCATAACCTTTTAGTGTGTCAATGTTCACCATATGTCTTTCATAGTCTAATAGGGTCTATTAAAGGCTTCATATGGATTAAATTCAAACATGAGTGGGATATGAAATAAAATAATGAGGATACCATGACTGATGAGATTGACAATTATACTTCCAAGGATGTAGATGAGTCTCAAAATAGGGTTGGTAGTCTTGGCAATAAGGAGACTTATCATAGGGATAACAAGGGTGAATGTATGCTTGATATGATTTAGGATAGATTTATTAGGGATCAAAATGGGATTTAAATGGACCACAAGGCTATTGATAATGTATTGGATGATATAATTATGCCTCATGTGTAGCCATACACCATGATACTACACATGAAAATCAATCTAACTATCGATATCAATTATTATTGAAATTTATTTTTACCATGAGATGATGACCTTGTCATGAACTCCTAACTAAAAATTTGCATGTAAGTGCTTGAAGATAATTTTGAAGACAAAAATATTACTATGAAGGCTCTAATGTTTTAATTTGGTCCCACTAGGTGTGTTAGAACTGTTAGATACCCAAGTTACACCCTCTTGAAGTAAATTTTTCACATCTACCTCAAACTTAGACTAACATCGGATTGACCTATAGGTTATGTGTTGCTTGTTATCTATGCCAAAACTATATATTATGGGGATAGATCCCCTAATTTATAAACTAATTTATCCTTATAAGACCTAGCTCTATTGGGATGAAAATGGAAAAGATATTGCATAAAGGAAATATACACTAAAGTGGTGATACACCAACATGATAGTCCATCCACTCAAGTTGAACTTAGACAACACTAATAGATAATGCATAAGATTTAACCACTATCTATAATGGTTCATAAGATCAATATTTCATGTAGAGATTGATATTGGATGGATAAAGCATGAGGCAAGTGAGATAAGGGTCTAATTCTAGGCTCTTACATTTAAATCTCCACTCTTAAGCTCAACCTTGAATATTCTAACACACTACATAACCTATATAGAACACTTGTTGGAATCTAGGTGAATTAATTAGACCTATAAAATGGAAATTAACCATTTATTCATATCAAACAATCATACAAACACTAAAATCTGATCATAAGGAAACTAGAGTAATCCATTAAAAGTCTAAGAAGTCTATATAGTACAAATTAGGTAGAGTTTCCTCATGCCCAAGAGAGGGATACAAAATAAGGACATAAGGTCTAAATAAAATAATAGAATGAAGATATAAAGAGAGGGATAATGTCATGGAGGTGAGATAAATGGGCCATAAATGACCATATTCATATCTATCTACATTTTGATTAGTTACACAGTCCTCCTTCCACTCTCTCCATGTGTAGTTCTTTGTGATTGGGGGTCTTCAATGGTTTTTAACAATTGAGGTGGGGTAATGGAAGGTGAGTCAGCCTTATTTATCCTCATTAAAGGCTTCAACATGCCCAAAATAATCAATTACTCCTTCATATGGTAGTTACAAGGTGGCATTGAACTGAAAATAATCTCCATGAGTCATTGAGTAGCCCATTAACCTTCCATGCATATTGATTAGCCTTGAAACTATATCCATCTCCCATTATGACTATGAAGAGAGTCTATATATCCATATTAAAATAATCTATAAGGGTAATTACCCCAAATTATCTCCTTTAATAGCCTCTACAATCCATTCTTCAACTTTCCTTATTGACCAAATAGGTTAATTTAGCCTAATAGCCTAACTATAAGTGTTTTTTAGCTATGAAGGTATAATTAAAACCTTAAAAACCTATGTATGAGTGATTTTAAGATCTATAAAAATATAATTTACCATGGTATAAGTTTTTTTGAGAAAGAGACACCCATAATTCTACCAAACTAGGTGATTAGGTCACCTTTTCTAAGCATCTCCATAATGGGAGTTTGCAAGTGAGTTTTTGAGACCTTTATAGGTGGATTCATGGAAATATTATGACATGATAAGTTGAAATAAGTATTAAACCTTCCCCTCTAATGACTAGAATCATCCCAAGATTTCTTGTACCATGTATTTTTCTTAATTACTTGAAAAAGTATATTTTCCTTCCAAATTTGTATGGTGTCTATGTAATTAGGTACCATGATAAGATCTCCTCAAAGTGATATATATGTTTAAAGTGTTATTAATGTCATTAAGGAGTGGTTAGTGGCCAAAATATTCACATTTCCCAAAATTAGTCTATGATAGGGTTTAATAAGGGTTTTGGAGGTCTACCATCTTATTGATGGTTCATAAATACCATAACTCCAAAACTAAACCTATGGCCATGGATGTTTAATACATGGATACCCCCTAAAAAAATTGATAATATTCAGTTCCCATGTAGTTGGTATGGATAGATATGAGCATAATATGGTGAACTTGTAGTTATCTATAGATAATCTAGATAGGGTTGAAGTCTTCATGTGATAACCTTAAACCAAATACCTCTACCATGGATCTTGATTATATAGGGTTTCAAAAAATCCCCTAAGGGTATTTTCCTTGTGTGCTCTTATGATGCAAGATATGAGTATTTAAAGGTATAGTTTAAATTGACTACCTGTGATTAAGTGACTCAAGAAGGGTCTTAAAACTAATTCAACCATTTTTGTGATTCTAATATAAAATTACTATATAAGTATTTAAAAATAATTCTATACTCTCTCATGGTGTCAAAATTATTTATGAGGTGGTGAGGTTTTTAGGCCTAAGATAGGATTTTAGGCATAATAGGCTTGAACTAAGATTCATAAGTTAAAGTGGACTATATATTATTTGAGGGTCCAATATCGTCATAAAATATTATTTCCCACATATTTACATCATTTGAAACTACCCATGCATCAATTATGTGTTGACTATCTCATGAGACTACCTATAGATCTTCACTGTTTATTGCTAGTTTACAAGTTTTTGACTTGAGTGGTCTCTATATTTACCTTAATTAAATTTTGATGGACTTATACACTCTTCCAATATGTTTTTTTAAATTTTAAACACCCTTATTACTGATCCATTATTCCAATTTTTTAACTTACCTTCTTCCATCTCTTTCTTAAGGATTACAAGTAATTATGTCTATATAATCCTTGGTGACTATGTCTAGTGTCTTCTCATTATCACTTGGGTCTCTTATCATCATAAAAAATTTAATTGAATTTATAACCTTCTTCCATATGTACACATACCATCATATTTCCTCAAGAGTTTATACCTTTACTTTGATGTAGGTCTCTATGTACTAATTCAGGCCTAAAGGCCTAACAGGCCATTAAGATTCTTTCTCTTTTAAACAAAATATTATATCATTTAAAAATTTTCTATATTTATTCATTTCTATTATTCTCACATTTATTATATTTTACCATAACCTTAACCAATAAAATGCTCTTAGCTTGTGCACACACGTTGATTTACACCTATTAGGCCTAATGGGCATGCACAATCTTGCTCAGTTCTTCTACACTTATCTTAAGTGGTCTGACAAATTTATTAAAGATTAAAAATCTAAGGAAATATATCATAGTTTCATTTCAATCTTTAAATCTCAACTCTTTCATACTCATCATGTTTTCATTCTCTTTGTAAATAACCCTGCATGGAGAAGATAGTCAATTTTACCTATGCCTATTTTTACCAGTTTTAGGCCTAATTAACTTAGTCATATCCTTATGTTATTATTCCACTCTAAAGTTCTCATCATTTTTAAACATCTATTTACTTCTTAAACTCCCTACCTAGGTATATCTAATCTTTAGACAATGACTTAGACTTGTAGACATCTTTAACCTTTCAACATGCATGTACATCTCTATTTTACACTTGATGAACCTAATAGGTCATTGAGATCTCATTACCATATTGAGATTCCCCTAACTTGGAAACACTCTAATACAAATTTTTTATTACCCTATCAGGTGTTCCTAACCCTACACTCTCCTTACTAAGTAGGTTCCATTATATATCATGCTAAGACCTAACACCCTACCTTTGACTATACATGATCCTACCTTGACTATGAAAACCTATTTGAAGGGTTAATTTAATTTTCATTGAAGACATAAAATTTAATTAACAACACTTGTTAATATTCCATGGGATTCTCAACCATATTTCACCTCATGTCCTTAAAGACCATGGTGGCTCTTTCACCCAAACTACATTATTCTGGTAGTCAGCTTATAGGTGATATCATTAGGAATAGTGACTATATGTTTGGTGTTTAAAGAGGGAAATAATATTTCATGATCACATTTATAAATTTGGTGGTCTCTGATATTATTCTTTATTCTATACTTTCTCCACATAAGAGCTACCACCTTGTGTATGCATTTAAGGTCTTGACTGAGCTTATCCCTTTTTGATTGAGTTATCCTCTTATGGGAATTTGAGGGTGTGAAATATATATACCTCTACTCAAATTATATTTAATTCCTCTTCATATCTTATATTACTCCTTAAATCCTCTTCATGTCTTTAATATTTCAACCTAATCGTGGTACCTCCTTCCCTTATCTTGTATAATACGACTAATGTGGATAGATGATGGTTGATTTGGATAGTTATATGAGAGTAAGGATGGTTAGTGTGAAGTGAAAATTATGAAGATAGGTACAAAAATATATAGCCTATTTCAAGAATGAGGCTAATGTATATGCCTCTAAGATAACTTCAATATTGTCTCTAGGTACCTTGTTTCTATTTGCAAGGAGGTCACTCAAAGGTACTAGACAACCACATTAGAATATGAATTGAAGTGTATACTTTTTTCTTGATGATAGATTAGATGAAGGTTGGGAAAGGCATAGAGGTTTAATTGTATTCTAAGGGACTGTTAGATAACCATGACTACCATTCATCTTCACTATCAAGCCTTGAGAACCCTACAATATATGGAAAATTGTATACAATTAATATACAAAGAAAACATGAATTTTGGCTTGATCCCATAATAAAAATTTGTGAAATAGGGGTGGAAGGTGTTGGACATGGTCTATTAGGATGTTAGGAACACACGACAATCATTGGTTTCCATAAACTCTTCAAAAATCCACTAAAACCATTGTACTTTTCAACCTTGCATAGATGAAGAAGGTCATTAGAGTGGCCAGATTGTTGATGTTTGTTCATATATATAATACCAAGAAATAGTAGAAAAAATCCATGGATAATAATTTTAAGGGACCTCATTCATCTCCCCAAAGTCTTAGCTCTTGATATTATCTTTAGTATGGAATGAGTGAAAACCTAAATAGACTGCTTGGGCTACCAAGGAACCTAGTGAAAAGAGAGAAATGGTTTTGGACATATTCTACCTTGTCTCACCCTAAAACATATTATAGACATTTGACACAAACTTTCCTACAAATCCTAACTCCCCTTTATACGAACACATCTATATAATCTACAAAAAATCACCTCAAAACTATATTTTTATACTAATTTCTCCATGTTTTGACCTTGGACCAACATTTTAGGGTAGAGGTATGGAAACACAAGAAAATTGATATTCAAAATTGATTATATGATAGGGGAAGTTGAAGAGGTACCTTTGAGCATGTGTGGGGCCCATGTGGCTAGTGGGGAGGTGGGTATGATCTTAAAAAGGGATTTATGTGATGTGAAATGCATAATTGTGATGTATGGTAACAAGGGGAACTCTTTCAAGACCTTATTAATGAATTTTTTATCAAAATACTCCCCCTTTTCATGTTTTTCAATGAAAATAGACTTATAATGGGGATTTAAGGGTCAGTTGATGACATTACGAGGATTAGGTTGGCTTGAAATTATTTGAATAGGTAGACCATGAATAATTTCGTTAAACACAATAGTGGGGATTCACATTATGACCTTGGAAAAGTATTGAAACCATTACATCCTACCAACAAAAGTTTTCTCTTCAATCAAAGGTATGAAATAGATCTACAACCATAAGGACCAGTAATTCCAAAATGCCCAAGTTACCTTAACTTTGTCAAAAGATCCTTAAATTTATCAAACAAGTTTATAACACTATTTAGACCTTAAAATAGATCTTGACATTCCTTTTTTATCTCTCCAAGACCAATCATAACTACTATCACATCACTAATAGGCCTAATGTAGCTGTGATATGTGATGACACAAATATGATCTATGATAACATAAGACCTCACACAAGACTCAAAGACTTTAAAAAGACATCCATGAGATCATGAAAAGTTTTAGACATGATGAATGAACCTATAAGACCTATAAAACCTATCATGAAAGTTTTTTTACTATAGAGACTGATAGTTGGCCTATGAGGTAAAAATGTCAACACCTAGTTTTTGTGCCTTGTTTTCCAAAATACCTAGAAACTTTTATTTATCTAGACATAGTTTAGACTTGTTTGAAATAGTTTATAACTAAATTTGTAATTTTCATTTTATTTATCCACTTGACATTTTTGTCGAAGAGATTTGACATTAGGCTATTTTAGACCATGTTATAACACAAACCTTTTTGGAGCTACGTCTCCACTTATAGACCAAGTTAGACCAAGTTTAAAGCATTTTTCCTTTACAAATTGTTTTTAAGATTTTATAAAAATCTAGGCCTATCTTTCATAGACTGTTTATTAATGATTTAGACCTATCTTGTTAAAATGAAAGTGGAACCATGTATAATCTAGGTTATGATAATGTGGTTTTATAAGATGACTTTTATTACGATCCCTATGGTAATGATGTGTTTTGTGAGATGTATCCCTATCCTACTTACAATTTTTAATTTGGGGAACAAATCCAAGATCCACTAATCCATTATTTGGTTAACACACATCTTTACCTAGAGTAGGACCAAGAAAAAACAACATAGTACCTTGATAGTATACCATCATCTATATAACAAAAATAACCATATCACACTACAGTACCATCAATTTATGATCCTTATTTTTTTTATCATCACTTTCTTGAAAATAGGATGAAGTTTTTGTCAAAGATGTAGAGGTAGGGGCCAAGTTTCTAGTAGAATTCCCCCATTAAAATATGTCAGGATTAGTTAGATTGAATTTCAAAATACCTTATAATAAAAATATTGAACATTCCTCTTCCATAAATCCTCAATCACTCATGTTGATGTCATATCAAAATCCAAATATGTTTTTCAAAGTAAAGGGCCTCATGGAGAACCACTTTATATAAAGTTAAACAACATACCAAACCTATTTAAATCTAACATGTAAGTTTAATAACATGACCATGTCAAACACTTCACTAATAGAGATAGCTCCTATACTAGGGGTTTTAATTGATTTATAGGTAAAGATAATTTTGGTATAGACCCATTTGCAAAACTCACTTAATTTGGAGACATGTTCAATTCACCATCTATCAAAGAAGTGTCTACTACTTATAAACATAAAAATGTGCCAAATATAATAGATAACACACAAGTGTCATATAATCTAGGCTAAAGTAGTTTATTTTTACCAAAAACTAGTTTTCAATAAGTGCATTTAGAAAATATCATGAGTGGTTCATAATAGCATGAGGTAGAAGTTCCTACATCCCAACCACAACAAGTTACCTCTAATCCTCAACTAACTGATTCTTTAAGCATATAACCACAAGTATTAAGTAATCAATAAAAAACTAGTGCCTTACCTTAGTAAAATGTGATGAATATTAGTCCACCTCAATAAATGATGACTAACATTTCAAAATAATAGGCACAATCCAATATAACAATGTAGAAGAGATAGGAAATTTTACTACCTCAATAGGGAGAAACAAATGTTCCACTTCATTAAGTAGTGATAAGTATACCTCAATGATGATAGAACAACATACCGTTACAAGAAAAAACATTAACTAATAAATAATGTATGTACATTGGTCAAACAAAAATACCAAACATCCAACAAATGTATACTTCATAATAGGTGTTCACATAACCAAGAGGTACTACTATCCAACAAGTACCAATTAGGTAGCAATTGCCTTTTGTTCAAAACATTCAACAAATCCAATGATAGGGCCTTGGTTAATAAAAAGTACCCCTTATTTATGTAGTTTTTACTATTTATAAACAAGTCCCTAATTAACCTTAGTAGGTATAATACTTTACCCAGAGTCATATCCTTTCATTAACACCATGCTCTATCAAAATCAAGCCTATCTACTGAATCCAAACTAAAATATTACACAACATTACATGACATTACATCAAATGAATTTTAATCTATGAATGTATATTCCTAGTTAGTTCACTCATCAAAACAAAATTCCACAACAAATTATGCCTGCACTATACCCTAGTCAAGGTTTTCCACCTTTGACTGCCCAACCTCCACCTCAATCCAATGTCCCATACACTTTATTAGTATAAGAACTATGACAAATGAAGGATTAAATTTCCACCATTCAAGCAAGGAAAAAACCAAGAATTTCAAGTTAGATGATGTGTGTTGATACACATTCAACATGGAGTATATTTAAACACTATTTCCTCCAAGGTATGAACTACTGAAATTTGATAAATATAAGGGTAAAGGAGACCCTAAGGCTCATTTGATATAATTCTTTATTTTTTATAGCCAGTGGTTTGAAGTGATATATACCTCATACTATTATTTCATTAAATTCTAATAGGACAATATTTGGAGTGCTTTAAATTGGCAAAGAATTCAATATATGATTTTAATGACCTCTTTGACAAATTTTTATAAAATTTCTCCTAAAAAGTCAAACATGATATTTCATAGGTAAATTTGACTCAAGCCAAGAAGAAAGCTAGTGAGATATTTTAAAGTTATCTTAAAATATGGAGAGAACTTGCTAGCCACTTTACCCACATCTTACTAGATAAATAATTGGTCATTATGTTTACCAAAACATTACATAAAGAGTTATCCTATCATCTGGAGCTATACTATGCACATACCTTCAAATAGATCATCAACAAGGTTTTGGTAATTCAAAAGGCCATTATTAACAAAGGGATCATTAAGATAAACTCATCAAAACAAACCTAGAACCAAAACCAGAGCATAGACCAAAATCAATACCAAAACCAAATCCAAATGCAAGCATCAATACCATCCCATGATATTAACTATGATAAGTCTAAGCAATTCAATCACAATAAGAATGTTTTTTGGAAATGGAATAACCAAATTTCATCATGTCCAAATCGTGCAAACACCATCTACTCAAGTTATATCATAAATGCATCTTACTCCCACCAATAACCCATTTAGTAATCATAACCTTCATAGCAACCTATACCATCTCAACAAATGCAACAACCATTACCTTTGCAAACACCTCCTCAAAGGATAAATGTGCTTACTCATTTAGTCTTCAGTGACCTTAGAGACCCTATTGAAGCTGTATTTCATAATCTAGTCACCACTAACATGATTAGTTGTCTAATTTTGAAGCATTATCTTGAGGGTATTCCATATCCAAATTGGTATAAAGAGAATGAGTTCTATGAATACCATTCTATGCATGGAGATAGTCTACCTTATTGTCTCCAAATCAAACACTTCATTTATAATATGTTGGAAAATAGGGAGACTATATTAGATAATATAGTTTCTACATCCATTTAGAACCTAGGTATCTATCAAAACCCTTTTCTATAACATAAAAATAACAACCAACAAGAAAATAAATAAATTCCAAAATAAAAACAATGTCAATAACTAAGATAAAAATAGCAAACCCAATAACAATAACAACAATGTCAATCAAATTGAAGGAACTAAGGCTAGAATAATCCTAATACCTAATATACTTACCATGCAGTTGTACATGACTAAAAAAAAAATTATAGTTCATATTATGGGGGGTCATGTTTCCACCATCACCATTAATCTAAGACCAAATACTAATAGAATAAACCATTGATAACAATTCCAAGAAACCTAACTATACTAGTGATCCTTCCTTAACTTGGGACTATAAATAGTCATACCAACAACTAGGGATTGCTATTTTTAGACCTTATATCAATAACTTGTCATTGCCCCATGACCAAAAAAAAGTTTACCAACAACTAAGACTTTCTTATCTAGCCCCTTACCACCATCATTTTCTAATAATAATGTTCCTGTATCTAATCCTAATTATGTAATCACAACTTGGTGGTCTAATAGTACCATTCCCATCCTAAAAACCCCTAACATTAAACCCATTCAACCCACAATTCTAACTAGGAAAAATACATATATTACTATGAAGGAAAATATGTTCAATATTATGGAATAAATTTAGAATATGCCCACACAAACCTCTATTTTATATTTGTTATTTACATCTACTATCCAAAAGAACATGTAAATAGAATTCCTATGCCAATCCCAAGTTATAAATAACATAAGCCCAGATAAATTCCATGCTTTGGTTGGACATCTATCCCTACGCCAATAGTTAACCTTTGACCAAAGTGATATGTCATCCCTTGGCCTTCTTCATAACAATCCATTATACATTGAAGTTGTCATCGCATAACACAAAGTGAAATATGTCCTCATAAACAATGGAACGGGCATGCATACTGTGTCTCTAAAGCTCATCAATCATCTTAGATACACAATATCTGATTTATAGCAAAAAATAATCACTATCAAGTCTTACGATAATGAGGAGCAAGAATTATAAGGTAGCATCAATTTTACACTTATCATTGGGCCCTTGACCCATAATACACTATGCCATGTGTTAGACTTATATTTTATATATAATTTGATTTTGGGTAGACCTTGAATACATGATATTCATTCAATCATTTAAACATTGTACCAATTTCTCAATTTGTCTCACTCAGGCATGGAGGTCATTATCAATAGAGATTTACAACCCTATAAACATTGCAAACATTTAGAAGCCTAGTAAAAAAACTATAACTACCACTTTGGCTTAGATATAGTTCCCAAGGACAAAGGAAAAGAAATACTTGTTCACTTTCTAGAGGTGAATTACATAGACCTATACAACCTTGAATCATTTTTGCATATGCAACATTTTGAATTGTCAAACCATTTTACCATCTTGACCAATGGCTCAGGAGAGTATTTGACTCATGATATGTTTCACATAGCCAAGATTCCATAAAACCCTAAGTCATATGGAAGACCTCAAGTTAAGCCACCTTGAATAGAATGATAATCAAAAGGAAAGGGAAAAATTCATAGTTCAACTCCTATCATTTTCATACCAGTCATTAGTCCAGAAGATGACCCACTTACAAATGATGAAACTTGGTTATATAATTACAAACTAGTCATTTTATAAAAAAATCCCAAATACCTCATTCCTATTAGGATCATAGAGAATCAAACCTATGAAGGAAGAGGCCTTGATCCAAATTAGTAGGGTACACTAGAGCCAATCTCTATAACTCAATATAAAGGAACCTATGGGTTAGGATTTAAATCACCTTGGGGTGACCCCATGCATATTATTTTTATTCTAATGCCAACAATTAGTGACAATAATGATTATAACTAAGCATATTCAACTCATAACATTTATAAATACCTTACCAATACTAGTATTTTTGACACCCATGTCATTTTTACTCTTACCCTAGTTGTTTAAAATAACTTGATTCCACTTTATTACCATCAACTTATAGCCTAGGAATAACAATAATACATAGTTCCTATAAATGAGTTTGAGAATGATGAGGCCTTCTACGATTTCTTAGGCCTAAGACACAATGTTATATTGGGAGACCATAAATAAGGGTTTTGAATCAAACTTGATCTTACAGCCTATTTTGGAAAATTGGTAGACACCTTTAACCACAAACAAATAAATAAAACATTAAGGTCCCAAAGTGAAAATATCTTTGAGATGATTTTATACTAGGTTAAAATTAAAGAGAAAGGCCAATATTATAGTGAAAACCTATTTTAGGTGTGATTAGATGGGGGTTTTCACCTTTCATCAAACATAAATCATGAGATAAATAATGACAAACCCATTTTTAGGTCTAAGTTATGTTTTGAAGAATAACATGCCTTTGATCAACTTATCCAATAATTTAAAATAGTAATTTCAACATGGTCATCCCTACCATTGGGATATTATAAATCATCTTGTTTGGGATAACATGAAGATCTAGTCCAAATACAAAACTCTATACTTTTAGGCTTATTCAAATCATTTCAAACCATCTTCGAAGATGCCTCGACTCTCATTATATAAGACACTATGGAACTCAACATAAGGATTCTAGATGACTCAAAATGGATCAAAATAGGTGTGTCCCTTACTAAGGAGGATGTAACATATTTACATCCCTTTTAAGGGAATTTATTGACATATTATCTTGGGCCTATTAAGACATGCTAGGTTTAGACATGTCCTTGGTTGTACACCACCTTATTATACATCCTGATGCCAAACTTGTGAAGCATATATTTTGTAAGAATCATCCTCACATTATTATTTTAGTAAATAAAGATTTGGAAAAAATATTATAATCAAGATGTATTTGATTGATCAAATTCTTAGAGTAGATCTAGAATATTATTCCAGTTATTAAGAAGATAAAAGGAATAAAAATCTACACTAATTTTTGAGATATAATTAAGGCCTAAACCAAAGATGAATTTACTCTACCAAACACTAACATAATAGTTGATTCCACAATAGTGTAAAAATGCTTTCACTAATGGATGTATTTTTAAGATACAACTAGATCTAGATTATGCTAGAACACCAATATAAGACAATGTTCACCACTCCATGGGGAATATTGTATTATCATGTTATGCCATTTCATCTCAAGAATGTTGGGGCCACATAGCAAAGAGCCATGACCTTCATATTTCATGATATTATTCATGAAATTATTAAAGGCTATTCCATTGACATATTGTGTCAGTTAAGGACCCATGTCAATTATCTTGTTGCATTACAACTAATATTTGAGAGACTTTGTAAATACAAAGTCAGATTCAATTTAAAGAATTGCATTTTTGGTGTTACTTTATAAAAATTTATAGGTTTAATCATCTCTAACATAGGCATTGATTTTTATCCTATCAAAGTACAAGCCATTACTGAGATGTCTCCACCTTCCAATTTGAATTACCTCATAGTTTGTATGGTAAGATTAAATCTATCATATGATTCATTTCTTAGTTAGCCAACAAATTCCATCCATTTACACACTTAATGAAGAAGGGTTTAACATTTCACTGGGATGAAGAATGTCAGTAGGCCTTTTAATGACTAAAGGAATACCTTGCCAATTCAGCTATTTTGTTACCACCTATGCTAGAAAAGCCATTCCGATTATACCTATCAGCCACAGATAAAGCCCTAGGGGACTTCTATCTCAACCTAATGATAATGGAAAATAACATGCCTTGTAATATTTAAGTTGTACATTGGTCACATAGGAACATAAATATATGCCAATATAAAAATCTTATTTATCTATGGTAATCACAACCCATAAATTGTGACATTACATGTTAAACAACTAGACCATAATTATTTCCAAATTATATCCACTCAAGTATCGACTTTCTAAGACAACTTTGAAAGGCTAGATGCATATATGGATCATGCTTCTAAGTGAGTTTAAGATAGAATACATCAACCATAAGGCTATAAAGGGATAAGTTGTTGTAGATTAGCTTATTTAAGCACCCCTTACAAATACCAAACCACTAAATTTTCATTTTTTAGAGGATTTCATTATCAAAATCATTGAAACACCCCTTGAGGAGTAACATTAGAAGTTGTATTTTGATGTATCATTCACAGCACATGGATTGGTGGTGTGCCTATTATTTATTACACCATAATGGGATCTTATTCATAAATCATTATGTATTAGCTTTCCTTGTAATAACAAAATGGTTGAATATGAATCACTCATTACAAGGCTTCACCAAGTAGTATAATGGAATATTCAACATATAATAGTTTATGGTCACTCTCACTTAATCATCAATAAGGTTACAGATCACTTTTAGAACAAAGATGACAAGTTGGTACCATAGAAGGTCATAATCAACACTATCAAATAGTATCTTTTTGACATATAGTTGAAACACATACCAAGGGAAAGCAATAAGATAGTGTATGCCATGGCCACCATCAAATTTTTGATCCATCACATAAATAAGGAAAAATAATATCAATTCCTTATTGAAAATCTTCTATCACTAGCTCATGAACCTTCAACCACCATAATGATTTTTGATATTATTGGTCCTTTTACTTACCTTCATGACCATATTATTCCATTATACATATCATGAAAATATCAAAATGCATGTACCCATCATGCCTCATGATATAACTTACTTGGACCAACCGTTTACTATAGCAACTTTGATGGAACTCTGCTTCATTATTTAAATTTAGCATAATAAACATTAGTGTTATGAGAATTTAATGAAGGGGAATGTGGATCCCACACAAGTGGGGATTTATTATCCCATAATATCCTACCAACTGGTTATTATTGGTCATCTCTAGATGTATATATAGCTTCTTATGTCAAAAGGTGCAACAAATGTCAACATGTCAATCTAATTCATACCCCAACCAACAAACTAAAACCAATGCTTATACCATGGACAAATATGACATGGGGCCTCAATATCATTATCAATATTAAACTAAGCTCATCTAATGGCCAAAAATGCATCTTTATCACAACAAAATATTTCACTAAGTGGGTCAAAGCTATACCCCTCACATGACTAGAATATGAATTTCTAAATTCATCTTCAACCATATAATATATCATTATGGTGTCCCATCTGATATTATATATGATAATGGTAGATAATTTGAAAACAAGGATGTAAAAATGCTTTTTGATGAGTATAATAATACTCAACATTTTTCTACCACATATTACCCACAAGGTAATGTCTAAGTATAGGCATCCAAAAAAACCATCATCAACATCCCTAAAAATATTTTCAATGATGTTGGGCACAATTAGAACCTCCAAATATTCTATTCCCTCTGGGTATACCACACTAATTACTTTAACCCAATAGGAACCATTCCATATTCCCTAGTTTATGGCATTGAGACCCTTCTTCCCATTGAGGTCAAGTTACCTTCTCTATGTATCTAACTAAAAAATGTCCTAGATAATGATGATTACCGAGTAACTCACCTATAAGAGCTAGAATTACTTGATTATAAATTCTTGGCCACTATCAATAGCCTTCAAGCATACCAAAAATGAGTTTATGGCCATTATAATGAGCAACTCAAAAATAGAGAGTTCAAGCTTAGGATCTTGTTCTCAAAGAAAACAAAAAGAAAACCAAATACGAGAAGAGGAATAAGGTAAAGTTAAAACCCAATTGGATAGGACCATATATCATTATTTAAAGTTATGGATCCAAACCATACAGGCTCACAACACTAGATGAGTATGAACTTAATGCATCAATGAACATCATACACCTCAAGTGTTACTTCTCTTAATAGACATAAAATATTATATATAAGGATAATTTTAATTATACCATAATATTCCAACCTTCTTTGTACCAAAACCTATGGAAATCTACTATATCTTCCTTATTGACCATAGTTGTTTCTACCCTCCCTACCTAATCGCTTTAACCTTGGTTTTGCTCTATTGGTTCTTCAAGCACTGTCAGTGAGAAGATTCATATCAAGTTTGAGTAGTTGATTGTGTATTCTATATAGAGGTAATATTTTGGACTAGTATGATAGTTGTTTATTAGTTACATCCTTAAATTCTTATTTCAATTAATTACATGTGTTCCTGATTATAACCACCTTTAGGAAAATTAGTGTTACATGTCATGCTACTAATTATAACTACGTATCAAAAAATTAATATCATTGACCTATGCCATTTTTTCCTAATTATAAATTCCTATGGTAAAATTAGTAACAACACATTTATCATGCAATGAAGTCCCACCTTGTTAATCTTATGCCATACTATGCCACTTCCATAATTTTAGAACTTGTTGATACCTAGTCAGATTCCTCCACTATAAAGCAAAACTACAATTACTTGAGGTCCCATATTGGGACTGCGTAGGAAACACTAAATTCATGTTGAGGTTAGTTTAGTCACCCTCTATCATGTTCTCAATATTTTGTGAACAATTTAAGATTGAATGATCTTTCCATTTTATGAGTTTGAATATTTAGTATCTCATCATCATTGATTAAGTTGAGATGCTTATAAAATTACAAAAACATTTGAAATGATGTAGAAAATCCTAAAACATCAACAAAACAACCACTTCTTTGCCTTAAGGCTTCTAGGACCCCTAGCTAATTCATAAGAAACCACTTGTACTTTAGTTTTCACATCCTTTTTGGCCCCTAAGCCATATTCTCTTGTCATTTTATGAGCCCTTTCCCATATTCCTCTATAATTTAATCATGTTTTCCTTATCAACATCTTTTTTCTATCCTACATCCTAAGAAAACTACATTTGACCTGAAGTTTATATTAGACCTTACATCAATGAAAATATGTAGGTAACATCCACTTGCCTAATGCATCTGGAGTCAGCTTAGCTACCCCTTTATTTTAGTTTATTCCACCATTTTATTTGTGCAATTATCTCCTATAGCCTAGGGGTATTGTCTATTATTTTTGTTTGTGTCATTTTGTTTACACTAATATTTTGATTATCCATTGGTGTGTCTATTTCCTTTTGTTCTCATTGTTTGATTTTGTTTTATGCATTTTATTTCTTAGTGTTTTTTCTTCCTATTTGTTTGCTTGTTTGTTTACTTCCATGTTTTGACTTGACTTAGTATCTATGTGGTCATTGGGTGATTACTTGTACATTATACTTAAGTCCATCCATACTCATATGTCATCATTATCATCATGATTTTTATTATTGTTACATTATTTTCAATTATTTATTGGATTATGTGTCAGTACTTATGTATATTTTAGCTAAGTTTTCATGGTGTTTTTTATCATGATGCATACCATCATGTGCTACAATAAAACTTAGATTATGAAATCTTATAGTCAATAAAGTCAATGTAATTCTCTTTGACACCTAAAAAATTCATGATCTACCCTAGATCATTCCTCGATATAGAGTAATTGAAATCCCAAAATAATTTTAAGAATTGATAGTTAAGATGAGCATCTCCATACTAATTAGTTTCCCAAATTCATATTTCTCCTTTGTACTAACTTATTCTTACTTTTTGAGTATGAATTATTTTTTAAGCCCCCTATTATAGTTTTCCATATTATTCCCATATTTTTTTGATGATTCTAAACTCCTTTGGGAAAATAACTATGTTTTAATCTATCTAAAGGTTAATGATTATAACCACCTTTCATAAATTAATTATATTTGTTTTACCCAACTAGGGTACATTTTTGTTGTGATAATGATTATAACCACCTTTGGGAAAACCACTATCTCTATCCTCCCAATTGGGACATGTTTTATCCTTCCAATGATTATAACTACCTATGAGAAAATCATTATTTTTTGTTTAATGATTATAATCACCTTTGGGTAAATCATTCTCTTGTTACCTTTCTCCTTTGGCTAATGTTATAACCACCTTTGAAAAAATCTGTATCCTTTTATCAAGTTATCTCAATTATTATAACTACCTTTGGGTAAATCATCCTACTTATCTATCCACCCAAGGCATCTCAATATGCCACTAATTATAAATTATTATGGGAAAATTAGTATTTTCCACCCCTATTACCTTTTGGTCCAATCATTTTCCTTCTTTTAAAGGCTTGATTGCCAACATTATTTACTGACCATTCACTTGAAGGGGCATTTGGAGCTCATCCATTATTGTTGAGTTAGTAGGAATATAGGACCTTTTCATTATTTTAGAAGAATTTACTATTCCTATAACTTGAAATTCCTTCCCAAATAGGGGAAAACTATAGATCTGATTGGATTTTAGATTGATTCCTACCAACCATTATAAATTAATCATAGGAATCATTAAATGTCTCAATTTTATTCATGCATAATTTATCAATGTTTATAATCATTTTAAAGCATACCTATTTGTGGTACTAGACCATATGCAATTATAACCTCTCATGAATTCATCCCCAAAGATCGTAGAGCATGAAAACTATCAATTTGGTGTATAAACTCATTAAGCAAGGTACTTGATCAATTATCAGAAGATCTAAAATGATAATCAAAATTAATTAATTAATTTAAGAAGATTAAATGCTTATTTAAATTATCCATTTGTAATTAATGAATATATAAAAATGGAAATTTCAAAACTAAAAGTATCAAGCCTTTTCATCATTACCTTTATGAGCTATCAAGCTCTTCCAAAATATCTAATTTGAGAGCCATTCCTAGTAATTGAAAATTGTTTTATTCTTTTTGGGAATTATGTGTTAAATTCCTAAGAAAATGAACGACTGAGTAAATATAAATTAGTAAATAAATATGTCTCAATTATCCTACTAATTTGTGTAAATATATATGTATTTTACCTTTCCTAGAAATAGTAAGAAGTGTAAATAAAAACACATATCTTAGTTTGGGCTAAAATAGATGATGCAAGAAATAGAAATCACTGTACAAGGATGGGAGACTATCATAAATATGACCCAAATATTTGTTTTTGGATTGGACAAGAGTGAAAAACTTAGGAAACCCTACTGCTTAATGTTATAGTCTACTTTTTAGCACTTTTGTCCACTTCCAACATTGTTATCTTGGTGGTCTGGATTTTCTAGGTTTTGTTCGATAGGCCTATGACACCCTGGCCATGAAATATCAAAGCTTGGGTCTATGTGGAGCTTGATGTATGTCTAGTTCAATATTTAAAACCCTTAAGAGCTCTTGGTGCTTAAAATTGAGTAGTAAACTTTGGAAAGAGAGGAGGGGTTAGTGTGTAAATGATACACTAGATGCACTTCACACCCCTTATGTGGGTATGCTACCTACATACCAATATTGTGAAGAGGGATCAAGATAATGTAGTTTTCCTATATGAAGTTCGAAGTGAAATTTTGTTATGTATGTAACTAGATGTGAAATTGGAAAGTATTTTGGAAAATTAGAGACTGGTATGAGTGCTTTAATAGGGTTGAATTGGTTTTGGAAGGCTATATGCACAGAATAAGGAAGAGTGCTTGAGTGTACTTTCTTGTATTCTTGATTATTTTCTAGTGAATGAGTGTTAACCCCTTTAAATAGACATTAAATGGAATTTTATATGAAAACTAATGATCATGGGTTAGATGAGCTTGTATTAAGCTAATAGGGTAAAAGATAAGGAATTAGGAAAGTCTAACCATTTGAGGCTAAAGTAAACTTGGAAAATAACACTAGAAACATGACACCCCTAAATTTTGATGCTCCTATCCAAGTTGGGTGTTATTTTCCTAGAATTATGAGACCTATGGGTATAGATTTGGGTTTAAGATTTCTACTTGGGTCTCAAAAAATTAAGTCTAAGAAGCTATAGGTGACTAGGAATCAGTGAAAGTCTAGCTGAGAAGGGTTAAGCGAGAAAGAAAGAGGACCTATAGGTTGGGTACTATTTAAATGCCTAAGTCATCTAATTTTAAATTTTATATTATTACGTTTTCCCCCCATTTATTATAATGATGCATCAAAGTGAAATACTAGGATAAAGGAAACATATAAAGCATACCTAAATTTATCTGTAAGGGAAAAGCTCATGAAGTTGTGTAATGTTGGATGTGTATAGAGAGCACATCGTGATGTGTGAATATACAAATAAAAGTGTGAAGTAAATCAATTCTTACTAGATATTCTATATCTAAAATAAAAATGTATAAAATCTAAGGAAGAAAGATGAAAGAATACACATTACTAGGTACGTGAACCAATACAAAACTTGTGATGTTGGATTATGCTAAGTATGTGTTGAATCAAGAGTAATATCATAAATAGAGATGAGTGCTTAATTCCATATAATATGGCTCAATAATTTAAATTATATCCATTTATTTACATCATCTCTAACTAAGTGAATTTATCAAATTATTCATGTGTTAATCGATGTCTAATATGTATGTCCAGTCCCTTTAAATAGGTGGCTCAAGAATGTAAAGGTTAACCCTTTGGCTCCATCATTACCCTATGAAGTGAAGCTATGAAATGATACTAGTATATAATATATGTCATATAATATGGATCATGGAGCCCATGAATGTGTTATAAATATGACACTGTGGCACAGATAGTTGAATGTTTGCTAGAAACTAGTCCACTCTTAGCCATTTCAAAAGATGGAGATTTGGCTTGTATGAAATCCACTCCAAAATATATGTACTAGGCTTATATGAAATCCAACTCAATAAATTGGCTACTTAAAAACCTAAAATTATATGAAATTTTAACTTGAATGTGATGCCAACCACCTATAGATGGAGTAAGGCATATAACTACTAAGAATACTTAGAATAAACTTGTTAAGGTGTGGAGCCTAAAAGCTTCACATATGAGCGCATTTAACAGTTTTAGGTCTACATAGTCACCAGCATCAGTTAGGAGCAATTGCCATCAGTCAGGTGTAGTAAAAGAGACGCCGGCATCGGTAGTGGATCGATCGACGTCGGTCACAAGCAAGCAGGCAGGAACCAGCATCGGTTACCTATGCGTCCAGAATGCTATTTTCGAGGATAGAAGTGAGTGTTTGCATGATGATTTTAAGTCTTAGTCTTAAGTTCACATTTCTATTATTAGTAAGATTGTTTTTAGAGCCCTTGTTCAAGAGGCTTAACTGTTGGTTGTAAGTGCATGCTTAAGTTTCCTAATTATATATATAGAATTAGATCTTAGCTTTGTGTGAATTATTGTAGTAGTTCATTGTATGTGAATGTTGAAGAACAGTACAAAGTTGTATCAATCCAGGTTGTTGGAATTGATTGTACTTGAGAGAGAGAGAGATCTTAAGGAATATAGATCTAGTGAGAGATCTATACATCTGAGAGAGGTGTGGAAGAAAGAAGTTTCTTCAATTATATTCCTTTTGTAAAGAGTTTAATACAAGTTTTTAGGGTGGTTTCTTGTATCTCTTGTTCCTGTTATTTATCATTCTAGTTACTTATCTATCTAATTTAATTCCATGGTTTATTACTTTCATAAGTGTAATCATATTGTTGGTTGATCCCCAACAAGTGGTATCAGAGCCTTGGTTGTAGGTTTAGAGTTTGATATCCAACAAGTGGTATCAAAGCTCAGGTTCACTAACAGGTGGTTCAGATCTGTGTAGTGTGTATTGATTATAGGCTCTCACAGGGGTTTTTGTAGGGATTTCTGTTTGAGTGGGGAAGCAATGGTAGATAAAAGTAAACTGAGAATGGAGAAGTTCAATGGCAAAAACTATCAACATTGGAGAATGCAAATAGAGGATTATCTGTATCAGAAAGATCTCTACTTACCATTAGGTGGGGTTGCAAAGAAGCCCAAAGACATGAAGGATGAAGAATGGGAAGTTCTTGACAGAAAGGCTCTGGGGTCTATAAGACTGAGTCTAGCATCCACTGTGATATCCAATTTATCACAGGCAAAGTATACGGTAGAGTTGATGACAACTCTAGCAAATTTGTATGAAAAACCCTCTGCTTCTAATAAGGTATATCTTATGAAGCAGTTATTTAATTTGCATATGAATGAAGGTGGATCTGTTTCTACTCATCTGAATGATTTCAATGGAATTGTGAATCAATTAAGTTCAGTCAGTATAGTGCTTGATGATGAAATAAAAGCTCTTTTGATATTATGTTCTTTGCCTGAAAGCTGGCATAGCTTAGTAATGGCAGTTAGTAATACTGGATCTGCATCAAATATTTTGAAAGTAGAGGATGTTGTTAGTGTTATCTTGAATGAGGAAATTCATAGGAAAAGCACAGAAGAGACATCTAGGAATACTTTAAGTTTTGAGAGTAGGGGAAGGCAGAAAGATAAGAGCAAGAGGAGATCAAGATCTAAGTCTAAGGTGAGAGGAAGATCCAAATCTAGGAATGGCAGGAAGCCACAATGCTAGAATTGTGGAAAGATTGGGCACATAAGCAGAGATTGCTAGTCAAAGCCTAAGGAGGACAATCAACATGAAGGAAAGGAAGAAGCCAAGGTTGTAGGTATTGCACAAGATGCTTTAATATTCTCTCTACATAATAATATAGAATCTTGGGTGTTAGATTCTGGTGCATCTTTTCATGCTACCCCTAATAGGGAATATTTTAGTGACTATATCCATGGAGATTTTGGAATAGTGTATCTAGGGGATGATGAGCCCTGTAAAATAATTGGCAAAGGTAAAGTGCAGCTGAAGATGTAGAATAACAACACATGGGTGTTGAGAGATGTGATGCATGTTCCTAGCTTGAAGAGAAATTTGATTTCTGTAGGAAAGTTAGGGGATGAGGGTTGTATAGTAACTCTCACAATAGAATCTTGGAAGGTGACCAAGGGTGCACTTGTTATGGCTAGAGGTAAGAGAGAGGGTACTCTCTATTTGTGTAATTATGTTACTAACAATTCTCCTTCTGTATGATCTACTTCAGATGTGGATGCTAAATTGTGGCACTCAAGGCTTGGCCACATGAGTGAGAAGGGGATGTCAATTCTTAAATCCAAAGGTATGCTTTCAGATTTAAAGGCATAGATCTAGAGTTTTATGAGCACTGTGTATTTGGAAAATAGAAAAGGGTTAGTTTTCTCAAGACTGGGTCTACTAAGAAGAGGCATAAGTTACAACTTGTTCACACAGACGTGTGGGGACTGGCTCAGGTTGCTTCCATTAGAGGATCACAATACTATGTATCTTTCATAGATGATGCTACAAGGAAGGTATGGATCTATTGTATTAGGAGAAAATCTGATGTATTTGAGACTTTTAAGATTTGGAAAGCTATGGTTGAGAATGAAATAGGTAAAATATTGAAGTGCCTCAGATCTGACAATGGTGGTGAGTTCTATAGTTATAAGTTTAGAGATTATTGTTATATGCATGGAATCCGCAAGCAAAGGATGGTTCCAAGGACACCTCAGCAAAATGGAATTGCTAAAAGGATGAACAAAACAATCATGGAGCGTGTAAGATGTATGAGATTGCATGCTGGTTTGCTCTTACAATTTTGGGCACAAGCTGTTGACACTGCAGTGTACCTGATTAACAGAGGACCCTCTATAGCTCTGGATGGTGGAATTCCAGAAGAGGCATGGATAGGTAAAAAAGTAGATCTCTCATATCTCAAAGTTTTTGGTTGTGAAGCCTTTGTGCACATAGATAAAGAAAATAGAAAAAAGTTGGATGCTAAGTCTATGAGGTGTACATTTATTGGCTATGGCTCAAATTATTTTGGTTTCAGACTTTGGAATCTAGAAACTAACAAGGTAATTAGGAGTCGTGATGTTGTTTTCAATGAAAGAGTGATGTAGTGTGATCAGCTGAGGAAGCTGAATCAATCTAGGCAGAGCAATGGTGAATTGGATGATGTGAAGGTCCAAAATAAGCTCATGGGAAAAAGAAATAATCACTTGCAGGAAAACACAGAGACCGATGTTGGCAGGGTAGGAACCGGCGTCAACAGGACAGAGACTAGCGTCAGCCATACAGAGACCGACATCAGTAAGATAGGCACCGATGTTGGTCAGGTAGAACCGACATCAACCAGTAATAGGTCTGGAGGTGACCGAGGTCGGTCACTGTCAGAGAATTTGGGTGGACAGCGTGTTGTGAATGAGTCTCAGACACCCATTAGGAGGTCAAAAAGGGTAAGCAAGCCTCCAATCAGATATTCTCCTTCTTTATTTTATTTATTGCTAATTGATGGTGGAAAACCAAAGAGTTTTGAAGAAGCAATATAGGTGGAGTCCAAGAGTCAGTGGGAGCGTGGCATGGTTGAGGAGATGGAGTCCTTAAGAGAGAACCAAACATGGGATTTGGTTGAATTGCCAGCTGGTAAGAGAACACTGAAGAACAGATGGACCTACAGGTTGAAAGAAGGTGAGAATGGACAGATGAGATGTAAGGCCAGATTGGTGGTAAAAGGATTTACACAAAAGCTAGGTATTGACTTTGGTGAGATTTTTTCTCCTATTGTTAAAATGACTTCTATAAGGGTTGTATTGTCTTTGGTTGCTTTTGAGGATTTGCATCTTTAGGAGTTAGATGTTAAGACAATGTTTCTTCATGGAGATTTGGATGAGGAAATTTATATGGAACAAGCAAAAGGATTTGAGGTCAAGGATAAGGAGAAGTTAGTGTGCAGATTGAAGAAAAGATTGTATGGCCTCAAGCAAGCTCCTAAGCAATGGTATTTAAACTTTGACAGGTTTATGACTGAGCATGGCTATAGTAGGTGTCAATCTGACCATTGTGTGTATTTCAAGAGATTTGATAATGGTAGATATATTATTCTATTGTTGTATGTAGATGATATGCTGGTTGCAGGATCACACATGCAGGATATCTCTGAGCTTAAGGTGAAATTAGCTCAAACATTTGCTATGAAGGATTTGGGAGCAACAAAGAAAATCCTTGGCATGAGCATTAAGAGAGACAGAAAAAATCACAGGTTGATATTGTCTTAATAGGATTATGTGGACAAGGTGTTGAAATGGTTCAATATGCAGGATGCTAAACCGGTAAGCACACCTTTGGCTAGACATTTTAAGATAAGTAAAGAACAATGTCCTAATTCACATGATGAGGTAGAGTACATGAGTAAAGTTCCATATTCTTCTGCAGTAGGGAGTTTGATGTATGCAATGGTGTGTACTAGACCAGATATTACCCAAGCAGTGGGAGTGGTAAGTAAGTATATGGCCAATCCATGTAAGGAACATTGGAAAGCAGTTCAGTGGATCCTTAGATATCTGAGAGGAACCAACAGTAGGCACTTGTGCTATGGAGGTTCAGATACTTCTCTACATTGTTATGTAGATTCAGATATGGAAGGTGATTTGGATGGTAGGAGGAGCACTATAGGTTATGTTTTCACTGTAGGTTGAACAACTGTTAGTTGGATATCTAAGTTGCAGAAGGTTGTTGCCTTGTCAACTACAGAAGTAGAGTATATTTCAGCCACAAAAGCTAGCAAAGAGATGATATGGATGACACATTTCATGGAAGAGCTTGGAAGGGAGCATGGGAGTTGCATATTGTATAGTGGCAGTCAGAGTGCAATCCATTTGGCTAAGAAATCAGCCTTTCATTCAAGAACCAAGCATATATAGCTAAGGTACCACTTCATACGGTAGGTATTGGAAGATGGTGATTGAAGCTGGAAAAGACCCATATAGATAGGAATCCTGCTGATATGTTAACCAAGCTGGTTACAAAAGAGAAGTTGAATCTTCATTTAACTTCTGTTGGTCTTCATGATTGAGTTGAAGATGGAGGAGCTAGAAGATGTTGCTGTACAAGTACTGGTGCAGCTGTTTATCTCCAAGTGGGAAATTGTTAAGGTGTGGAGCCTAAAAGATTCACATATGAGTGCATTTAATAGTTTCGGGTCTACACAGTCACCGGCGTCAGTCAGGAGTGACTGCCATCGGTTAGGTGCAGTAGAAGAGACGCCGGCGTCAGCAGTGGATAGGCTAACGTCAGTTACCTGTGCGTCCAGAATGCTATTTCCAAGGATAGAAGCGAGTGTTTACATGATGATTTTAAGTCTTAGTCTTAAGTTCACATTTCTATTATTAGTAAGATTGTTTTTAGAGCCCTTCTTTAAGAGGCTTAACTGTTGGTTGTAAGTGCATGCTCAAGTTTCCTAATTCTATATGTAGAATTAGATCTTCTTAGCTTTGTGTGAATTATTGTAGTAGTTCATTGTATGTGAATGTTGAAGAACAATACAGAGTTGTATCAATCCAGGTTGTTGGAATTGATTGTACTTGAGAGAGAGCTCTTAAGGAATAGAGATCTAGTGAGAGATCTATACATCTGAGAGAGGTGTGGAAGAAAGAAGTTTCTTCAATTGTACTCCTTTTGTAAAGAGTTTAATACAAGTTTTTAGGGTGGTTTCTTATATCTCTTGTTCTTGCTATTTATCATTCTAGTTACTTATCTATCTGATTTAATTCCATGGTTTATTGCTTTCATAAGTGTAATCATATTGTTGGTTGATCCCCAACAAAACTAAACTTGGAAACAAAATTAAATCAATGTGCCATCCACATTACCCCATATCACTGATGTCTAGAACATGGATTCTAATTTATAAGTTATTCCAAATACCTGATTTGAATGAAAAGTGAGAACCATCATGATACATAGGATAACCCCATTTATCTAAGAAAACTATGCTGAAATTGCTAAATCTGAAGGATCTAGAAGTGCAAAAATTATCCCTGAATTGAACTTTTTGCTTGTTTCTATAAACCCTGATTATTTTCCTACCTAGATAGGAGTGCAAAAATATGAAATCCCCTTGTTTGTGTTAATATCCATTTTTGGCACTACTATCCATTTATGGTGCTACTATCCATTTTTGGCACTACTATTGGTTGTGAAAACTGACTAATGATCTGAGACTATTCTTGTTTTTCTACTATGATTTGACTAGTTTGACCTCTAGATCATGTGTTGACTATTTTAAATTTTATTGTTTTAATTAATATGATGTTTTATCTTTGTGATAAATCCTATGTTTGATTCCCCCTCTTTTTGAGGGTAGGAATGATGAACTTGTAATGACTACCCTCACAAGAACAGAGTCCTACAAATGTGTTAATATGAAAAAATATATGATATAACATTTGATGTTTGATAATATGTTTCAAGACATAGAAATTTTTGTATTGATATATATTTTTAGATCAATAGGGATATGCCTAGATTGATATAAAAATGTGAAATCATGTGCAAAGTACTAAACTAGAACTAGAAATGTTAATTATTAGTTGTTAGTTAGAGGGATGGAGCATGATGTCCATTATAGCATCTAAGAAAGAAAATAAAATGCATGATATGGATCATGGTATTACACATATTTTACAAGTAACAAGAAAATAAGCAACAAGTAAGAAGCAATAAGCATACTAGATGGGCCAAGGGACCATGCAAACAAGGGACATGGGCACATGTCACTCAAATTAGAAACAAGAATGAATGGCATGTTCAAATGCCTCATACAAATACAAGTGAAATAATCAAAGTTGGCACATAGGCCACAGGCACATAGAGGAGTACAAATGAAAGACATTGGAAAATGTCCTAAGGCATATACATGAAAAATAAGTAAAGGACATTAGTAAATATCCTAAGGCATAAACAAGAGACAATCCAGAATTGAAAATGAAATAACACAAGATATGCTAAGGAAGTAAAGAACACATGTAATAACTAGAAAGAGATAAGTACTTATAACTGACCAAATCAAATGTGAAAGTATGTAATATATGTGTAGTACAAGACTAGGTATATGCTTAAAAATACACAAGTGCTAGATACTAGTGAGATGTCAATATGATATATAAAGTAATGTACATCAACATGCTAACATAGAGTGTGTGGTGTCGAGATGACGTAACCTCGATGGTGTAGTCATGTAGAATATGCCCCCAATGGGTATGTATAATAGTGTATGTCTTAAATGTTGAAGTAAACATTCCCCCTCTATGGGTAGAATGAAGAAATCAAGTAGCTAGATGTCATTGATTTTGATTCTTGTTGTCATTGATTTTGACCTTATATAGGACTTTGATATTACTATTGTTTATTGTGTCTAGAGTACTTGAATACTTAAGTTTACCCATTGAGATTAACTTGAATTTTCTTCCCTTAAGTGTATGGCACAATTTGGTGAAGGAAGAGAATATTTTGAACATAATGGATTCATGCAGTACTGATAAAAGGATCTATTTGAAGATGGCTTATATCTCTTGATCAGCCATGGGGCTGGTTAACTTAGCTAGAATAGTTTTGTATCTAATAACAGATCTATGGGTGGCTCATTTGACCTTTTTTTCTATTAATAAATCTATGTATATGAGACCTTATCACAAATGTTGATATTGAAATGTGCTAGGAACATGTTTGCTAAAGGATTAAAAGTTGTGATCGACTAATTTGATAGACTATCAAACTATTATAGAGCATAATTATTTAGGCTTCATGGAAAGAGTTTGGTAATTATCTAATCATTGGGTACATAATACAAACATGATATATGAAAATTTCTCAAATGTATCTCCATATCACCCTTTCCATCATAAAGAGTAAGCTTGGGTTGAATAAATCCTTGTGGTAAGGTTGTAGAAGCAATGTGATGTGCAAATAGTGTATGCAAAAGTGTAATTGAATACAAATCCTATATAGGTCTAGTGGTACCTTTCTCAGGATGTTGCACCTTGGATTGAATATATCATATCTCTTGCATAAGGGTTACCAAATTAGGTGATAGGGATGTACTAGTGACTATAAACACCTAAATCTGGCCACCAATAACTTTTAATTAGGATTTTGACCAATTTTTACCAAAATGCACAATTTAGACTAAAAACACGAAAACATACTAAATGATGTGAAACTGACATTTTCGAGTGCCAATTTTGGCTAGGGTGTCACTAAATGGGGTAATACAATTTATGGGTAAGCTAGCTTTGATCAAATCATTTCAAGTTAAAATGCCAATTTTGCATCTTGGTGCTCTAGATTGATCTTTCCTATCATATCTATTGCATAAGACATGTGCCTTTATTATTTTCTATTGGTAACATCCTAAATGGTAATATGGTTCTAACAAATTTGACATTGACTTCCAATTCTAATTTAGTCAAATTTTGGACCAATAACAAGGCATTCTAATCAATTTGAGTATTTTGTGCACAAAGTGCTAAAACATGTTTAAGAGCTAATTAACCCAAATCAAGTCCTAATTAATAATTCCATGGAAACTTGTTGAAAAATTATTTTTGTAAATGAATATTGAATATCTTCATCGTCAGGTGACTTCATTTCTTGGGAAGACATCCATAGGCCATAAATGCCACAAATATTAGGATTCATGGCCTCCATGCCTCTTAATTTCCCATTTTTCTAGTGTAATGATAAGGATAATTATAAAATTAATTCTAAAAATTATATTAATCCTCAACAACACATCTCAATTTCAGGATGGATGGTTTAGGTTGATTCTAGACATTCTCAAAAATCTATAAATAGAGAGGCCATAAACATCATTTCTAAGTTATTTTGTTGTAAATTTATTATTCTCAAATATCTTCAAAGTCTTGATAATGCAAAATTATAATGCACACATATCTTCAATAAACCATTATAATTAGTGTTACAATGCCAAATTGATTCCAAGCTAAGCCAAGCCAAAGCCAAAGGTGCCAAGGAGAGATGGTGGTAGCCAAGCTTCCATTTCCAAAGACTTCATGAGCACAAACAAAGAAATCCACTACAAAAATCATTTTGGAGCATCCAATGAAGGTAAAAGAGGGTTTATTTTGCATTTTAGTTGTGTGTTTTATTCATATTTGTTAATTAAGCTCTCCCTAGTATCTAGGATAGGAGATTTTACGCTAGTTAGTTTGTTGTTTCAATTTTGAAAATAACACCATACTAACCATCCTCTCTTGATTCAAATTCTTAGATCACATATGGCACAACCATTGGGATAAGATGCATCCCACACATAAAGAACATCATTTTACAGCTTTAAAATCTTCATTTGGATCATTAAAACTCTTGCAATTTGATTTTCTAACTTTTTATCCATTTTTGTTTGCTACAGGTTTACATAGTAATCGACGCCGATTAGTAGAACTAGCATCAATTGGATAGATATCATCAGTCACATTGGTATAACTAACGTCAATTAGATAACCATCATCGGTTAGTAAATGCAACCATCATTAGTTATATAACTGATGTTGGTCACTATGTTTAATTCTAAAAACATAGATTCAAGAGCTCTTTTTTTAAAGTTAATTGTTTCAAACCCGAAATAACTACAAGGATAAAGGACATGCTAACATTTTTGTTGTGGGACCAAGCTTGACATGTTCTAAAAACATGTTCAGATCACATTTTGCATGCTTAAAATGAATTATAAAATTTATTTTGGGTGATTAAGGTAACATTTAGGTTGTTAAATAAGTTTTTGGCCTTAGTTTTCAAAGTTACAACTAATACCAAGGGGTCAAATGAACAACACCTCATTTTCATTTGGGATTAAAAATAAACTCATCTTTCCAATGTTTTTTTCTTTCATAGTTGCTTGATCTAAATTTTTTTTGGAAGAAAGAGGGATGTTGCGTGTATGCTCTTCCATTTATCCCCTTTAGGAAACCCTTGGAATCAAACGTGTCATTCCTATTACAAGTAGCCTAGTCTAAGGCTTAGAAATAAATTCATCTAAAGCACTCCCTAAAAACATGTCAAAGTTTGGGTGACCTTGAAAATGACCATAAAGTCTTTCTACTTTTATGCTTTCTTTGTTTTTATGCAAACTTAGCTTGCAAGGGGGACTTCATCACCTCTCATGAGTTCTTTAGGGAAGCTTTGACCTGGTGTTTCATCTCTTGGAATTGACTTCACTTACTCTTTTTGAGTTACATATGGGATTTATCTACATTTGGACATCACACTACACTGAGCAAACAATATGATGTAGTGATTGTAAAAAAGACTAGACCTTTTTACAACTAGCCAATAACATGGTCACCAAATTTATATGCTTGTATTTTGAATGATTTGATGTGAAAGTAATTGTGCAATTTATTCAACTAGAAATTTTTGAAACCTTTCTAGTTTAGTCAACCCAAAATTTCCATACCCTTGCTAGGATCTAGGTGATTATACTTGGTGTATTTTTGGATCATTTTCTCATTTAGTATGTTTTTAGACTAAAACATGTTTGTTTGTTTATAAACCATGTCCAAACCACTTTGTTTATATGTAATTCTTTTGTCTAAAGAGGTGTTATGCTGGTCATTTTACACCACACTTGTGCCTTGGATTTTTTTCTAAACCTATTTTGTGTGTGTGTCATTTGAGTTACAGAAGGTAGCGTTATGCTACCCAAATCATGTTAAAACCATTTTGTCTTTGAGTATTTTGAATCATAACATAGATCACATCATTAAAACATGATTATTCCATTATGATACTCAATTTATTTCAAGACTTATTTATTATTGTATCAAAAACCATTTGTTTCAAACCATGTTGTGTATACCATTTGAACCTTTGGCTTATGTCATCATGATGTCCAATATTGTCTAGCTTGTTTGGTAAAATCCTAGTTTTTGTCATTAAGTTTTCAATTAAAATTATAAATTTTATATTCAAACATTAATTTATTTCTATATAGGCCTAAATTCATGGGGCTGATAGACATATCTTTCTCTTTTAGGTTGCATAACTTCGGTTAATCGATTAGCTAAATTTGAAAACTATTGATAGTTTTTTTCTCAATGCCTATCTTCATCATTGTTTGTCCCTTTATTTAGGATAACATATTATTTATTAAAAGATCTTTTTGCCTTATTCCTTATGCCAATTGATCCTATTTATGGTTGATTTTGTGTGTCAGGTCTATGTCAAAGTTATTTCCAAACTTGTTAGATTAAATCAAATCACATTTGCCTTTATTTCAAGTCTAGATTTTGATTCCATTTGGCCAAAAGTCATAGCACATGCCTATTTTTTGTGAAGCCTAGATTTTGACTTTATGTTTGGACAAAAGACCTAGTCACTCAACTTTTCCCTTTCCTAGTTTAGACCTTGTTTGGATCACTTTGACCTAGACCTTTGACATGTTGGTTTTTATTTAGACACGACCTTTTATATGTATGACATTTGACATTAGACATTTGATGTTAGAGTATTTTATGCCAAGTCCTAGAACAAATCATTTTTGAGATATAACTCCACTTTCAGACCACATTAGATATACAACTCCACCTTTTGACCAAGTTAGACTAAGCTTAAACCATTTGTCCTTTAGAATATTTTTTAGAGTTTATAAAACTCTAAGCCTTTTTATTTTAGAGATTTCATCATTTATACAAATATGTCTAGCTACACTTATGGTGAAGTCATGTACAATCCAACTTATGATAGAATGGCTGCACAAAATCCCACTAGAAACCCCTATAGGGAAAGATTTTCTAAGGAGTTTTATTATTCTCCCTATAATACTCCATATGGGGAACATAGTCAAAATCCATAAAATCCAAATAAAGACCCTGATTGGCATGAAGAAGATTTTGAGGAAGACTTTGAAGACCCAACTATAGATAATATTTTTTGGGAAATGAATCCATACCCTCTTTTCAATAATCATTACATGGAACATAGTCAAGAACCAACTTATGATCCAACTCACAAATGGGATGATATGGTTTATGAGGAAGACTTGGATGCTTTAGCATATGTGAGTAATTAGGCTATACCACATCATACCAGTTTTATTCCAAGACTACAACATCACATAATTTCCATTCCAAGACCTCATATTTTGGTTTTTGTGAGCAACCAAGCTCCATAATGCCCAACCATTTCTATACTAGGACCATATCCTTTGGTTTGTGTGAGAAATCAAGCTCCACAATGTTCCATCATTTTAGGACCTAGTCCTTTAGCTTATGTGAGAAATTGAGCCCCATAATGCCCTATCATTACTATCTCAATATTTTGTCCTTTAGCTCATGTAAACAATCGTCATCCCCAATGCCCTACCATTATGAAACCACAAGTCATTCCTCATCTAGTGCTAATCCAATATAAACCTCAATTAATCCATCATTATAAGACTAAGATATGTTCAAAACTAGTATTTTCCAACTCATTAGAAACCAAGGCCAAAATAACCAACCAATTTGTGATGTTTTTGTTGAACCATCCATTTGTGATAAGTGAACCTATGATGAATCACCTATTGATTCTATATCAGTTGTCAAGGAGTCTCACATTGATGAGATAGTCTTTGATGAGTCACTTCTTAATGACTATAACCACTTTTGGGAAAATCATTACCTTGAACATATGCCTATTTTTCAAGAGCCACCTATTAATAAACTAGTCTTTAAGGAGTTGTCTCTTGACCTTTTTCGCATCCTAGAGAAGTATCACTTTGATAAACCAATCTTAGTGGAGCCCATCATGCCATTACAAGTTTTTAATTATCTAATAAGTAACAATAAGACATGTTTGTAATAGAGTACCCATTAGATGAAGAATCAGAGTTACAGTCAGGTTCTATTCTTGAACCAAAATTAGATTTAGTATCAAAATCTAAATCCACATCAATCTCAACATTAGATTCATAGTCCCTTGAGTTAAAATCAGATTAAAAAGAAGAATATGTTAATGGTTGTTATAAAATTGGTTACACATGCCTTGTAGATCAATTTGAATACATTTATGATCCTTCTATAGTTTTTGAGGATGAGTACTTTAGCTTTAACACAAGTAATCCTAGTATCTTTTAAAAGGACTATAATTCCATCACCCATTCCATTACCATTCCATAGACTATTACCATCAACCAAGATAGCCATATTTTTGGCATTCCATTTCCCACAAGTGTCAATTAGGATCTATAGAATCACACTTTGTTGAAATACATCCATAGTGACATAGAAATTGAAGAAGAGCAAGGATGCCAAGATTACATTAATTTAGCAAAAGAACATTCTCCTAGTGAAACCTTCTCAAAGGCACTAAGGGAAAATCAATGTTAGAACTTAGCATCATCTAGTGAAACATTTTCAAAAGTGCTAGAATATAAAGTAAAAAATCAACATTCCTTAGTGAAACCTTCTCATAGGTGTTATAGGACAACCAAGACAACTTCACTGGTGAAAACCTCTTTGAGGAAACAATAGCTAAGTATAAAATTTCTTCACTATTAGATGAATACAAAATCAAAGATAAAATTATAATAGCTTCTTATCTAAAACCTAATCAGATAGTAACTACTCTTAGGCCCAAATAATAGAAAAATATGATGGTCTTATCAAGAGAACAAGTCTTCAGCCCCACCACAACTAAAGTTATGTTGAATTTGGCATCAAAAACATTACGTGTGACTAAATTTCCTACTCTTCATTTATTTTTCCACCATTATACATTCCATTATCATATACCATTCCATTTCATAATCAAACCTACCATCCATTATTTTTCCTTATTTACCATCCATGGCCATACTTTCCTTTACAGATGCTACAAAGATACCTTGTCTTGACACTTAAGGGAATCAAAATCAATGACTAATAAAGATCATAAAAACATTCTTGAAAACTAGATCTGCATCAAGTTCTTAATAGAGTAGTTATTTAGATGAGGTGTGGGTAGAAATTAACATGATTGAGTATTCTATTTGTATCATTTTTTTATTAGGATGAGCATCTCCCCATCATCATGAACAATATAATCAAAAACCACACCTAGGCTAAATACATGTACCATATCATTCCACATTCCATAACCATCATTTGATTGGGATCTATAAAATCACACTTTATTGAATTGCATCAATTGTGACATAGCGGTTGAAGAAGAGCAAGGAGGCCAAGACAGCATTCATGTAGTAGAAGAACACTCTACAAGTGAAACCTTTTTAGAGGATCTAAGGGACAATCTAAGTCAAAAACTCAGCATCTTTACGTGAAATGTTTTTAGAAACACTAGAAGACAAATCAAGGTCAAAAGCCAATGTTCATTAGTGAAATCTTCTCAGAGGTGCTCCGAGACAATCAAGACAAATTCATTGCTGAAAACCTATTTAAGGTACCAATAATTGAGTATAAAAGTTATTCACTACTTGATGAAGATGAAAAAAAAAGATTAAATCAAAATATCTTCCTATCTATAGTCTAATCATATGTTAGCTACTCTCAAGATCAAATAACATAAAAGTCTAGTGGTCTTATCAAGAGAACAAGTCTTCGACACTACCACAACCAAAGTTATGTTGAATATAACATCAACAACATTAAAAATGATTGAAAGTCTTGATATTCATTTATTTCCCCACCATTATCCTTTCCATTATCATTTTCCATTCCATTTCACAATAAAACCTACCAGCCGTTATTTATCCTTATTTACCATCCATGGCCACACTTTCTTTTGTAGAGGCTATAAAGCTACCCTATCTTAACATTTGAAGGAATCAAAATCAATGACCAACAAAGATCACAAAAGTATTCTTGATAACCAAATATACATGCCATTTTTAATAGAGTAACTATTAAGATGAGGTATGGGCTAGTAATTAATATGATCAAGTATTTTATTTATATCATTTGTTGATTAAGATGTCTATCTCTCCATCAATAAGAATAATAGAATCAAAAAATACATCGAGGACAAAAAATGTACCATACCATTTCACATTACCATGCCATTGCCATTATTACATATCCATTTTCCATTGTCATATATCCTGTCATTCACCCCATCACTTGGGTGAAAACTCTCTTACAATTTTATACCATCATATCATTCCATTCCTATCTAGAATAAAGCCTATTTTTAGTCATCCTACCCAATCCTATTTTGATCTTGGCTCATTTGGTTCTTCTCGCACTTTTTCATGGGAGGATTCTAATCAAGTTTCAATAATAAATATAATCCATGTTTTAATGAAAGTCTATAAAAGTAGTATGACATTTGATCTAGCAAGATATTCTTCATCCTATCAAGTTTATTTATGTGAGCCTCATTATAATCACCTATGGGCAAATCAGTGTTTCACTAGTCTTTTTATTAATTATAAATACCTATGGGAAAATTAGTATCATTGACCTATGCCATTGTATCCTAGTTATAACCACCTATGGTAAAAATAAGGGAAACATTTAAGTATCATACATTATCATACCACCTTGCCATCATTGTTTTCATTTAAATTGCCATTTACCATATTTGAAAACTTTTTGCGGCCTAGTTGGTTTTTCCCTACCTTTTGTGTGGATGGAATTACTATGACTTAAGGTCATTTTAGGACTATGTGGGTCATGCTTAATTCATGTTGAGGTCACCTCAATCCCCCTTTCCATATGCTCTCACTATTTTATGAGCAACCTAAACCAAATGCTCTTGTCATTTTGTGAGTAGGTATCTTGTCATTATCTAATGAGTCAAGATACCTCAAAATTCCAAAAAAAATCATAACATTTCAAAAATACCAAAAATAATTATCCTATCTAAGCCTAGTTAGTTATCCTTGATCTGCATTATTGGGGCATGGTCATTGTTAGGATTATTTCTTTTGCTTTTATTTTCAAGCTTTCTATTTATTTGTTTATTTCAAGTTATTTATTTGTTTGTTTTTTGTTTGTTTGTTTTTTTATTCACTTGCCTATTTGTTTGTTTCTAGCACTATTGCCTTGACTTAGTCTATATGTGTTCATTGGGTGATTCCTTGAGCACAATATTGTTGAGTCCATCCATATTCATCCATTAACATTGTCATCATGGTTTTTATCATTGGTGCATTATTTTCAAGTGTTTATTGGATTTGGAGTCAGTCCTTATGCATTTTTTGGCCAAGTCTTTAGGGTGTTCTATCATGAAGCCTACTATCACATAATACAACAAAAATTATCTCTACAAAGGTCTACAATCAATGGATCCATAGAAGTTTCTCCTTGACACCATGGAAATATTCTCCCATCCCACCCTTGATCAAATCAACCCATTAACCATTCTAGTTGTATCATTGCTAATAAAGACAAGCATCTCCTCATTGGTAGGTACAACTAAATCATTTCTAATTATTAATCTTATTATTCTATTAATCTCTTTCATAAATTTCCACCCACTCATCTTTAATATATATTATGTGTTATATCCTTGAGTTATGCTTGCTAATCAGCCCTTATTAGGGCACCATCAATTTTAGCCAATCTAGGTTTGCTTAGTGATTATAACCGCTTATGAGCAAATCATTATTTTGACTTTTATTTCTGATTATAATCACCTTTGGGAAAATCAATATCATTTTTACATAAATGCGTGAAATAATTTTATCATTTGGATTAATCTCAATCATAGGTTAATTCCACCTTTCTTCTTATTTATTTTTGAGGGACCATCCATCAACAAATGTGAGGATCACTCCCTAAAGGGGGAATCATCATAGGCTTCCAAAAATTATTTGGATATTTGTTCTCTAATCATCATCTTCTTGTTATCATACATGTCATATCTCATTATTTGAGGATAAATTACTTTGCCTATAGTTTACAACATCTTCCCAAATAGGGGCAAACTGTAGACACCTAAATTTGGCCACCAATAACCTCCAATCAAGCTTTTGACCAATTTCTACCAAAATGCAAAATTTGGTCTAAAAACACTAAAACACACTAAATGATGTGAAACTAACATATTCAAGTGCCAATTTTGGCCAAGGTATCCCTAAATGGGGAAATTCAATTTATGGGCTAGCTAACTTTGGTCAGATCATTCCAAGTCAAAATACCAATTTTACACCTAGGTGCTCTAGATGGATCTTTCATATCAAATCTCTTGTACAAGACATGTGCCTTAATTATTTTCTATTGGTAACATCCTAAATGGGAATATGTTTTCAACACATTCGACATTAACTTCTAATTTTAATCTAGTTGAATTTTGCAATAATAATAAAGCATTCTGATCAATTTGAGTAATTTGTGCACAAAGTGCTTAAACATGCTTAAGATCTAGTTAACTGAAATCAAGGCATAATTAAGAATTCCATGGAAACTTGTTGAAAACTTATTTTTGGAAATGAATATTGAATATATTCATCATCAGGTGACTTCATTTCTTGGGAAGACATCCCTAGGCCATAAATGCCACAAATATCAGGATTCATGCCCTCCATGCCTCATTAATGCCTTCCATGATGTCCTCCATTCCTATTAACTACCCCTTTTCCAATTTCATGATGAATATAATTATAAAATTAATTATAAAAATTGAATTAATCCTCAACCACACATCTCAATCTTAGGATGGATGATTTAGCTTGATTTTAGATAATCTAAAAATCTATAAACATAGAGGCCATGAACATTCTTTCTAAGCTATTTTGGTGCAAAGTTATTATGCTCAAATATCTTAAAATTCTTAATAATTAAAATTTATAATGCACAAATATATTCAATAATCCATTGAAATTAGTGTTACCATGCCAAATTGATTTTAATCTAAGCCAATCCAAAGCCAAAGGTCCCAAGGAGAGATGGAGGTAGCCAAGCTTCCATTGCCAAAGACTTCATGAGCACAAACTAAGCAAGCCACTACAACAAGCATTTTGGAGTATCCAAGGAAGGTAAAAGAGGGTTTATTTTTCATTTTGGTTATGTGTTTTATTCATATTTGTTAACTAAGCTCTCCCTAGTGTCTAGGACTAGAGATGTTATGCTAGTTAGTGTGATTCTTTCATTTTGTTTTCATTTTGAAACTAACATACTAGCCATCCTCTATTGAGTCAAATTATTAGATCACAATGACAACTAACGGCATAGAAGAAGGTTGGAATACTATAGGGGGTGGTTGAGATATAGTTTCCCCTATAGTGGCATTTGCAACTGGCTACTTTGAATGACTCAAAGACTCAACTTGCTTATCCTTCTTTATTCCCATGACAGATTTTAGAATTAATGTATGATCTTTAGGTTTTTATTTAAGTCTTTCTTTATAATTTTGTAAAACAAAATATTTGTTGAGTATGAATTCATTATCAAAAATGGATGGAAGTGGATCAGTAGTATAATGTGGTGGATCATGAGTTTCGGTGTGTACATCATCATTTTTATTTTCATACTACTCTTTGTCAAACTTATCCTCATTGAAAATAGTGTAATATGGATGTGTAGAATCTATGATTAGAACTGAATTAGTTGTTTATCCATGGTATATGGTTGAGTTGTAGGAATCTGGGTGAATTCAAGAGGATTACCACTAAGTCTTTTACTTCATCATGAAGGAAAAGATGGAAGGAATTTAGGTGGCATAAGGAAAACAACTTGGATAATAGTATAAAATATTGAGCTTGAATAATCTAAACAAGGACCTAGAATTTGTATGAAAAGGATATGAGACTCTGAAACATGTAAGTTAATACCTCAACAAGTAAAAAGGAGCTAGTATATACTACTAGGGATTTTTTAGAAATATTATTTGAAAAGTACTATGAGCTTTTAAAATTTTAATTGATTTTTTAGAGTTAGATATGTAACTAAATTTTCAAAAAATGATACAAAAAGTATTGAAAATAACTGAGAATGTATTTGATGCAACTAGGGTTTTGAAATAAATTTCCAAAATTAGTGAAATAATTTGAAAATTTTATAGAAAATTTTTAGTTTTAATTTTGAAAATTTGAGGAAAAATCTAAAAATATTTCTGAAAATAGCAGTATATTTTTCCTAATGGTTTGAAAGTGTTTGTATGCAAATAAGACCTAGTATGTGTAAATTAGGGTTTGGTTGAATTTATTGAAAAATATTTTAATTGATTTGTAGTCTTTTTATTTTTAAAATTAGGAAAAATCATGAAAAAATTGCAACAAATTATAAATAAATAACCCTAAGGTTTCTAAGGTTTTTATGTAAAAATTCAAAGTAAGTTAGGTTCACCAAATGTTTTATTCTTTTTGTGAATTGTGTTTAATTCATAAGAAACTAAAGGTCTAATTAATTTAAATTAGTAAATAAATGTGTCTCAACTAGCCTACTAATTTGTGTAAATATATATGTATTTTACCTTTTCTAAAAATAATAATAAGTGTAAAGAATTCAAACATAGCTTATTTTGTGTTGAACTAGATGATGCAAGGTCTAAAATGGTTGTATAGGGATGGTAGACAATTGTAAACAAGGCCCAAAACTCTGTTTCTAGATTATATAGGAGTATAAAACTTAGGACACCCTACTACTTAGGATTGTAGTACACTTTCTGGCACTATTGTCCACTTCTAACATGGTTATCTACTTTTGGCACTATTTTTCTAGTGGTTTGACTTTTCTAGATTTTGTTCAGTAGGCATATGACACCTTTATAATTAAATATCAAATATTGGGTCTAGGCAGAGCTCATTATATGTCTGATTCAATCTTTAAAACCCGTAGGAGATCTTGCTACTTAAACTTGAGTAGCAAACTTGGGATTAAGAGGAGGGGTTAGTGTGTAAATGATATAATGGATGCACTTCATACCTTGTTTGTGGGAATGCATCCTACTTACCAATACTCTAAATAGGTATTAAGCTAATGTAGTTCTCCAATTTGAAGTGTTTAGTGCAATTATGTGATGTATGCAACTAGATGAGAAATTGGAATGTACTTTGGATGACTAGAGACTGGTATGAGTACTTCAATAGGCTTGAATTAGTCTTGGAAGGCTATATATAGAGAATATAGAAGAGTGCTTGAGTTTACTTTCTTGTATTATTTCTTCTTTTCTAGTGAATGAGTGCCAACACTTTTAAATGGACATTGAATGGCATTTTATAGGGAAACTAATAATTGTGGGTTAGATGAGCTTATATTAGGCCAATAGGGGAAAAGATAAAGAATCAATAAAATATGAACATTTGAGGCTAACATGAACTGGGACAACAACACCAAAAATAAGACACCCTTGAATTTTAGTGCTTCTATCTAAGTTGGGTGTTATTGTCCTAAAAGGATGAGACCTAGGGGGATGGATTTGTGTTTGAGAGTGCTACCTAAGTCTCAAAATTCTATGTCTGAGAAGCTATGGGTGATTGGGAATAAATTAAAGTCTAGCTAATAAGGGTTGAGTGAGAAAGAAAGAGGACCTATAGGTTGGGTGTTATTATTCATGCCTAAGTCATCTAATTTTTCATTTTATATGATCATAAAAATCATAACTACATGATAACTATTAATTTAACTAGAGTTACTCTCAACTCACCTAGGGTTAGTTTAAACCCATTCTATGTTTAAACTCTCAACCTTAACTCACCTTGGGTGAGAATTAATTCTTAAGGCTATAAATACAAGGCCATACCCCTTCATTTCTAATCTTGGATATTATAGATTTATTATGTAGGATTTACTCCATAATCCTCATGCAAGTAATGTTAGCATGACCAAATCCTAAGCTAAGAAATAAAATCCAAGGTGCCAAGGAAAGGTCAAGGTAAAAAATCTCTATTTATGAATATTTATTAATGCACAAGCCAAGATCCATTCAACAAGACATTTTGGAACTCTAAGGAAGGTAAAATAAGGTTTTAATTTATGTTTTAGTTGTATTTCATATGAATTATTGTTATGTATGTTCACCCTAGTATCTAAGATAGATGTGTTATGATTTTAGTGTGTTATCTTTTTTTATTTTATTGGACTAACACAAGACTAACCTTCACTCTAAGTATTCTTTATTCACACGTAGTAGTTATCCACTCAGGGAAGAAGTAGTGAAAATGATATTTCTTAAGGGACTAGATGATGAATCCAAAGATGCTCTAAACCTAATGGGTAAAAGAGACATTATAAAATTAATGTTGTACTAAATATTAGATCTATGTTCTAATTATTATAGGATAAAAGCAAACATCATGAAAGGAAAACTAGGTAAATACAATGAAGTTAGTTGATTGATGGAGGAATTTTCCAATTTGAAAATTGAAATTTTGTTTTAGTTAGATACTACATTAGATGGTATTCAATCAAAATCTAATTCCACCATATAAATCTTAGCCATAAATTGTCTAATGTCTAAGATAAAACATGTTGTTAGAGATTTTATTATAGATAAAATAATAATATGTGATAGTAAAACTCATGACACTAACCATTTCAACAGTATTTATGCTTTGAAAAATCATTTGAAACAAAATGCACATCATGTGGAATATATGAATTACATCCAAAGACAAAATCTATTTTCACAAAACTAGACCCAAGGTTAGTTTAGCCTAATCAATCCAAATAATCCATGGATGACACCATAGATTTATCAAGCACCTCGACCTATGTGGGTAAAAGTACATGCATAATGGACCAATGAAAAATGGATGATGCCTCAAACTTGGATGATACCTCAAAAACCATGGATGATCCAACCATAGTCACAATAATGGGGAAATACATAGTGGAATTCCAATCCATAGTTTAACCCCCAAAGAGGTTTCCCACCATAATAAGCTTTGATGGCACCTCCTACAACTAGACTTAAAAAATAGGTTAATCATGCCCAATTACCTTCTCAACTAGTTTATAACCCCAAGAATAAACCATCAAACCCTATCTATGTAAATTAACAAGGATAATCAATGAATGTATGAGCTATTGAATTTGTAAACAATTAACTTAGATTAGGAATACTAATTCAAGAGCCTCCTATCACCATATTAGAAATACCCAATAAAAATACAAAAATAGATCCACCTCAAACCAAAATAAAAAAAAGAGGAATCATAAGAAATGCTAGAAAAGATAGAGGAACATATTACTACTCCACATATTTCTTTTCTTGATAGATTGTAGAAAGTTGAAACAAAGCAAGAATTTGATTTGATTTAGGAATTGAGAAAATTAAACATTGAATTACCCTTGATACAATCTATCAATAATATTTCATAATTAAACTAAGTCATTAAAAGCCTATGTGTCAAGACACATAGAATAAAGAAACAATACTTAAGGATAATACAAGTGTATGATAAACTAGTTGATATTTTACTAAGAAAACTACTACCACCCAAATATGCAGACCTAGGTAGTTTAGTCATAAAATTAACCATAGGGAAGAAAGAATACTCAACATTCTTGTATATTTGGGTGTAATAATCAATATAATGACAACTGATACTCTCTAAATATTGTCTTATGGGGATGTAACCTACCTACATAATTCTCCAAATGGTTGATAAGTCATTTGTTAAACCAAAAGGCACTATAGAATATGTGGTTATAGGAATTGAGTAATTTGAGTATCTAGTATAGTTTATGGTGTGGTAACATCAAAATAAGGAATTAGGGTACCCACTCAGTTTAGGAAGACCTTGGTTGGCTATTGCATCATCATTAATTGAATGGAAATCAAAGGATATGACTATTTAAAAGGTCTATAAATTAAATGCCTATCCTTATACCCTATTTAAAACACTCATTGGATTACATTGAAATACTTTGGGTGGATGAACAATAAAAAATAATAATAGCCTTTTATTCCTAGCCATGATAATAGTATAAAGAGACATGGAAAAATTAACTAATGAGTTAACACAAGATTTGGAAGAATCCACTGACCTCATGATCCTAGTAATGGAATCTACCAATCTATTAGTATTAGACTCTACCAGTATGTTAGTTATGGACTCTACTAGTCTATCAACAAAAGACTCTACTAGTCTATTAGCTAAGGACTCTACCAATACATTATCTTTGGACCCTGTCAGATTCCTAGCTATTGACTCTTTTAATCCATTAGCTACAAACTCGGCTAAACTTATTACTATAGACTCAAGTTTTAGGCATTCAACATATGACCATAGACATTTTCAAGACAGTATTTATATTTTGGTAGAAGATAAAGTAACTAATTTTTTAATTACATTTCATTTTACATTAGCTAAAATCATTCCTCCAAGAGATGGATTTGTAAAAAATGTAACTATATTTCATTTGTTATTACCCCATCAATGTCCTCTTGATTCCTTGATGAGTGAATTTAAACAAGTAGATTATGTCCATCCTAACACTAAATAGGTTATGATATTACCAAAGAAAACATTTAATATAAATATTTGGTTAACCTATGATCAATAAATGAAAGATTTTATGTCTTATAAAACACACCAAATTGTTTGCTTGTTATTATATAGATATGAGAAGAATACATCTGAGTGTTTGTACCCATCACATTTTCACAAGCTAGAATAAACTAGTTAGATAACCAAAAACATGGATAAATCTAGTATTAAGGGATATAGTAAAGATTGAAATTGAGAAATTGTTGGATGTGGGATTAATTTATCCTATCATAGATAACCAATGGGTTTCTCCATTGGTAATTGTAACAAATAAAATTGGGCAATGCAACATCTGTGTAGACTACCAAGAGCTAATTAAATCCACTAAGAGGGATTATTTTACTCTTCCTTTTATTTATCAACTTTTTGATAATTTGGTAGGGAAAAGTAATATTCTCTCTTGAATAGATTTAGTGAAAATGATCAGATAATAGTAGTATCTAAGGATTAAGACAAAACCACCTTCACTTGCCCATGTGGTATATTTTCTTATAGAATCTTACCATTTGGTCTTTGTATTGCCTCAATTAATTTTTAACAACCAATTTTAGCCATATTATCTTGTTTGACTAATGTGTATGTACAAGTTTACATAGATTAGTTGAATACTCATATAGATACATTTCATAAAACCTTAAATAATCTTGATAAGGTCTTAACCAGATGTGAAGAGCACCAAATGTCACCGATTCATGAGAAATTCTTGATGATAATAGATCAAGGAATAATACTAGGAAACCACATCTATACCAAAGGAATCCAATTAGATCCAAAGAAAATTGAAATAATATCTAACCTACCTATGCCATAAAATCAAATTGATATCAAGAGCTTCTTAGGTCATTCTTATTTTTATTGATATTTTATAGAAGACTTAAATAAAATTGTTGCTCCTATGTTTGATTTGATATCAAAGGAAAATTAATTGATGTGGAGTGATGATTGCCAAAAAACCTTTGAAGATGTTAAAGAGAAATTAAACTTTACATCAATATTGAGATGACCCAATTGGTAAAAACCCTTTCACATTTATATTGATGCTTCTAATTATGCAATGGGGGTAGTTCTAGGACAAAAAGATGAGAATGATCATATTTATGTCATTTATTACATCATTCAAAATATCAAACCAATTGAAATAAATTATACAACCATAAAAAAGGAATTCCTTACTATAATTTATGTCGTCAACAAATTTAGACATAATATTATAGGTTATAAGGTATTCATAAACACAAATAATTCATATATAAGGTATCTCATGAATAAACCTATAGTAGGAGGAAGGAATCATAAGATGTGTTGATGCCTCTAAATCTATCATATGTGGTCTTATTGTTTAATAAGACTTCTCAATTTATAATTTAGGAGATTTAAAGCATGAGTAGCAGATTATGGTAATCTTGTTACCTATGGTGGGATACAGATAGAGCAAATAAAGTGTTCCATAATATTTATATTGATTGGTGGTTGGGAGACACCATGGTCCTTCTATGAAAATTATGAAATGTTTATGATATTATTTGTGAATTTGTGATCTAAGTTCTAAGCTAATGATTAATCTAAATGAATATTTACAATAGAATTTAAATTAAAGTGATTTGGTTAATAAATAAGCAAAAGGAAGGGTAGGGTAGAAAAAATGTATGTGATTATTGGTCCTTTCCTTAGACATCATGACAAGGTTTAAATTATAAATGAGCATGCATTTAACTAGTATATAGTGTAAAATAGTATATGCTTAAATCACACTACACTAGGTGAGTATCTAAGGAAAATATGAAGGAATATAAGTAAGAATTAACATCGATTAAAGGATTTACTACTGCATTCAAATAAAATTTCTATATTTTAATGTATAGAAAATAAAATGAAGAAAATTCAAGATCATTAAACTAATATAACATTGGTACAAATTAGAAACCCTATATAAAATATTCACATTCAAAATTCCTAAAAAAACATTCAAACTTAAGTCTTAGAATAGATAATTGAGAGAGAAGACATGATACAATTTTCATAAATAATTGAGACAAATAGTATTCCATGCTTATATTAAATTACTGCAAAAAGCACAAGATATTTTTATCTTTGAAACTCCCTCCCTTTTACAAACTGGTAATACTACCTTTTATAGGAGGCTAAAGTAGTATACAAGTCAGTCATATTAGTTAAAATTATGCAAAAGTAAGGATAACTATCTATTTTTATAAATTTTCTATAATATATTTCCTTTTTCCCAAGTGTAATAACCTATAGGCAAATGTGCTAACAAACTTGCACATGCCTTTACAAAAAGAATATATTTTTTTCAAATATTGCAAAGTTTCCAACAAAATAGAATATTACTAGTTATATAGTGAGCCATGTGATGAAGGAATCCCTTGTTGCTACTGAGGAATCCTCATACCAGTCATTAATCAGTAAGTGGAAAATGGATTCATACCATTCATTAGGTCAAAAATTATACTAATCAACTTGAATAATGCTTAGTTTGGGGTTAGTGTTGGTAATCATTTGGATTAGGCCAGGATACCTTACCAATTTTGTAGTCTTCATCTCTATTTCATATTCTTGAAGAACATGCATCCACTTACCTCTTTGTTATCCAAGGTCATTCTAACTTAGCATTAAATTATTGGCTGAATGTGGAAGAATGAAATGCACTTTATTCCTAAGAATGTAGTGCCTAAATTTCTTGATAGATTTGACTAATGCAAAATCTTGTTTATCAATTAAAAAATAGTTTAAATTAGAGTTAAAAATTAGTGATCATAAAATCAATTAGATGATCACACCCATCACTATTTTCTGTTAAAACAACAATGGAGTGATTGAATGTAAAAGAGTAAAGGAATAAATGCTTTAAAAAGTTTAGACTTATCAAGATTAAAGCCTGATTGATTACCCTTTTGATGTCCCTAAAGGCCCTCTTTGAATCCTTATTCCATTATACATTATCATCCTTATTTATCATATAATTAAATGGTTTGATAAGTTTTGAAAATCCAAAAACAAATTTTCTCAAAAAATTTATCTTGCCAAAAAAGGATTTTAATTATTTCTTACTATTGAGAGGTTTTATCTTTGATAGATCTTCTATTCTCTTAGGATATACGTAAATTCCACCTTTAGTGATAACATGGCCTAAAAATTTACCCTCAGTGACAAAAAAAAGACTTTTCTTAGGGTTGAGTGAAATTACATACCTTCTACACCTTTGAAATACCTATTGTAAATGTTTGAAATGGTCCTTCATGTTTTTAAAGAAAATAGTTAGATCATCCATGAAAATTATAATGCAGTTACCAATTAATCCTTGGAAGGCATGGTCCATGGCCCTTTGAACAGTAGCTCTTGTGTTTATCATTCCAAAAGGCATTATTTTATATGCAAATGTGCCATACTTAGTTGTAAATATTGTCTTCATTATGTCTTCTTTGTCTAATAGTACTTGATTGTATCCTAAAAACAATCAAGGAAGGACATCATGGAAGAACTAGAAACAATTTGTATTACTAGGTGAAGAGAGGGGAGAGGATAATTATCCTTTTCAAATGCTCTATTCAAATTCCAAAAATTAATACATAATATAATTTCACCATTTTTTTCCTAACTGGCACCAAATTGGCAACCCAGGTAGAGTGCCTAATGGTAAATACAATTTTAGCATCTAACAAATTCTTGACTTCTTTGAAAATCAAGTGTTCCAAAATAAGATTCACAGGCCTTTGATTTTTCCAAAAAGGTTTGAAATTTTCTATGAGAGGTATGGTATGAGTGGTGAATCTTGGATCAAAAATCTTTAATTCATCATAATATCAGGCTATGACATCTTTGTACTTTGTCAATATCTCCTTCACTTTCTTGATTTTAGTACCTGTATAAGCTTTTCCAATATTTACCAGTTGAGGTTGATCTTAAGGTTCAAGGTCAACTACATTATAATATTTCCCACTCACTTTGGTAAATTTAGGGGTCTTGACTAGGGTTCATTTTAGTGGGCCATATAAAAAATCCATGGAGGTCCTGAGGTGAATCAAATTTGTAATGGTGGTAAATCAATTTATAAGGAGTATCATTAGATAGGTGAATCATGTGATTTTATGTGGTATGAATAAATCCTACCAAGTTTCTACAAATCTCATGTAAATGTAGGTGAATGCCTATTAAATGTAGACATGAAGTCATCCAATAATATTTAGTGAGTTCAGGCATCCAATGGTAGCTTGTAGGCACCTGACTAAAGACTATTGGTATCTTATGATAGGCTATAAGAATATAATAGTAGGCTATAGTCAAATGACAACTAACTACCTATGGGTGGAAGAACATAGACTATTAGTTCCTACCCATAGATTGCTAGCATCTACCCATAGATTATTGGGTGCATTATTGTAGAGTATAGTAGTATGTGGGTGGGTGCCTAGAAATATATGGGTGGATGATAATAGTATGTGGGCTGACACCAGTATGCTATGGGTAGGAACTAGTACCCTACCTTCATCCACCCATAGGTATCCTATCATTATCTAACCATATCCTACTATCATCTACTCATAATCTATAATCAAATCCCAGTAGTCTATAATCATGCACCTATAGGCTACCATCGAATGCTCATAATATACCATTAGATACCCTCATTTTTAATTATCATGATGGAACTTAAAGAGTAGTAAATGAAATTATAGTTAAAAATACTAAAAAAATATATTATAAAAAAATTGTTGCATACCTTGATAGAAATTGTTTATTCTTGAAGCCCCCCTGAGACCTAAAATACAAACCACCAAAAAATTTCCTAAAGCCACCTGATGATATGTGGTGAATTCCTTAGGATTATCTTTTGAGGTGTTGGTGAACTACATTTATATGAGGAAAATTATATTCAAATTTAGGTGAACCTCTCCTCAAAATTAACTTTGACACAAAAAATTTAGACAATCTTACCTTATCAATTTTCCACAAAAATTGCCAAATGTCAAATTTTAAAAATGGAACATTCACAGATTAATAAATATTTACCACTTATAAATCCCTAGTCTCAACTAGTTTATCTTGATCAAATAATATTCTCAAGGTAATCATTCCCTTGGGAATTATATTGTCATTCAACTGAATGACTTTGCCATCAGTTTTATCTTCTCCAAATTCTCTTTCATCAACCTCATAACTGACATGATCCTAAAATTCTTTTGAACTAGTCATGAAGTCTAGGATCTATTGGTCATCATTAAATACCTATAGATGGTTTACCTTGTCTAGTATATAAGGGCAAGTTATTATCTCAATGCTAAAGTTTGATGAATCTTGATTAGGCATGAGATTAGTTATAGTAGAGGCCATCCCATCATTATCTTTATTTTCCTCCCTAGGGATAGACATAATATTTAAAGCATCAAAATAATCAACCAAATCCTAGAACCTAAAGTTGTACCTCTTGAGGTAAGACAATTTACATTGATACTTTCTTCTTACTTGATTGACTACTAGTTCTGAATCACCATAAACTAATAGTTCTTTGACATTATTCTTGAAGGTAAATTATATTCCTAAGGTGAGAACCTTACATTTTACACCTAGCCATAATAGTCCTAAGGTGATGGAAAACATGATATTTCTTACCAACAAAGTTAGTTATAATAATGCCTACCCCAGATACAGATTTACACCTAGCCCCATCAAAATGCATCTTGCACAATCTAGGAATAGTATGAATAGGCTTAGAGTTATATACTTTAGTAGTTTAGAGAGTAAAAACTCCCAAATTAGAGTCAATTCTGTTCACCTTTTCATTGAAAACATTGTATTGCATGATCATGTGTTTTATTCTAGGTTATCCCTCTACCTTGATTTGATTTGGAACTCCTTTCCAAAGTAGCCACAGATGTGAACACTCTGTGGACATATATCCATTTAAAATTTTTGTCCATTCTCTACTTAAAAGTAGTTTATAGGTATTAGGGATATCCATGAATCGGATATCTATGAATTATTGGACTCTTGGCTCAGAAGCCAGTTGCATGTGGATATTTAACAATTATCCTACCACCTTGACTATGGACTTGTCTAACTTGGTGAAATCCCTATCAAACATAATGGGGGGTCAAACCAAGTTTCTTACAAATATATATAGGCATAATATTTTTAGAAGCACCAAAATATAACAAACAGTTATGAAAGTTCATACCAAACATTTTGACTATAAGTAGGAAGGGTAGGGAATATATCTTAGATTTTTACATAGCTACATTTGAATTATCAACCTTGGACATCTTGCTACGATTTTTGGATAATAATTCCATAAATAGATCTCTTTGCTTAGTTATTTGTGTTAATTCATGCAAAGTAATGTTATCTTTAATTTTATTCATGTCTCCTACAATTTTATCCCTAGTTTTACTTGAAAGAATAGATGTATCAATACTTTATTTAGAAGTACTTCTCTTTAGAGGTTCTTGGTTATTCTCTGGTGTGGTATCTGGAGGAGTGCTAAAGTTATACAAAGAAATTGAATTAGTTAAGGGCTATTTTTCTCCCTATTCTTTATATGGTAAGTATTCTTTAGGAACTATTGAAAGGTGTGAACTTATTTATTAATATCATCAAGTTTATTATCTTCTTCGTGGGTAAATAAAATGTTTCCACCATGAAGATCGGGTCATCAAGCTTGGGTCCTGATGTAACTACACCTATACCTTTGTTAGGTACTACCTCAAAATTATCCAGCTCTCCTTGAAAGCTTTAAAATCTCTATAGAATTCAATGCAATCAATTTCTCCATGCTTAGTAGTACAATGAACTCTTCAATAATATGCTAATGTAATATCAACAATATTAATGTCCATGTTCTTATTATCAACAAATGATTTATTATTATTATTATTATTATTAATATTATTATTATTATTATTATTGTTATGGAAGATATCATTTTGAAACCTATTATTGGGTCAATTAAACCTCTAGAAAGAGATTTTCCTTCTTGAGCTTTCACCAATATGACTAAATTGATTTTGTAACTAAGGAAAGTTTGTGCTAAGCTTTTGGACCATTTTAAAAATAAAGTCATTTTCACTTTTGGGGGTCTCATAGTTATGAAATTGGTTAGCACCAAAGGTTTTTACTAATTCCATTTGATCATTTGGATTGAATCTAGTTGTAGCATGGCCTTAGAATCCTAGGTTTTGATTAGGGGCAACATGGCTCAAGGGTAACTAGTTTAGTGTTAGGATCTTATTTAGGTCTAGCCTATTCCGATTATTATTGGGAAATATATTCAAGGTAGGCATATGTGGATTAAAATTTGGGATAGAGAACACCATTTGTCCTTAGGGATACATTTGATCATTGATGATCACTAATTTAGAATAATCACATGCTAAGGTGGTTATGACTGAAAGAGATCTCTTGAGGAACACATAAGTCAGAGGATCTACTACATCTTTATAGATTTCAAAAGACAAAGCATCATTAGGATTTTAGGGCTATATGGTCTGAATATGCATCTTTTGAAACTTGGCATTAAATTCCCTTATAGACTCACTAGTATCTCTTTTGATGGTGGTAAATTATTGGTATAGGATGTAGGGATTGATAACCTTACCAAATTGGTCAATAAAGACATTGTTAAAACCATCCCAATTTGTAATGTAATTGTCAATAAAATTAAGGAACCATTCATATGTGACATCCTTCAATGTATAAGTAAATAGTATACAAGTTACATCTTTACGAATGTTATTTAATAATATTAAAGTAGATTTGAATGATTTAATGTGCCCTTCAATAATTATAACACCATTTGGGATAAACATTGGCAATTATTACACAAGATTATGGGGGAGATCATGCACTACACCTAGTACATCAATGGAAGAATCACCTAACCACACCATAACTTGATGAAGGTTAAATGTAAAATTACCTTAGAGTGGTGAAGTTGGAAAAGATTTTGAACATCTATGCCTATGTTTATCTCACCTAGCTTTCCTATGGATCTCTAGTTCTAGTAAAGGCTCTCTTGTTTCTGAATGTGATCTCATTTTGATTCTAGGTAATTCTAGCTTGAGAAATTTTGATCCTATTTGAAATATGATGTGTCAAATCAACCTTTATGAAGAGCAGGCATTAGACTTCCATATTAAGAAAATTATACAAATATTTATACAAATAACAACAAAAGATGTTGACCTTTAACTAAGTTATCTCAAATAAATGTCCAATTACATAAATATGATCAATATTTCCACTTTTAATCTCAAATAATCTGATATTTGTAAAATATCTATTGATCCTTGACAAAAACAAGCTATTCTAACCTCAAATACTTTAGAATCTCAATCTTAAGCTATATTTACTAGTATTAAGCATCTATCCTTAAAGAACCTCAATATTTATCTAAAGGGAGCACAAATATGGGTCAAATACCATGAATATATATGATCGTTACACTTTTGAGCAAATAACTATGCAAGTATGTAAAGATAACACCAATCTTTGATCAAAACACACCAAAATTAGTGAAGATATTATAAATTCACAAAGATTGCCCTCTTGGTGCCATCACAAATCATCCTATTGATGCCTCTAAATGTATCACAAGTGGTCTTAGTGTTTAAATAACACATCTCATTTTAGAATTTAGGAGATTCAAAGCATGAGTAGTAGATTATGGTGATCTAGTTACTTGTGGTGAGATAATAGTAGAGTAAACAAACTATTCCCCAATATTTATATTTGTTGGTGGTTGGGAACCACCATGGTCCTTATTTACAAAGTATGAAACATCTACGCTATTAGTGGTGAATTTGTGATCCAAATTCTAAACTAAAGATTTATGTAAATAAATATATACAATAGAATTTAAACTTGTCTGATTTGGTTAAAAAAGAATCAAAAGAAAGGGTATGGTAGAAAGAAAGTATTTGATTGCTAGTCCTTTTCTTAAACATCATGACAAGGTTAAAATTCTAACTTAACATGCATTTAACAAATATATGGAGTAAAATAACAGATGCTCAAATCCTACTACACATTAGGTGAGTATCTAAGGAAAATATGAAGGAATATAAGTAATAATTGACTTTGTTTTAAAGATTTACTACTATATTCAAATAACATTTGCACATTTTAATGTAGAGAAGATAAAACAAAGTAGATTCAAGATCATTGAAATAATATAACATTGACACAAAATAGAAACTCTATATCAAAGATACACATTCAAAATTCCTAAAAAAACCATTCAAATATCAGTCTTAGAATAGACAACTGAGAGAGAAACCATGATTTGATTCCCACAAATAATTGAGACAAAATTTACATTATTCCCTACTTGTATTAAATTGATCCAAAACTCACAAGATATTTTTATCTTTGAAACCCCCTCCCTTTTACAAAATGGTAATACTACCATTTATAGGAGGCTAAGTTAGTATACCAGTTAGTCATGCTAGCTAAAAATGTGCTAAAGTAAGGACAACTATCCATTTTTACAAAGCTTTATAATACATTTCAATTTTTTGAAGTGGACTGACCTATAGGAAAATGTGCTAACAAACATGCACATGCCTTTACAAAGAGAATATTATATTTTTGAATATTATAAAGTTTCCAACAAAATATAATATTACTAGCTATCTAGTGGGCCATATGTTAAAAGACTCCCTTGTTGTTGAAGAATCCTCATGGCCTTTTTGTGTTGTTCATCGACTAGATTTAAATTTTTGTCTAGCTCTATGAGGCACTCATCTTCCTGGTCAACCAAGTCTTAAAAATTCCTATCATTTTTTGTCATATCTTCTTTGATGTTCCTAGCCTCAACAATCTTCTCTTCTATAATTAGGATCATATTCATGACCCTACTATTACCAATTTTAGACTTGATTTGACTCTCATTTCTTACTTCTTACATGACCAAGGTGACTCTATGCTTGTGTTAATGTTATATAATGATGCCTAAGAGCTAAGTTTTGTAGGTTTTTTTTTCATGGCTCCAAGGATTTGTTCAATTATATCCAATAGCTCTTCATCATCTCTTAGGAGCCTCTCCAAGTTCCTTAACCATGTACCCAAACATTGTATTTTGTTAACAATTAATCCCATGATTGTTTTTAAATGTGTTGACTAATGGTTTTGAAACTAAGAATTCAATCCTCAACTAATATGTTGACTAGCTCCTCCATTTTATCCTTTGAATCCTACCATTGGGGTATTAAACCCTTGGATACTATATCTTATTGGTTTAGTGGACTTTACCTTTCCTTCATTATCTATAAGGAGTCAAACATATCATATAAATATGCCTCAAACATAGTGATAATTTCATCATAGACTAATAAAATAACCTACTTCTCATTATTTTCCTTTAATTTTTGTAGGTTCTCTATTTTTTGATACATACCTTTAATGCCTACTTTTAGTTGAGCTAAATGAGCATCAACTAATCCAATTATATCCTTTTCATATATTGGGTCTTTACTATGTCCCTAACCTCCTAATGGATTCAAGCCAGAAAATGGTTCAAATCTCTAAAAAGTGAACTCTTTACCCACAACCATGACTTTCTTCATTGTCACCCTTTCTAGTCTTGTAGTCTCTAGATTGAATTACACACTGAATGATGATTTTACCACCTTTATGGGTTGTGAAATTTATATTTATGTAATATTTGAGGCTCCAAGAATGTATACTTGAATGCCACTTAACTCCTTAGGGGCTGTCATCTTTATTTTTTATTCTTCTTTCATGAGAGCAACTATTCATGGCCTGAGATCATCATGGATATTGATGTTGACTACCTTGGTCATGGCCCATGAATAGTATAGGGTTGGAATATTTTTCACTTAACATATAAGAACCATTTAGGGATGATTGGCCCATGAATAGGTTTCTCATCATTGAATAGGTTAACTTCACCCAAAGGATGAGTGAAGGTTAACTTTGGTTTCTTCTTTCCAACCGAGACCAATACCAACTCAACCTTCCTCTTTTTTAGGGGTGAAACTAAAAATAGGTCAAAATAGATCTCCTTCACCTTTTAATTTTATGATTATTTGGCTTGAGATTAAGGTCCTTCTACTTGTTCTTCTTCTTCCTCTAATTTATAGGCAGCAACAAGTACTTTGAGTGCATCCTCCACTGTCTCCTCAAGACCTAGTGCAATCATGTCATTATACTCAATTGGGGACTCTATTCTATTAGGTTAGGATAAATATTATGCCCCTTCACCAGGTCTTTCTTCCCATCTCTCCTTTTTAAATCTTTATGCAACTTATACCTAAGGTTTTTGTACTTCTACTTGTGGCTATTATGGATGGAGCCTAGAAGAGGGTCCAGGTAACAATTGGTATAACATGGGTCCCATTTTCAAAATTTTGCTAGATGGTTTCTCATATCCATCCAACCTAGCCTCAATCATAATATTATACTTCTTTAGCTTGGCCAATACTACTATGGAATTAGAGGCCATGATATATATTACATCATGGACAGTATATTGGTGTTTATATGTCTTGTTTATTGTGTTTGATTTCAAATGCTTCATAACCCTATCATAAGGGTCCCATTACCTCAACTCATCTAATTGTAAATTGAAGGAGTCTTTATGTCTAGATATAGTGTCTACCTACTCTTAATTCTACAATACAATCCTAGTGATGGCCAAAGGAAAAGAGTGGAAGAGTGTCTTATTTTTGCACTTGCATACTTCATCTATACTATGGAATAATTTTTATGTTATATATTTATCTACCAATTTATTAGGCACATAGACTGGTAATTTTAGTGGCTAACTCAAGGTCCCTTTGATTCTAATTACTATGTAATCTAGATATAACTAGATATCCTTAATTACCTCGACATATTTCTTTATTAGAGCACTAATCCTACCCATAGGGATCCCTATAATGGTTTCTACTACAATTAGATACACATAATAAAAAATGAATTTTATATTATGTCTATACTTTAATATATGTGATTTCGACTAGTGATGGGAAATAATTTGTCTACCTTTAAGTCACCAATTCTTCATGTCATGGACTTTGGTGATGTCTAGTAGGACATCTAAAAGATAAGACATCATAAATGAGTGATTTTTGGTTTTCTTCTTTATGTTAAATAATTTTTGTTTTAATCAAATGTTGATCATCTCACCTATTGGGGGAGTGAGTCCCTTTTCCACCATGAAATATACATAAGACACCCATATTTTGTTGACATAAGTGGTGGAAGGTGCCCTAGACAATCTATTCATTAGTGTCATTATTATTATAATTCCCTCCCTAAAATAGGTAGTTGGGATTTTACCAGTCGGGTCTATGACTACATGGGTTCCTAAGTAAAGCCATGGGGTAAGGATGGCTTTCATGTCATTTTTTATTGACCATTATCTAATTATGGGAAAATCCACCCAAGGCTTACATATCTTATAATAAATTTTAAATGCAATAGGGGAGATATATGATACTCTTTTAAAACTATGTTCATGTAGTATCATATCTTGATCAATCTTGAAATCCTTGAAAATAGGATCAATGTCATTGATATAGTGTATTACCTCATGTTTTATTACCACATATTGGAGATGAGTTATTTGAATGGAGATTAGGTCATTATATCTTTGGTTGATTGTGGCATTCTTCTACTCTTCCCTTATGATGGTCTACATCTCTTCAATTCCTAGATAAGTTTGAACTAGTTTTTCTTAGTGTTTAATGATGTAGCATCAAATTCTATGTCCTTGAAGACCCTTCCTTCCATGTCTAAGGTTAAGTACAATTTTGTATCCTCCTTTTGTTGCTGTCTTTGAGCTTTCATGACTGTGAGTTTTGTATATCACTCATTAGTGGCCAAAAAATTACCTCTAAATTAGTTCTCACTTGTCTAAATTGTAATATGGCTCTTCTCTAGCTCACCTATGATCGATTTGGGCTTAAATTAGGGTTTTTTATGAAAGCTAGGGATTTTTTTATAGATTTAATGGTATAAATTACTCAAGCTTAGGTGAATTCATGTCTTGGATTTTATTTAGACCCCTACCTTTATATGGTTGCCTTTTCATACCCATTAAATCTTTGATTTTGTCATTTTATGCTTGTGTGGCATCTATGTGTCATCTCACTAGTAGTTTTTACAACATTTTCACAAAATTTATTTATCTTATGTTGTCAAATATTTGTGCATAAATCAACATGAGTCATTGATCATGATCTTAGGATTTTCATGCCATTGGTTCCTTTAGATTAGGCTCTATAGGTACTCCACTTGGCATCCTCATGAGCCTCATGAGCTCTACACCCTATTAGTCATGTAGGTGGCAAAAATTTTCCACATGTCAAACCCATGGGCATTTATAGGCTCCATTGAATAGTTCATTTTAATTATTCTCTGTCTGATCATCTTGCTTTGATTAATCATGAGTCATAAATTTAAAAACGTGCATAATCTTTAATTATCATTAGGATATAAAAGGAACATAGGCTAAAGAATTTAGGTTAAAGTTTGTTTCATATTAATACACATGATGTAAAATTTAGGCTAAATTATTTAAGCTAATTCCCAAAATATAATATAAAGGGGATCTTTGTCTTGAATGATAAATAGACCTAATTAAAAGGATCTAACCTAGGGTTTTATCATGTTAATAAATCTAAAAAAACTTTAGGTTGAATATTTTTTAGCTAAGTTTTATGGAAATGGGACCTCTCAATAAATTAAAACATAATATAAGTCTTTATCCTGAGGTTTATCATGTTAAAAAATACAATTGAAACCTTAGAATAGAGACTTAAATTAATTATATGTCTATGAATTTTAGACTCCAAGATAATTTGACCATTGAGGTTCAAAGACCCTAAGCATTTTTATACTTTCCAAAGGGGTCCCATTAATTTGAAACTAAGTAACAAGATTTAGTAATGTTTTAAAATAAATTTATTTGTCTAAGGAAGGTGGTTGGTGAGATTCAATTTAACAGCCTCAAGAATGTTTTAGGCATCAAATGACAATTGTAATAGTGTCAAATTTAAGTTTATGAAGTTCATTAGGTTTCATAGATCTTGAATTTTATATTCTCCATCTAATCATCCTTTATGAGTGAGATCATACTATCTATCATGATTTGAGTAGATGTATGCCATTGGTCCTTACAATCATGAATATGATCAAGTTAGCTCAGGGTTGTGTATGAAAATTACACTAACTTATAACATTAATTCCTTGAATCATATTAAAATAGGACCTTTCAAATATTATAGTGATAATCTATGGTTTTATCCTAAGGTTTCATTGTATTAAAAAATACAATAAACCTTAGGGTAAAAACTTTGGTTAAGTATACATTTTGATGCATAGGGCCTTTTTAACATTAAGCTCAAATGTGGGAGTGCCATGTGGTGACTCTATGGGGCTCTTGATTTTGACCCTATTGATCTTGGGAAGGACCTACAGACCACTGATCAAGATCTAAGTTCCTAAGATGGTTATACTTGTCATTTTCATGGGAATTCTATGGGTCTTTGATGTTATAACTTTGTGTTCACTTGAATAGATCTATTTCATGTGAGTAGTTATGGGTCATTGATCTTGATCTAGATACTTGTATATGATTACTTCCTATGATAAAAAACGGATTAAGTGATACTAATATTATATATAAATGGGATCAAATTAACATATTAGTATAAAGTCTTTGAATAAAAGGGCCTTCCAAAAGATAAAATACCTAACATAAGTTTTATCCTAGTGTTTTATTATATTAATAAATACAACTAAATCCTTAGAGTAAAACTTAAGCTAAGATTGTGTTTAATAAAAGGGATCCCTTTTATGCTTTTATCTTGGTGTCACATTTTTAGATCTTTGACCTTTGCTTAAGCATGGACCATCGATTATGATCTAGGTGATCACATGGGATTTGTCTAATGGATCAAGGCTTTAGATTTGTTGGGCCTCCTTCACTATGTCTGATCATTTGGTCCTGATGAAGTGAAAGCCATAGATTCTACAAAGAGTCAATATACTTATGTTAGGGATAGTTAATGTGGTAACTTAATATAATGTCTTAATACTAAGGTATAGTTCATTTTAATAAACATGAATGGGGCCTTAATACTAAGACCTTGGTCCAAGTTCATAATAAAGAGGACCATGTGACATAAAGTTAGACCAAGTTGAGAAAATAAAACGTCCATGAAAACATAGAAGTTAGACCTTCTTTACAATAAAATGGGAGCCAAAGGGGATATGAATATAAAGAAATTGAACCTATAATTTTATACCAAGGTTTGGTTATGTTGAAAAACATGACCTAGCCTTAACATAAAAGTTAGGCTTAGGTATAAAGCTTGTTTAAAACATTCCCACCAATTTTTTTCTTACCAAATTAGACTTGAACTAAGGGTTTAAAATAGGGTTTTATAAAGGAGGTATTCAAGACATGAATTCAAATTTGAGTTATTATAAACCAAAGGCTAGTAAAATCATGAATAGAATTAATGTGCAAACTCCAAGTGTAGTCCATTACATGAGGGCCCAATAAAACCTACAACTAAAACATGAAGATAAATCATCAATAACATTAGGCAAGGTTAAAGTAGAACCATATACAAATAGGCCAACTTTATCAGGCATGGATGATCTTCAAATTTAAATAATGTGAAAAACCTATCATGTTTTTTATTGTTAAGGTTTAAAGTTTTCACAAGTGTCCCTAATATTTATAAATGGGGTATGTTGACCTCAAAAATATGGTTGTTACTTTTGAAATAATTTGATATAACCATTACTGATAAACTAGGAAAATTTAAATTGGTTGCATACCTTTTGTCTAGAATATGCACTACAAATAGTGAAGAACTAGTTGATTATAGCTTTTCAGATGAATAATTAGTTGTTGTTTCAGTAGAATATGCATGGTTTGATGATATATAAAACTATTTGGCCATAAGTAAGTTTATTTTCAATTTTACTTGTAAATAAAGAAAACATTTAATTAAATAAAACTCTTCTTTTAAGTGGATTAATGTAATGTTATTCAATTATGGACTTGATCATGTGTTTTAAAAGTGTGTAGTAGATAATGAAGCCTATAAAATCATTAGATCTTGTCATGATGAACCAAGAAAGGCCATTATTCAACAAAAGGAACCATGGATAAGATGTTAAGAGTAGGATATTATTGGCATTCCCTTCATAGGCAAGTGAATAAGAATATCTATCAATATGGTCCATGTCAAAAGATGGGATAACCTAAACTATTATTAGAGATGCCTCTTCATCCACAATTAGTATTAAAACCATTTGAGAAATGGGGAATAATTTTTTTTGGTCTTATAGATCCTCCATCCCAAGGAAAATAATACCTACTAGTACATACAAATTATGTCACTAAGTGGGCTGATGTCTAAGCCTTGTATTTTACTAAAGAAGTAGTAGAAAATTTTATGTATTTCAAGATCATGTAGTGATTTAGTTCACCTAGGGAGATAGTCTTAGCATTTCATGGAAGTATACTAAGTCAATCATAAGTATTCTTCCCCTTACAATCCATAGTCCAATGACCAAGTAGAAGTTACCAATAGAGAGTTGAAGAACATTCTAACCAATATAGTCAATGGCAATAGAAAATATTAGGAATCCAAAATACGAAAAGAAATATGGGCCTACAACATTACTTAGAAGACAACCACTAGTTTTTCACCTTATGAGCTAGTGTATGGTAAGAAACCTTTATTTTGCATTGAATTTTAATTAAAAAAAATTTAAAATATAAATTGAAATATGCATTGATTTAGATAATCACAAGAAGATATAATTATCCAAATAAATGAACTTTATGAGATAAAGACAAAGGACTTACAAAAAAAAAATGATGCATCAATAGAGGAAAATATGGCATGATTTCCACATCAAATAATGAAGAATTAAAGGAGATTGGGCACTTTTTTTTGGATCTACGTTTCAAAAATTCAAAGGCAATTTGAGAATAAGATGGGTAGGCCCATATAAAATAGAAAAAATATTTGAGAATCAATCATTACAATTGTTACCAATAGATGTAAATGAGAAGAATTTATTAGTCAATAGACATAGAATCAAATTATATCGAAAACCTATCTGTAAGGATGAGTTTATTTAAAACATAAAAAATGAAGTGGTTTTCAAGGAAGAACCTACTTATTCCATGATAAAAACTCCATGATGTTATATTTTTCAAAATATAATAAGGAGACAACTTAGTTTTATTCTTCCAAAAAAAAAGTGAAAAAAATAATATAAAAAATAAAAAATCAATAGTGAAAATCCTTTTCAGGATGTTATTGATAATGCTAATTAGAAAACCATCTTTCTAGCTACTCATGCATTGAATAAAGAACCTTGAAATGAAAACCAAAAATGGTTGGTCAAGGAAAAATAAAAATAATATAAAAACTATAAAATAGTGAAAATTGATCAGTCTATTTAAGCAATAAAATCACTAATGTATTTTTTTGTATACATTTCTAAAGACTAATTCATGCATTTGTTCTCTATTTAGAATCAGGTGATAGGAAAAGAATAAGGGATATGAGTATGATGAGGTAAGTAGAGTATTTTATTTATTTATAGTATGTTAGTATAAGTCCTTTTAATTCATGCATCTTCACTTTAAATAAGTGAATTGATGTAAGTTCAGCCAAATCCATCTTGTAAGTCATCAAAAAATAACCATAACAATAGCATTTGATGACATGGAAAGGTAATAATTAAGAAGATACAAAAGTAAAAAAATAGTGTTATGTCAACTCTATTTACATGTACAAACCACCTACTAACCCAATTCATATCACTTTGAATAATGATGATGTGTTTAATGGTGCACATGTCTAATAAGTGTGATAGTACACCGAATATATTTTAAAGAGAGTTTCATTTTAAACATTTATGCCATATCATAGTTACTTTGGAATGCATCAATAGCCACCAAGACAAAATTAATAACCATCTGGTTACCTATATTCATCTTTATTATGAGATATTTTTCTATTGTCATTACTATTTGCACCTGATAAACCACCTCCTACTTCAAGAATATCACGAAAGCTATGATGAGTTAGAAGAAAAGATATGAACTTGATTCCATAGATGAGTTGATGAATGAAGACATTTTTGTATAAGTTTTTGAGGAATTTGGATGGCTTCCATTTTTTTTTAAATTTAAATGTCATGATCAAACTTTGGTGAATTAATTTATTACAAATTTAAAAGAAGACTCCACCATAGTCAGAGAAATTAATATTCTAGTCTTTAGCAGAATCATCAGTCAAATATATAGGATTATTGAATATTGTAATAGAATAATTAGGATAAATACTTTTTTTTTAAATTTAATTACATAGTTAAATGGTAAGAACAACTATCTATAACATTCATACATAATCATCAAAGAAAGGAAAAAAGGATCAATAGGGAAACCATACCTGAACCTTATAAATTTGTTTCCTTTTAGGTTATGAAATATTTCATGTGTGAAGGTCAATGTAGTTGTTTTCATGAAATATTTCACCCTAGAGGAAGGTATTTAATCTTCCTCTATATTTGGGCAACATGGGAATACTTATAGGTATGTGGGTTTACCTATTGTAGAAGTAGACATCTATGTTTAAGGGCTAGCTAGCTGAATATGCCTTGAAGTAATTATCACCCAACTACTTGTTTACTTATGGGAAAAGGGATAAGAGTTTTCAATAAAAGAAAATAATATAAGGGTGTGATATAAAAAAAGGGTTGTAATAAGAACATCATACTTCTTTCACTATGAAACAAGATCTACAAACCAACTTCAAAGTCTTAAAATATTCTAGTATATGTGTTTCAACATAGAAGTGATATGTATGAGAAACCACAACGTAAGTGAATCAGAGGGAAGATTGTACACTCTAAGAGAAATTTTACACTTAAAAGGAGCCTAATACATTAGCTATACTCTATATGACCTATTATAATAAGAAATCTTTCATAAACATGAGAGGATAAGGAGAAGCAAGGATATAAGATTATCACTTAACATTACCATACATCACTTTGTACACTTAGAAAAATGTTGATGAAATAAAAAATATAATTAAATTTATTATTCAAATGAAAATAAAAATTTCAAAACTATCATGGCTTCACCATACATGGTGTGGCATTAGTCTATACGATCTAAAATGGGTACTACTTATAGAATTTGAGAAAGAGAAGAGAAAGAAGTCCAAGAGTCACTAGGACCTATGTAAAGCTAAGAAAAAGAGTTCAATATATAGAGGATTTATTTTGAGATATATCATGTAAGTTATCATAGGAAAAAAGTCCCTGAGAGGCATGAAACTCTTGAAATGTAGTGTGGGACTCTTAACTTGCATCCCAAGAAACTACCTTCATAATTTGGCCTCATTGGAACGTTACACAATATATTAAGGATAGATGTGATTATTTAACTAAGAGGGAAAAGTTTTATACATGATAAAACATGAACTGGATGTGTACCTAATCTTCATGATTCATTTGGACATGGGTTATCACTACCTATAGTCCAAATATGTCCTCTTTCACTCACCCTTCACACTTGGCACCAAAGTTCCTTTTAATTTTCCAAACTAATATATAGAGATATGTGTATGACACATGTAAAGATCCATAATGTAATTATATTCCTTAGGTATACCTTAAAATTCCTCCCATTTAGATTTTTCACCTTCTCACTAGTTTGTTCACTATGCCAATTTGGACTGGCTAAGATGTGTGAACTAGGAATTTGATGATGAAGGGGAGATTAGTATCATGTTAGTGGATAAATAAAATAAAAATCACAATAAAGTAACACCTTAATTCCTAGTTACTAGGGTGAGCTTAATAATAAATAAATATGAAAAACATAACTTAAGAGAATGGAAAAATTAGAATCTTTCGCCTTCATTGGATGCTCTGAATGCTTGTTATAGTGGCTTGTATAATTTGTGCTCATGAAGTCTGCATCAATGGAAGGTTGGATACCTCCATCTCTCCTTGTAACCTTTCTTGGCTTGGATTAATATTTTTGCATCATAAAACTAATTTTCATGAGGCTTGGGAAACAATTATGCATTATAACTTTGCACAAATTAACCTTTTTTTCATTTGACAAGGCCTCTAATGTATAGATTTTTACAAATGGATATAATCAACCTAAAATATCCATCTCAAGATTGATATGTGTGGCTAAGGATTAATCCAATTTTACAATTAAAACTCATAAATATGCTCATCAATATTTTGGATAGATGGGCATTAACTAGGCATGGGAGAGCTTTGATGAGGCATGGGGTGGCTTGATTCAGATATTTGTGGCATTTATGGCCTAGGGATGCCTTCCCAAGGAATGAGGTCACCTAATAATGTAGATATTTAATAATCATTTATAAAAAAAGTATTCAACAAGTTTCCATAGAATTCTTAATTAGGCTCTAATTTGGTTTAATTAGCTCTTAAGAATGATTAATAACATTATGCACAAATTACTCAAATTGATCAAAATGCCTTGTTATGGGTCTAAAATTTAACTAGAATATAATTAGAAGTTGATGTTAGATTAATTGGATCCATTATCCCATTTAGGATGCTTTTAACATAAAATAATAAAGGCACATGTCTCATGTAAGAGATTTGATAGAATAGAGCAATCTAGAGCACCCAAGTGTGAAAATGGCATTTTGACTCAAAATGAACTAATCAAAATTAGTTGGACCATAAATTATATTGCCCCATTTAGGGATAGTCTAGATAAAATTAGCACTTAAATATATCATGTTTGAAGCTTTTAATGTGTTTTAGTACTTTTAAGCGAGATTATGTATTTGGGTAAGAATTGGTCAAAAGCTTGGTTGGAGGTTATTGGTGGCTAGATGTAGGTGTCTACTATTCTCCCATGTTTGGGAAGATGTTGCAAACCATAAGAATAAGAATGTATTCTTAAATAATGATAAACTGAATATATTCCAAAAAATAAAATGATTATTAAAGAACAAAGATCTAAATGGTATTTGGGAAGCCTAAGATGATGCCCCATTGAGGGAGTGGTCATTACATTTGTTGATGGATAGTCCATTAAAAATAAATAAGAATAAATGTCGAATTAACCCATGATTATGATTAATCCAAATGAGAAAATGGTTGCATGCATTGATTTAAAAATATTATTGATTTAACCAAAGGCATTTATAATCAAGAATAAAAGTCAAAATAGTGATTTTCCCATAGGTGGTTATAATCATTAAGAGGAATTGGATTGGCTAAAGATGATTGTGCCCTAGTTAGGGGAAATTAGAAAGAATAACTCAAGGATAAAACCTATTTCATAGATTAAATATGAGTAGGCATAAAGTGATTAAAGAGATGAATAGAAGAATAAGATTTGATAATAGAAAAGATTCAGTTGTACCAAACAACAAGGAGAAGTTCATCCTTATTATAGATAATACAAATATAATGGTCAATGGGTTGATTTGATCAAGGGTGGAAGGATTTTCCAAGGTTACAAACAAATAATTATGTATCTCCATTAATTTTAGACCTTCTTGAAGCCAATTTTTGCTATATCATGTGATAATAGGCATCGTGATAGAACACCATGAAGACTATCTTGAAATATGCATAGGGATTGACTCTTGATCTAATAAACAATTTAAAATAATGAACCAATAGTAAAACCCACAATGACAAGGTTGATGTATGAATATGTATAGACGCAAGAATAATGTGCTCAAGGAATCACCCAATGAACACATATAGAGTGAGTCAAATAAATAGTGATGAAAGCAAACAAATAGGAAAGCTAACAAACAAACAAATAAAAGTTGAAATAAACAAATAAATAAAAAGCATGAAAATAAAAGAAAAAGAAAGCATCTTAACAATGACCATGCCCTAGTAAGGTGGATCAAGGATAATTGACTACGCTTAGACATGACATATGTTTTTTGTATTTTTTTAAATATTTGAATATTTTTGGTATTTTGAGATATCTCAACTTGTTAGAGAATGACAAGATACTTACTCACAAAATGGCAAGAGCATTTGGCTTAGGTTGCTGACAAAATGGTAAGACTGTATGGAAAGGGGGATTGAGGTGACCTCAAAATTAATTTATAATGACATAAATAGTCCTAAAATGACCTCAATTCATAGTAATTCCATCCACATAAAAGGTGGGGAAAAACCAACTAGGTCCTAACAAGTTCTCAAATCTGGCAAATGACTAGTCAAATGAAAATAATGATGGTAAGGTGATGTGGTAATGCATGATAAATAATTGTTTCCCTAAGTTTTATCATATATGGTTATAACTATGATAAAATGGATTAGATTAATGATACTAATTTTCCCATAGGTGGTTATAATTAGTAGCAAGACTTGTGAAACACTGATTTACCCATAGGTGATTATAATCAGGCTCACATAAACGAACTTGATACAAGATGGAAAATGAAAGATATATTATGAGATCAATTATCACACTACATTCATAGAATATCATTAGAAAAATGGATTTTATAAGAGTTGAAACTTGATCAGAATCCCCTTGTAGAAGGTGAAGGAAGAACCAAAGTAACCAAGATCAAAACAAGATTAGATAGGATGACTAAAAATAGGCTTTGGTCTAGATAAGAATGGAATGATTGATTACATTCAGTTTCAAATTATACAATGAAATGCCAACATACCAAATTTTGCCCTTGTGCCATGATGAAGTTACAATGCCAAACTACAAACAAGGTATCAAATCCAATCGCCTTCATATGTATATGTTGCTCCAGCTGTAGATTAATGTCTGAGATACTAGAAGACTGTTGTAGCTCAACCTTTTCACCATTTAATGGTTATATTAAGGATAATGATGGTTTCATAGATTAGATAAAATGGTATGAGGTTTCCCCCAAGTGGTAAGGTGATTGGCTGGGATATGCGACAATGGCAAAAGGATACGTAACAATGGTAATAACATGGAAATTAAATGGTATGGTACATATTTTGTTTTACCCTGGGTATGGTAAATGGAATATGATTATATTGTTCCTACTAAAGTGGAGATACACATCTTGATCAACAAATGATATAATTAGAATACATAACCATGTTAATTTCTATCCCACACTTCATCTAAATAGCTACTCTATCAGGAATTAGTTTCATATTTGGATGCCAGGAATGTCATTGTGATCTTCCTTGCTCATTGAGTCTAATTCCTTAAAGTGTTGAGACAAGGTATATTTGTAACCTCTACAAAGGAAAGTGTGACCATGGATGGTAAATAGCGATAAATAATGGATAATAGATTTGTTTATGAAATAGAATGGTAGATGATAATAGATTGTGGAATGGTGGGGAAACAAATGAAGATCAAGACTTTTAGTCACACATAATGTTTTTGATGTCAAATTCAACATAAATTTAGTTATGGTAGGGCCAAAGACTTGTTCTCTATATAGGACCACAAAATTTCTATGTTGATTAGGCCTAAGAGTAGCTACCATCTGATCAGGCAATAGATTTAAAGCTATTTTGATTTGATCTTTTATATTATATTCATCAAGCATTAAAGAACTTATGTGCTTAGTTATTGTCACCTCGAAGAGGTTTTCACTAATGAAGTTGTCTTTATTTTTCCATAGCACCTTTGAGAATGTTTCACTAATGAACATTGGTGTTGTAATTTGATTTTATTCTAGTGATTCTAAAAAAGTTTCACTAAAATACATTGAGTTCTAACTTTGATTGTCTCCTAACACCTCTGAAAAGGTTTCACTAGGAGAGTTTTATTCTACTACATGAATGTATTAATGGCCTCTTTGTTGTTCTTCAACTACTATGTCACCATGGATATAGTTCAATAAATTATTATTTTATTAGTCCCAATCAACACTTGTATGAGATGTAATGTCAATGATATGGCTATTTTGGTTGATGGTAATGGCCTATAGAATAGTAATGGAATGGGGAGAGGTTTCACATTACTCATAGAAGATAATAGGATAACTTCTATCAAATATAAATTAATTATCCTCAAAAAACATATAAGGATCACAAATGTATTCAAATTAATCTACGAGGCATATGTAACCAATGTTGTAATAGCCATGAGCATATTTTTCTTCCAAATTTGATTCTGACTCAATGGACTCTAAATTTGATGTTGACATTAATGTATATTCTAATTCTAATGTTAAATATAATGTTTTTTTAATAATAGAACCTAACTCTAACTTTGATTCTTCATTTGATGGGTACTCTGTTACAATGATGTCTTGTTAAACACTTGGCTGAGATAAGTAATGGCCTATGATGGTATGTTGGGTTCTATAGAGATGAGTTTTTCAAAGTGAGACTCCTCTAAGATGGGAAAAAGGTCAAGATACAACTCTTTAAAGACTAGCTTATCCATAGGAGGCTCTTAAAAAATAGGCTTATGGTCAAGGTAATGATTTTCCCAAAGGTGGTTATAATCATTAAGAAGTGACTCAACAAAGACTGGCTCATCTGAGTGAGACTTCTCGATAATAGGTATAGGATCAATAGGTGATTAATCACAAGTTGACTTATCACAACTTTTTGGTTCAACAAAATTATCTTGGATTGGTTGGTTATTTTGGCCTTAGTTTCTAATAAGTTGGAAAATACTAGTTTTAAACACAGTTTTATCATCAAATGATTGGATCAATTGAAAGACTGATTGGATTGGTTGAGGTTTGGATTATATTAGTTCTAGATAAGGAATTTACTATTGTTGGACAATGGTATGGAATCAAGGAGCATGATTGGTCCCATGAGACAAAGGATAAAGTCTTGAAATGGTAACAATAGCGTGGTCTGGAGATTGATTTCTTGCACAAGCCAAAGGAATAGGTCTTATAATGATAAAGGGGCATTGTGGAACTTGATTACTTGCATAATATAGATTATAAGTTCTTGGTATGGTAATGTTATAATGTTTTGGCCTATAACATAAATGGTATGATGTGGTGGAGCCTGATTAAACATAATCCAAAACATCCAAGTCCTCATAAATAATATCATTCCAATCATGAGTTGGATCAAAAGTTATTTCTTGACTATGTTCCATGTACTAATTATTGTAAAGAGGGTATGGGTTTCTATCCCAAAGAACATTATATATAGTTTTTAATTCAAAGTCTTCCTCATAAGACACTTCATACCAATCAAGGTCTTGAGATGGATCGTAAGCTAGTTCGTGACTTTGTTCCCATAAATGATTATTATGAGGTGGATAGAAATATATATCACAAACCATATTATCATTAATGAGGTCTTGACTAAAGCCATAAAAGTCATTTTGTGTGGCCATTCTATCATAAGTTGGATTATATGTGATTCCACCATAGGTTTAGCTAGAAATATCCACATAAATGATGAAATATCTAAAATAAAAAAGCTTAGAGTTCTATAAACTCTAAAAAACTATGTCCAAAGGACATATGGTTTAAACATGGTCTAACTTGGTCAAAGGTGGATATATATCTCCAAAAATGATCTAAAAGTGGAGCTATTCTCCAAAATAGTTTGTTCTAAGACTTGGTATAAAATAGTCTAATGTCAAATGTCCAATGTCAAATGTCATATGCACAAAAGGTTAAGCTTTTGAATAAAAATTGGCATGTCAAATGTCTAGATAAATTTTTTCTAAGCTAGGCCTAAATAAGAAAGGGAAAAGAGTCATTAGGTATATTTTCCAAACATGGAGTTGACAATTAGGATCAAATAAGTTATGATAGGAATTTTGGCCAAACAACGTCAAAATCTAGGCTTGAAACAAAGGCATGATGTGAATTTGATTTAATCTAACAAGTTTGGAAAAAGACATTGACATAGACCTAGCACATGGATTCAAACATAAATGTGATAACTTGGCATAAGGCATGAGACAAAAGGCTCTTGGAGAAAGGTTGTGTTCTCCCAAATAAAATCATAAATAATGATGATGATAGGCATTGAATAAACAAACCATCAATAGTTTTGAAATTTGGGTACTCAATTAACTAAAGTTATGAAACCAAAAATAGAAGGATATATGTATCATCCCCATAAATTGAGGCCTAAAAAAATCAATCAATGTTTGAATCCAAACTTGACAAGGTTAATTGAAAACTTAAAACTGAAAAAATAGGATTTGACTAAATAATCTAGACAAGATTTGATCGCATGATGGTGAAAGACAAAGGTCCAAATGGTATGCATGACATTCTTTGAAACAAATTATTTCTAATACAATCATAAATAAGTCTTAAAACAAATTAAGTAGCCTAATGGCATAAGCATGCTCAAATGATGTGATCTATGTTATTTTTCAAAAGACTCAAAGGAAAAAATGGTTTGACATGATTTGGCAGCATAATGCTACCCTTCTTAACTCACATACATGGTTTAACATGGTTTATGAACAAATAAACAAGTTTTAGTCTCAAAACATACCAAAAAAAATGACCAAAATACACTAAGTATAATCATCCAAATCCTAACAAGGGTATGACAATGTGGGGTTGACTAAACTAGCAAGTTTTATAATGTTTCTAGGGGACAATTACATAATGACTTTCATAATGACACTCAGACTTACACAATTACACAATGACATTCAATTGTACACAAGATAGTGAGTAGAATCATAATCAATGTACATGATGTATGATAATTCAAAAAAAATGATACTATCTCAAAAAATTCAAATGGATTTCATAACATTGTAAGGATTTAGAAATATCAAGTGTCCTTGTTCCAATGTGACAATCTCCTAAGAGTACATGTAGGTGCACACTAATGGTGTAAGATTATGTTAAAGATTTGCATTGACTATCACAACTCTTCTTATGTCGCTTGAGAGTTTGGGTTTATGTCTTATGATTTAATAATGTGTTTCATGACTTTAAAACATTTAAACGACATTCATAACCATTCTCAGAGCTCAAAACACCATGACTATAAGTGGGACCAAGCAAACAGCTAGTTGTGTGAAACATTCTTGACTAAAACATTCATGATTATATCTTTGGAGAGTGAGCTTGGGAATAAGGAGATTATAATGACATTTAAGATTCATGGAAAATCATATCAAAATGATTTTAAACCATTTTAGATAAATCAACCTTCTACATGAAGTGAAACCTGACTGTAACCTCACTAGCATACTCCACCTACAATCTAAGAGTTTTGAACTCATAAAATCACTTAAAAACATGAAACCAAACATAGAAACCATAATATAAGGAAATCCACATCCTCTAAAATCCATTTCATCAATTGGACTATACAAACATGCTCAAATAGAGGTAAAACCTATAGGGTGTGGGGATTAGCTAGTAAAATAAGCTAGTCAACTTGTTAAGAGTGGTTCATAAATTATAGGAAAACATTTTTTTTAATCCAAACATGAAAATGGATAATACCACATTTAATATCCACCACAAAGATCATTTAAACTGTAAGCCCTCCTATTGGTTATACTATCAAAATACCTATGGGCCTATTTTATTTGCCTAGTGGAGTGATGGAGAAGAGAAATGGTTTTTGTTAATTTTTTTCACTTCCAAAGCACATCAAGCATGTAAATAGAATCAGGGAAGCTGAAGGGTCACTCCTTAATATTTTTACATGTGCCATTCTTCCCCATAGGCTGTATAACTTTCAAAACTCGCTCTTTTCACTTATTTTCTTGAATTGTTCAGTTAGGAACCTCTAAGTTTCAGATAGGCCTAACATTATTGATAATGTATCTAACATATTGGATGCTATAAATAATTTTAGAACACATAGACATGTAGGAAAATTATACCATTCTCATTTATGACCCATATATGACCCCTAAGTGACATTAAATGACATAAAGACTAATTATGACCATGACCAAGGCTAATAACACATTAAATCCCATAAAATAAATATGACACACTCTATGACATATTAATAGACCCGTATTCCATGTTTTGGCCTATAGGGGGTAAACCCATTTTGATTTGTTGTTAAAATGGTCAATAGTATTGTTTTAGGGTGTGAAGTTATGAGGATCATTCTTCACCTCAAGTATGACCAACAATAGATTAAACACAGACTTAACCTACCACTATAACTACATGGATACATCAGGTTTTTGCCACCAACAAGTCAGATGCAAATCATCATCATGGCCTTATCGATTTGATTAGTCAACATCATTTTCTTCAGCAATGTAAATCATCCTAGAGGAACTTTTAGAAATATAGAATTAGTTAGCCTTCAACATCTCCTCCAAAATATTATAGAAAAAACCTATACTAAAGGAAAAATAAGAAGCTTCCTCTTACATGGTTATGATTTCATCTAGTGAAATAATACAAACTAGATCATAAACAACACATGTGATAAAAAATATTTCTCAATAGATTCTAGAAAAAAAGAAATTAAGGCCCATGGCTTCACAATCTCATCTAAATCTTGAATCTAAATATATTCCTTTGATAATCACAATATAGGTACCTAAAACAACTATAAATTCACAAATAATTGAGGATACCTATTTAAAGGAGCATAGTTACCATGTACAAACTAAAAGAAGATGCATAAAATTAATCTTGTCACAAGATGATGAGTAGGTAGAAGAAGTTACAACCCTTGATTGTATTTGGCAATCACCATTGTTTTATTCACAAACAATAGAAAATATAATAACACTTTAGGAAAAACCTACCACCACATAAATTCTTAAGTCAACATAAGTAATTCCTATTGAGAAAGTTGTTAAGGAAGGAAATATACTCATATAATAAATTCTAGTATATGAAGTAGAATCCTCCGTATCTTCTTCAATTCCTGATATAAGACCAGTACTAGACAAAAGAAAAATTATTATAGTCTCTGAATAAGAAAAATAATCCACTTCCATTGAATATCTTGAATTACAACACACCCTTGCACTATCTAAAGCTAATGTCATCATTATCAAATAAACTATAGATATTTTTGATATTCTTGCTCATTTATAGTATAAGTATTTCTTGAATTCTTATTTAACTCAAGGATTGGACAATTTTAAAAATAAGGCTTTAGAACACATAAATAAAATCAATAGGCTTGAAGAATAAGTGACTCATTCTGATGAAGAAATGGTAAATTTTTGGATATATATCACTGAATTAGAAGAAGAAAACCTATTGTTAAAACATCAACTCCAAAATTCTTATCAACAAACCTTGATACTTCAACAAAAAAAAATTATGCAAACTTCATCCTCTTCTAAACCTTCAGTTGATCAATCCTATCAAAATATTGTTTCTTATTTTGACTATCTAAACAAATGGAATAAAGTGTGTTTTGAGTTTAGGGAAATTAAAAAATAAAATAAAGACTTATAAAATGAAAAATAAATAATAAATGAAGATCTAGAGAAAGAAAAACAATAGATCCAAAAAATTAAAGGTAATCTACAAGTTGTTTTTTAGATAGGGGAATACCTTCTATCTTATAGAGCACCTTCTCCCTCTTACAACTAAATTTACGTGAAAACTTTTACTAGTGGTAGATATTGAGAATATCATGTGATCTACCTTATAGTATTAAATATCCTCCTATGTTTATAAACATTTTTCATGAATCCACTCTAGAATAACATGATTTATTATGTGAATTTTATTTGTGTAATATGATATTAGAAGACTATAATAAGTTTATGGTCAATATATATGTTGGAGAAGTCTAGTTGAGAGTTCTTATTTCCACTTATAAAAATAAAAAATCTTGGAAATTATTTTACTAAATTTGGGAAACTATAGGTTTAATTTTCTAAATAGTAAAGGGGTCTGGATTAAGGGGAAAATCAGTAAATAGAATGTCACTTAATTAACCTACTGATTTATTGAATATGGAAGTGAGTAATTGATTTATAAAAATAGAAAAGAAGGGGATAGAGAGTAAACCTTAGATGATTTCAGGATAAGATAAAGGAGATAAAGGTTAAAATTATTGATTTCTCTAGGTAGATTATTGGAAATAAGATCTAGAAGTCTATTTTATACCTAGACAAGAACACCAAAAATGGGAAACCTAGAGGACTAGCCCTGTAGTCTAGGTATTGCCACTGTAGTGTTTAGTGTCTGATCTTTTTGATATTTCTGGGTTTTATTCATCTACTCTAAGAGGCCTTGTGCCTAAAATATTGAGTCTTGGTTATTCAAAAATATCTGTGTGTAATTGATTTTGTCTTCAAGGATCCTCATTCCTCTTCATGCTTGATAGGTGATCTTCAATCCAACTAGAAAAAGGGGTTAGTGTGTAATATGCAATGAATGTGCAATCACACCCCATGTGTGGGCATTCAAATTACATACCAATACTTTGAAGAGGGATCAAGGCCAATGTAGTTCTCCTAATTTAAATGAGTATTATTAAATCCTATGTATGTAGTATAAGTGTATGTAAATTTGGGCAAGCTTGAGATCACTCATCACTAGTGTAAGATCTTAGATAGGCTAGAAATAACAATGGTTTATTGTATATAGAGAATAGGAAGATTTACTTGAGTGTGCTTTAGCATATTTCTAGCTTGTTTCATTTTAATGATTACCATCCCTTCTAAATGACCTTTGAATGGGATTTTATATGGAAACAGGTGATCCTAGGTTTGTTGAACTCGTATTAGGTTGACAAGGGAAAAGATAAGGATTCAAGAAAATCTAACCATTTGAGGCTATTGTGGACTTGGATAATAGCATCAAACATTGGAGACCCTAGGTCATATTACTGTAGTCCAACATATGGTGCTATTATACAAAGGGATAGGGACCCTAGGGGATAGATATGTGCATATGAGAGGATTTCAAGATAGTAGGGGATGAGTCTAGAAGGCTTCAGATGACTGGGAAATAGTGAAAACATACCTAAGTGGGTTATGTGAATGATTAAGAGAGACTTATGGTTTTGGTGTCACAAGTCATGCTCAATTTGTATAAATATCATTTTAGTATGACTACATTTTCCCCCTTTTATTTTAAGTATGCAATAAAATGAAATACTATGATAAAGGATAAAATGGTAATCATACCTAAACTTACTTATGTAATAAATCCCAAGAGGTTATGTGATGCTAGGTTATGTGCAATGAGAGCACATTATAATATGCAAGTCTATAAAAAGGAAATTAAAAGTAGATCAATTATTACCAGATACAATATATCTCAAATAAAAATTTACAAAGTTAGGTAAAGAGAGAGGAAAGAAGAGAAAGTAATGAATACACCTCATTAGGTATTCAAACCAATATAAAACTTGTTATGTTTTTAGGTTGTACTGAGTGATGTTAGAAGTATGCTAAACCAATATTTATATTGATGAATGAGATGAGTGTTCAATCCCTTAAAAGTTGGATCAAGAATGCAAAGGTAGGAACTTTGGCTACATCATCACCAACTATATCAAGTTAATGAAACATGTGTGTGCTAATCCAAGTCTATACTATGTGTCCAATCCCTCTAAAAAGGTCACTCAAGAATATAAAGGTTAGCTAGATCTTTGGCTCCATCATTGCCCCATGATGTGAAGCTAAATGAGAAAATGTTGGTATAAATGTATGTCATACAAGATGGCTCGTAGAGCCCCTTAATGTGTTGTTATTTGATAATGTTGGTGTGGATAGCCAAATGTAAGCTAGAAACTAGGACACTATTTTCCACTTCAAAAGATGGAGATTAGACTTGTATAAAATCCCCTCCTAAAACTAGAATCAAGGCTTCGGAAGCCAATCAGGAACTTGGTACATAGGAAACAAACTTATATGAAAGTTTACTTAAAGGTGATGCCAACCACTTAAATATGGAGTAGGGCACACAACTACTAGGAATGTATAAGGAGATGATATAAAATTAGAAATATAGAAGGTCTATGTGCCACACACATTACCCCTAATAGTTAGTGTCTAGAACATAGATTTTAAACTAAAAGTTGTATTAAATACCATGTTTAAACTAACAATGGAAACCCTCATGTCATGCATGATGCCCCCTATATCTATATTCTCTAAGTGAAATAAGTTCTAAAAACTACTGATTACTAGACTAAATTATACTAGCAAAACTATGGCTAAACTCACCTTTCTACCTAATTTTGGAAAAACTAAATATTCTATTATTTAGATAATAGTACCAAAAATTAGACACTTTGGGGTCTATCACTGTAGACCCATTTTTGGTTCTATTATCTAGATCCAAAACTAATGATTGATTTGGATTCTATGTTATCTATTTGGTCTAGTTTGCCTATGTTAAGTTCTAGATTCTAAAACTACTTTTTTGACCATTAGGAGCTCTAATATCTATGAAAAACCCCCTATTTATTTCCCCCTATTTTTAGGGTAGGAATGAAGAAACTATAATGACTACCCTCAAAATAATAAGCTTTGTAAGTTTGTTAAGCTAAGAAAACATTTGATATAACATTGATATACATTATCTCAAGATATAGCAAAAGTTGTAGAGAGAGATTGTTTGATCCATAGGGGTATGCCTAGATAGATATAATAATGTAATAGCATGTGCATAAGAGTAAAATGGAATTTGAAATGTTAGTTGTTAGTTTTTAGTGGCATGGAGGGATAGAGCATGATGTCCATCATGGTATCCAAAAAGTAAGGTAAATGCATGATTGGAATCATGATATTGCACATAAAGATAAGCAATGAAACAACAAACATACAAAGAAAGAAGAAAGAAACATGTAAGGGTGGATAAGGGGATAAATAAGAACACAAGGCATGTTCAAATACCACATACACACACAAGGAGAACAAGAAAATATTGGCACAAGGTCCACAAGCACATGAAAGGCACACACAAAGGACATTGGAAAGTGTCAAAAGGCACAGACATATAAATAGGAATAAAAGACATTGGAAAATGTCCTAAAATGCAAGTAAGAAGTAAATAGGAACTATAAAATGCAAACACATCTAGATAATCCAAGTGAAGAGTGGAAGCATGTAAAGTACTATAAATATAAGCATGCATCTAACTATGAAAATAAAGAAGCAAGAGTATACAAGATATTTAATACAAGGCTAATTTATATGCTATGAAATACAAAAGTGTGATATATGCTAATGGATGTCAATGTGATATCTATGTAAGCAAGTAAGGAATATATTATAACAAGATGTCTAGAGTGTATAGGGTAAAAATGACATAACTTGGATGGTGTAGTCACGTAAAGTATGCCCCTAGTGGGTAGATGTATCGATATGTAACTGAATGTATAATTAAGATGCCCCCTTGATGGGTGGATTGAATAAATCAAAGATCTAGATGCACTATACACACTCAAAGAAGATCAAGTAAAGCCTAGTAATATAGATAAATCGATAAACAATAGCATAGAATAGTGTAATGTAAGTCTAGCATAATGGTTAGCAATGTAAAACATAGATGATGCATATAATTAACATGTTATATTTTTTAGAATATTATATTTTTTTTTATATTTTGAAATGTTTGAGCTATGTAAAATCAAGTATAAGAAACTATGTAAAAACAATACTCAAAGAAATGATACTAATCGAGGAGTCTCATGTGAGACACCCTATCATGGTGTCTTTTATCAAGGAGTGGAATCATGCATGATCATGAAGAATGATGGAAATGCTAAGACAGTGGCTCTAAAATTTGTATATGCTATAAATACTTTAAAATATTTGAAGTAGAAACTAATTGTGGGGACCCTCTATAATTATGAGAAGTGGATTCAACTATAGGGCTCTTAGGGACCCATCTATAAGTAGGAGAAACTCATTAAACATGTGTTCTATGCGTATATGAATTAGATATCAAAGAAAATACTCTAGGTGTGAATACTATAGTTGGAAGCTATATATAATCCTAAATCTATGAAGGTGTATGAACCCTCTGCATTGGTGATGGATATCATATCTATGTCTCATGTTAAATTGGAGAAAAAAATGGTGGTAGAGCTAAAACTGGTAATGGAACTAAAATTGGCTTTAAAATTAAAATTAGCTCTAAAATTGGAAGTGGCAACTCATATAAAACTCTAGTAACTATGATAACTTGATTAGCATGAATGAATTTCATGCATTCATTTACTATAGATAGAACTACTCAGAATTTCTATATCTAAAGTCTACCAAGTAATATGCCAAAAAAATTTGTGTTAGAAACTATAGTGAATGAGGTGGTCGTGTGTGTAGAACCAACCTATAGAGGAATGAGGATCTCACCCAATGTAGTCTAACTATGTCCACTAAAACTAGTGATAACTATATTCATTAGAGTAAAATCCTACTATGTATAACCCAAGTCTTATAGTAGTGTCATAGCACACATGTTAATGTTGGATTCATTATCAATTAGAACATTGTGAATGGCATGACCATGAATAAAATCTCTAATGAGGAGCATGTGATAATCTCTATCATCCTCAATAATTTCCTTCTAAAAAAAGATATAGAAGGTTGAACTAGAATGTTAGAATGAAAGATACTAATCATGTGGCTCAATGGATGTGAATTGGCTATCGATGCCTTATATGTAACTAGTGGAGGATGTGCCTAATATGCATGATGTACACTTGATGTGTCCTATGTCTTTGAATTTATATGATATGGAAATGGATCTAAAAATATTTTGAGTGACTTATGTTGGTTTGGCTAGAAGAGGATCAGCTGAAGTTTCTATATCAATTAGATCTTGTATCTTATGCTTGATACTAATACATCTATTTGTAGTATGGACCGAATTCCTATGATAGTCACAAAATGCATTCTAGTCATATCCATGTGGAAGAGTCTTATTTAGATCAATTTATCTAATAATAAGAAGAGATATGATGTTACATTCTAACAAATACTATAGAACTCTGGCTAGAGGAACTAGTAAATTTATAAAATGTCACTAAGGAGGTGCTGATAAAGTGACTCTCTATGAGCGATTTCAAGCTACATTATCTATTTGTTGAGTTGATCCTTTACTATCATTAAATTTGACCTTATATGGGGCTTTGATATTACTCTGATTAGTTATATCTGGTGTACTTGTGTACTTATCTTTTCCCATTAAAATGAGTTTTATTTCTCTTTCTTTTAAAGTGTGACACAATTCAATGAAATAAGATAAACATTTGAACATGATTGTTTCATTCAAAATTGATAAAAGAATCTATTTTAAGAGGTCTTGTAACTCCTAATATACCATAGGGCTAGTCATCTTAGTTAATATGGTCTTGTATCTAAGAACATACTCAAGGAGAGAATCATTTTATTTATGTTTTTGTTATGCAATTTAGGCATATGAAACATTATCACTGATATTGATACTAAATTGTGCTAGGAACATGTTGGAAAGAGGATTGAATTCATTAACCAATTGATTAAGTAGACTATAAGACCATTGTAATGCATAATAATTGAGGCTCCTCAGAAATAAGTTAGTTAATAACTAGTCATTTGGTATATAATCCAAAAATTCTACATGAAAAGATCTCAAATGTGTCTCTAGATCACCCTTGCCATCATAAAAAGTGAACTTCGGTTGTACAATCGAGGTGGAAAGGGTGTAGTAGTTATATGTCATGCCAAAGGTGTATAAAATAAAGTGAAGGAGTCTAATTCCTATGTAGATCTAGTGGTACCTTGGTCAAGATGTTGCACCTTGGATTAAAGAGATCGAATCTCTTACATAAGGGATACCACATCAGGAAATAAGAATGTACTAGCTATATATGGTGGCATAGAAAAAGGTTGGGTTGATATAGGGGGTTTTTGTGACATAATTTCCCCTATAGTGTCATGTATAATTGGTGGTTCTGTAGTTTTAGAAGACTCTACTTATTTGGCCTTCTTTATTTCCATGATAGAATTAAAGATGTCAGCATGATCTTGTGGTTGTTCCTTGATTCTTTCTCTAAAATTTAGTAAAATCAAATCTTTATTGAGTATAACTTCATCATAAATAATGGGTGGAAGTGTATCAAAAGTCCAATGTGATATAACATGAGCATCAATATGTGTCTCATCATTATTATTAGCATATTACTCATTATTGGAATCATGTTCATCAAATTAGTGCAATCTAGATGTGTATGATCTATAATAGGGACATGAGCTGATCGCTTATCCATGTTATAGGAATGGGTTGTAGGAATTTGGTTGAATTTGGGAAGGTTACCACCAAGTCTTGCACTCCATCTCAAAAGAGGAGATGCAAGGAGTTTAGATGGCATAAGGAAAATAATTTGGAAAATAATAGAGTAGATTACATAATAATATTCTAAATAATAAATTGAAATATGAATAGAAAGGATATCAAACTCTAAGTATGTAAGGTGATAGCTCAAGATGCAATATTAAGACTACTATATGTAACTAGGGATTTTTTAGAAATATTATTTGTAAAATACTATGAACTTTTGAATTTGAAATTCATTTTATGAGCTAAGTATGAAAGATAAAATTCAAAAAAATATGAGAAATTACTTGCTTCAATGGGACCTAGTAGATGCCACTAGGGTCATGAGACAAATAGATTTTCTAGAATTACTTTGAATTTTTGAAATTTGAAGTGATTTTTTAATTTTAGTGCTGAATAAAAAATTTCAAAAAATAAGTGGAATATTAATTGCAAATTATTGAGATTTAGTTGATGCAACTCATACCTTGAATTGATTTTTTTCAAAATTAATTTAGTAATTTGAAAATTTTGTTATAAATTTGTAGAATTGAGATTGAAAAATTTAGGAAAAATCTGAAAATATTTCTAAAATTAGCAATATAGTTTTCCTAGTGGCTTGAAAGTGATTGTATGCAAATAGGACCTAGTATGTTCAAACTAGGATTTTAGTGAATTATTGAAAAAATATTTCATTTAATTTTTAGTTTTTTGAATTTTAAATTCAGGAAAAATTAGTAAAATATTTCAAAAAATAGAAATAATCAGACCTAGGATTTCTAGGGTTTTTGTGTGAAAATTTGAAGTAAGATAAGTTCACCAAATGTTTTACCAAATTTGAGAAACTATAAGGTTTAATTTCCTAAATAGTAAGGGGTCTATATTAAGGGAAAAATAATTAAATAAAATGTACCTTAGTTGACCTACTAATTTATTAAATTTGTAAATGCTTAATTGATTTCTAAAAATAGCAAATAAGGGGATAAAGAGTAAAACTTCACTGATTCTAGGTTGAGACAAAGGAGACAAAGGTTACAAGTTATTGATCTGGTTGGGTAGACTATTGGAAATATGATCCAAAAGTCTATTTTCTACCTAGATAGGAGCACCAAAATTGGGACACCTAGAGGTCTATTTCTATAGTCCAAGTTTTGGTGTTATAGTCTTTAGTGTATGAGGTTTCTAAGCTTTCTAGGTTCTATTCATCTACTCAATGAGACCCTATACCTGCAATATCAATTCTTGGTTATTTAGGAAGATCCATGTGCAACTAATTTTATCTTCAAGGATACTAGTTCCTCTCCATGCTTGATAGGTGATATTTAATCCAATTAGAAAAAAGGGTTAGTCTGTAATATGTACTAAATATGTGATCACACCCCATGTGTGGGCATGTTGCCTACATACAAATACTTCAAACAGGGATCAAGGCCAATGTAGTTATCCAAATTTGAATGTGTATTAATGAATCCTATGTATTCAATACAAGTGTATGTGAATTTTTGAAAGCTTGAGATGAATCATGATAGGTGGAAGAGCTTGGATAGGCTAGAAATAATAGTGGTGGGTTGTATACAGAGAATAAAATGATTTGTTTGAGTGTGCTTTAGTATATTTCTGTCTTGTGCCTTTTAAATGATTTCCAACACTTATAAGTAACCTTTTAATGGGATTTTATAGGGAAACTAGTGATCTTAGGTTAGATGAACTTGTATTAGGTTGATAATAAAAAAAAGGATTCTAGAAAATTTGACCATTTTAGGCTATTGTGAACTTGGATAACAATGCTAAAAAGTGGACACCTTGGGTCCTAGTGCTATATTACAACTTATGGCACTATTTTACAAGGGGAAAGGGATCCTAGTGGATAGATATGTGCCTAGGAGAGGATTTCAAGATAGTACGGGATGAGTCTAGAAGGCTTTTGATGACTGGGAAATAATGAAAACATGCCTAAGTGGGCTGTGTAAGTTAGTAGGAGAGATCCATGGTTTTAGTGTCACAAGTCATGTTCAAGTTACATAAATTACATTTTAGTATTACTATAGAAATATAAACATGAGGAGTATGTGACAAAATCCAAAACTACATGGCTATACATAGGACCTAATTTTACTAGTGTAAATAACCTATTGATTAACTTCATATCTACTTATTTGATAAATCAAAACATAAGGGATTATTATGTATAGGCTTTCTATTATAGTATTGTGTCTTTTTATCTATACACATGATAACATTTTGATTTTTTATTTACATCTATTGTAAGGCATTATGACACATTGATAGCTCCATTTAAGAGAAGGGAGGTCATGTCTCCTACTAATTTAAGATGGAGCTTAAGAAGAGCACAAGAAATAACTGACATGATTGTTAATTTCATTAGTTTAGGAGGAAAACAACCTTGGGTAGGCATGAAATTTAGGGCACCACTTCTTCTTACTCCTATTCCAACATGACATATATGGAGTCCTCAAATAGATGACCAATTTTAGATCCAACAATAGATGGTGCAAATGTATCATGCTTTCAGTAGTTCCCTAGATGATCACTAAGATGAAGAATTCAATATATATAACCTCAACTAGCATTTACAAGATATAACTCAAACTTATGAGGTGATAAAGAATAAATGAGTTTTGAAAAGGACTTGCAAAAGGTAAAACATAGGGCAAATGATGAGTCTAAGATATGACTCATTATTACTATCATTTTTCTTCATTTTCCTTCCATTACCTCTCTTTTGGATTGAACAATGTGAGGATATTAGGCTTATATCTAACCTTATTGTAGTGAATGGATGCTTTATCTTATTTAATGTAACTAAAGTCTAAGTTACTAATTATATCATTTAGCTATAACTCTTTGCATGTTTAGTCTCCCAATTTTGTGTAGATACAGATAATACAATAGTTTATAAAGAATAAAGACCTTTATTGATGATCTTCTAAGGTGACCTATATTAAATATCTTAACATTTGACAAGTTATGAACTCATTTGACACACTTTTCATTCATTTAATTCTTCTCTCGACTTAGCTACATACTTATCCAATAGCTATGGACTCACACAATCCACTGTTATAGACTCACCTAGTAGATATGAACTTACCTAATCCATAGCTGTGGACTCATTCAAAACAATATTTCATCCTTCATCAAAGTATTCTATCATCCCTATCAGCCTATCAACCTTATTATAGACTTTCTCAGCATTTAGGATCCTTGAATAATGTTGTTACAAACTTCACTTGGTTTTCATAGAAAGTGCTTTGAACTCTACTAGAGTTGCTATGAACACTGCTAGAACTACTCTGAACTCTTCTAGTCTAGCTTCTAAGCTTATAGTATTAAAGATCCATACTTCCATTCTTTGTCAACATACATGAAGACTATTTTGGTCACTTACTATATATAGTATTACTATAAATATTAAATTATAAATATACTTTCTATATATTAGTTATTTTATATATGTTAAATAGTATTTTATAAGACAAATTGATGTAATAGATCAAGGAAGTCACTTTCAGTATATATTCAATTTATTTTGTAATGGATGGATTTTCTAATTTCAAACCATCAATCACCTATTTTGAAGAACCACTTAAATGAATATATTTGTCTTGATAATAGAAGATTGTATACTAAAATCTGTTGACATATAGCTATATTATTATATAAGTGGATCTCTTTATCTTAATAATATATAGGAGAGAGAGATAATTATTGTATTATTTAGTTAATATTCCAGCATAGTAATACAAGTTGTAGTTATATTCATGTAATCTATTTTGACCAATTAATGAATATATCTCTATTTTCCAGGTACTAAGTCTTCTTTTCATTCTTATTCCCAATTTGAGTAAAGACCCACTCTCCTAAGGAATTAGGAACATATTTTTGTATGGTATTTCATATGTATTTATAACTTTAACTAATTATAAATATATTTCATTTTCATAACCTACAAGAAATCATCTTTATGTTCTAAGATTAAATTTGGGATTGTTAATCAGTGTGTTTACTTTCAACAGTGTCTTTAATTTTAGCACTATGTTTACTTCTAACAGATTGTTTAATTTCAACAAGTGTGTTTAATTTATAAAATTAGATTATATAGTGTTTTAATTTTATAAGTGTGTTTATTTATTTTATAATCAAATACTTTATATAATATATTATATTAGACATTTAGAAAAAACAATAACCCCTCAAACCATCTTTGTAAGACCTCAAACCATAAGTCTTACTACATGTAGCTTTGGATGCCACCCCTAGTTTAAATGAGATCAATATAAAATTTGAATAAATTAAGAGATACATGATGCCCATCACATTTGACTTGCACTAGAGACACCTAGAATAATAACCAAGCCTAGGGTCCAAGCCAATATTTTGGTTTCAACTTTATCAACCCATGGAAGGGCCAAATCTAAATAAAAAATTCCCATAGTATTTTAAGATAGAACACATTACATAGTAAGAATCACCCAACATAGTAATTAAGATATGGATTACCCTTGGTTAACCAGGTCTACTATTACCATTATCAGAGTTGTTCATAATTTTCCAAGGAATCTTGAGAAGTACCTAACTTATTTCTCCCCTTTTTGAGGAAGAATAATTAAAGATCACATCAAACCTTTATAGGTTGATTTAATATTAATTAATGTTATAGATGAATATGTTGGATGTAAAATTTTCCCATTCACACTAAAAGATGTTTCTTATGATTGTTTTCTCAACTTGACAAAGAATTCAATTACGTAATGGAACTCATCTCGATGCATATTTATTTCTAAATTTAGGGAGTTTAATAGCCTAATTATTTTATATCATTACTTCACTAGTATGAAGAGAGAACCTAAAGAGCCAATACATGATTTCAACATGGGGTTCTGTAATATGTATACTTGGGTTGATGATAGATATAATCCTTGAGAGGATTTAAAACTATAAATGTAGGATAATGCCTTGGATTCAATCACCACAATATTTTTATGAAGAGTTACTACTAATCCTACTCTATCTTTGGATTATGAATAAGTAATAAATATTGACAAAAAACTTAACCCTTAGATGCCAGGAGATCCCATCCTTAATTTTAGTTTTTCATAGTTAAACATGGTTCCTTATTTGAATTAGAATGTTCTTACATATAATTAGAATTAGTTATATATATTACCTTGTATAATACAACTAACATTAAATTAGAATTGTGGTCTCATGAATAATCATGCACATATAAGTAATCACTGACAAAGTTATCATTCAACCCTAGTAAACATAGTAGTCACTCAAAGTCCAAAATATACCAAGATAGAATTTGATGTTATACAAAGGATGGTCTAAAATTTAAGGAATGAATTTTTAAACATGCAAAATAAGATGAGTAATGTTTCAAGATGGAACAATAATAACTTTTTTAGGTTCATAATATAAAACAAGCATTTCAACATGTTTGTAAGTAATATAGAAAATTATTAAGCTAATAAGTTACATAATATTAACATGATAGATATAGCCTTGTATAATTAGTGAAGATTTCACAACGCAACATAACATGGTGAGCTTAATTGAGTTGAGTTTTATGCAATGTTTGAAATATTTTAGATAAAAATGGAGAGGTGAGGAATAATGAACAATATTCTAGAACCATCCCATGCTCTTCAATCATTAAACACAACTATGGTCTTTGAAACTCATGAATTTCCATTCCCAAGTGAAGATTATAGTGAAATAATGGATAAATCAAATGAGTTCCATGCTTTCCAACAATTTTATATAATTAATTACAACTTAAGGAATAAGTAATGGTTTACCCCATCTATTCTTCCAAAAAACATGAATATCCCTTCGAGTCTAAAGGATGATAACAATCCACCTACCCCAAAAGGGAATGATAAAACTCTAACTATGGAAGTGAAGTGTAAATAAAGATATAAAATCATGTAAGACATGAATAACATAAAACTGAACATAAATCTTCATGTTTTTCCAAGACTATTGAATAGAAAGAGCTCTTGTGAAAATTTATTACATGCAAACTTGTTTTAGACAAGCCAAAAACTACTCATGCAAATGTCATATACAAAAGTAAACCATAAGTTCCTCCTTTCTTGTTCAATATTTGATAATTTGGTATTAATATAAACAACTACTTATTTTATTCTAGATTTTATGTTACATTAGTTTAAATGTCTATTTGTCAAAATCTTGGATTGACTCCAAGCCAGTCCAAGAGAATAATTTCAAAATCAGATAATATAATAGTGTTTGTATTTGAATAATTGAGTAACATGCATATATACATACTCATGGTGGATATATAAAAAGGATATGGATTAATAATAAGTATGGATTGGTTAAAAACATTAAATGGATATGTGGAAATAAATGTTTCCCATGTATGGCTATCGTGGAGAGGAATTTTGAATCAAACCAAAATCCATCAGGAGCCTAGGATGAAGCATCCCATAATAAAATATAAAACCAAAAATGAAGAAGCTATATATAAATGTAATAATCTTTGAATCTACATCTTCACCATGAACTATGAAATGTAGAATAAATAATTTTATGCACCAACCTAATTATGGAATCTTAATTTTGATGGTGTGAGATCTAAATAAGGATCAAGTATTGATGTCAAATTGACCTACCCATAGGGTAATAAGTAGCTATAAACATATAGATTGTAATTCCATTTCATGAACTATAGATTAGAGTATGAACCACTCATTTTGGGAATATAGTTCACCCTTAAGAACAATGTCAAATAACTACTAGTACATGGAGATTAAGAGTTGTTGATTAATTGGGTTAGGAATAAATACTAGTGAAAGTTGTCATATCTTAAAAGGTAAAATCATATGGCCTAGGATCTAATTGAATTATTTAATATAATGGATGTTCCTCAAGAGTAAAACCATGTATTTAATTCATTATTTACTTTAGTTTCCAATTTGGCACCACTATAGGAATCTAAGGTGTTGATATTTTCTATAGAACTCATGCCTTGCCCATCAATTCTTCACAATGTGGATAATATTTAGGTGTTTTAAGATGATCAATATATTATCCGCTTTATGACTATTTTAGGGAATTTTGAATCCTAAATCATTTTTAATAATATTTTAGCCCTTCAGGCTAGGATAAATTTGGATAAATTATTTTACCCAAGGAAAATTATCTACCTTTAGGAATGGTTTGATTGGAGTTAGCATTTAATATATATCCTCAAGCCCAAGATTGAAGGTAGTCCAAATTTAATTAATATGAATTCAATATAGAAAACTTATGAGATGATACAAATCTATGGTATGTGAATGTTGGTCTCATATACACTCAAGAAGAGAAACAAAGGTAAGAGATTTACTCATTCATTATAATGATGTGATTGTATGGACTTATGAAGAATTCAATGTTTTTAACTTGAGAATTATCACACATAAAATCCAACTAAATTAGGAACATAATCCATTTAGATAAATACTAAGGCTATTCAATCCAAGTTTAGAACCTTTTATCCATAAGTAAAAAATGGATAAGTATCAGGATAGTCTTCCCCATTAGGTATTCAAATAGGGTTGCCAATTTGGTACAAGTCAACAATAAGTGTAGAAAAATTAGATTATGTGTTGACTTTAGGAATATAAATAAAGGTTATGAGAAATAAAACTACCCTCTACCTTCTCTAGATGAGTTAATATAGCTAATAATTAGTTTTCGAATGATGTCTTTCTTAGATGGTTTATCAAGTTATAACCATGTACTATTAGAATATAAGGATGGAATGAAGATCATATTTACTAAAAATTAGAGTACTCATGTTCAAAAGGATTATTTTTGGTCTGTTTAATTTAGATATACCTTTCAATGGGATATATATCACGCATTTTAAATACTAATAGGTAAATACATAATCATTTATATGGATGACATAACTAATTTATTAAGGAACCAAACTAATCATGTAGGCATTTACAGTCAACTTTTGAAAGATGGAAAATGTTTGTCATTTCACTCAACCCCAATAAGAACATATTCAATGTCATCAAAGGAAAATTACTGGGATATATCATAACCAAGTATGGGATCACCATTGATCAAGATAAAATTTATGTAATCTCAATGATAACATTCCCAAGCAATAAGAAAGTTCAAGTCCTTTGAATAGATTAATGTTTTCAAGAAGTTTATCTCTTATTTTTCATAAACTTTTAGGCCTCTAAAAAAATTCTCAAATAATATGAAAAGGCATAATAGATGTTATAAGTCTAAAAATATATATAGGACATCAAGGATTCATTACCTAGTCCCCACTATTGATCAATCCATACTTTAACATTTATTTATTCTTATATTCATTTACTTTAGAACACATAATCATTCTTATGCTTAATAAGAAAAGGGATGAAAGTGAACACCCTATTGCATTTATGTACACAAATATCAATGAAGTATAAATAAAATACTCTCTGATAGACAAGAACATTTATGTTCTTGTCAAAGAAGTAAAGAAGTTTTATCATTAAATTTTAATGAATAAAATTATTACCATCATCCAATCTCTAATTTTTAAGCTCACTTTAGAACTAAATTAATTAGGATAATGTAGAGGCAAATGGATCGAAAAGTTACAAGAATTTACAATAAAAATCAATCCTACTAAAAATTTTAGAGCCCAAGGCATCATTTAACTTATTACTAAGTCTAATTGATATATCAAAATTGAGTGAGTCCTCGAGACCTAGGTATCTATAGGATATTGGTATGTTAATATCATTCAATAATTAATCACATGTATATTCTTGAGTTAAATATAGAACAAAAAAGATACTTAAGGTTTAAGGTTTATCATTACATGATTAGGAAGTGGATTCTCTATATAATAAATTATGAAGGTATCTATTTGATATTTGAATCAAAGGAAGAATCCCATTTAATAATGGAAAATTTACATCAAAATATAGGTGGTGTTCATCTATCTAGAAACACCACAACACTAAAGATTCTTAAAATGGGTTATTATTGGCCAAAAGTAGTTAAAGATGTACACAACCATGTGATAACATGTTAGGAATGCCAAGTATTTGAAAAAAGAGAAGTACATGTAATAATGTCATTGTAACTAGTAATTGAAAGAAGAACATTTTATCAATAGGTTTTGTATTTCATCAGTGTCATCAATCTAGAAACATTATCTAGCCATAAGTTTGTGATTATAACTATAGACTACTACACTAGGTGGACTAAAGTAGTAGCAATGATAAATTTTAGAGCATGGTATGTAATTAGTTTTCTTGAAGAGAACATTAGAGCAAGGTTTGATTTGTGACAATGGGTCAACATTCCAATCAACTAATTTTAATGAATTAGCCAATGAAAACTAAATTACCATTATATCATCATCTAATCATTACATATATGGAACCAATTGGTTAAATATATAAACAATAATATGATTTATCATATCAATAATTCATCGACAAATAAACCTATAGAGTGGAAACATCTACTGAACTATAAACTATGGGCAGATCGAACTAGATACAAGTAAGCCCTCAAGGCTCTAGTAGTTTGAATTATGCTCAAACTACCAACATAAAAATTCATGTAATAATATATATGGAACTGAATGAAAAGTGAAGTCCTATTTTTTGGACATAATATAAATGGAAAATTCAAAGATAGAAGCTTTGCATCATTTTAGTGAGCATAAAAATGTAGTCAAAATATGGTTTGATAGAAGATCAAAATCTAAAGATTTCATAATATATGATCTAGTGATTTCATGGAATAAATACCATGGTAATAAATGATGACATGATAAGTTGACCCCTTATGGATCATGCCTTATTAGATATCATAGATCTTAGGTAACAACACTTTCTATTTAAAAGACTTCCAAGGTAATGAATTAACATATCTAATCAATGGGTAAGTTTTGAATCACTACTTCACGATTTTACCATATGTAAATGTCCCTAAATGATAATTAATGTTATATTATAGGTAGATTTCAATTAGGTTTACTAATTTCCTAGTTATTACTCTTATTTTATTCCATTTTCTTTCATTAGAGTAACTTTTCATACTTTATAGAATAGCCTTTTCCTACTTTCATCATTTTGTTTCCTTAGATTAGTTCACTATTTTATAGAGTATATGTCTTTTGTTTCATCAAAATATGATCAAATTATTATTGTATAACCAAGATAACATGCAATTCATTATGTTTTCATGATTTCTTAATATTGCATACTAGGTCTATGAGGACTTGTCTGAAAGGGAAGACAAGTGTGGGTAGAGAATAGGTGGAACAAACAACTAGTTTTTTTGTAGGTTTTACACCTTTGTGTTTGATATTTTTAGAATTTAGGTACGCAAATAAAAATAACTAGGGTTATATCACAATTGAATAATTTTATTAGGTATGTGATATTTTATTTCTTAACTTCATACAAATTAGAAAGCCTTTGCCATTTACTTGGATCAAACATACTTTTCATGTAAATACTTGTTTGAGGTAATAACCATTTATGTAGATGTATTTATTAGGGACATTTTGATAAATTTATTTTTACTCACACACACACACACACACACACACACACACACACACACACACACACACACACACACACACACACACACACACACACACACACACACACACACACACACACACACACACACACACACACACACACACACACACACACACACACACACACACAAACATTATTTCATTGTGGTTCCTATTTCCCTATTTCCATTCATGATATAAAATAAAATAAGATGACTAATGCATCCTAAAGAGTGATCAATAAATACAAATAGAAATATAATGATGATCAAAGATACATGATGAAATAAGATCAATGTATTATGCATCATGTAAAATTATGGAAGGAGAAAGGGGTGAATCAAAGCTATATCTATTGGGGATATGGATTCATGGATGGTAGTAGATCCATGCCCAAGTTTCCCTTATTTTTAATATGCTTAATGAAATAGAGTGGAACCTACAAATTATTCCATGTTTTTGCTAAAATATTCAAAACAAGGCTAAAAAAACATCACTTATTCACACATAAATCCAAGATGTAGTAATAATAGTATGTTTTATGAAGTTTGGGATCCTCTTTCATGTTTTTGGTATCATTATTATTATTTTGGTATGATTCATGTTTGATTTCTGGTTTGTGAAACTAAAGATTATAGATTTCCAAATACTTAGGTGTATTCCCCCTATAAGTCACCATTTATTGTAATCAACACATCCCACTCTCATTTTTTTGAATAACTATGCACGATTATTTGAATAACTATGCACGATTATTTGAAATTATAGTTTCCAATCTATAAATCCTTTTCCAATCAAATTTATCTATTAAATATTCAACTTATTTTATCGATACATTCTTCAACTAATTATGTTTGATGATAATTATGTAAATTATGAAATTCTATTGGATGTTGTTGAGAATTTTTATGGCCACTCGTCTGAGGAAATATTAATAGCTAAATAAAATCAAATAGTGGTATACTTGATACACCTAAAATTTCAACAATTTTATTTTATAGTAGAAAATCCTAAATTTATGCCTTGCATTAACCTAGTTCAGGACTTATTTTTCATAGGCAAGGTATATGGTGGCTTCTTACATCATGAAAAGAAGAAGATGATCATGGATTGTATTTTAAGGGATGATTTGAAAACTTACCTACAACTCTCCCTCACACATTTCACCTATTATGGGATGATGATCACATTATGGAGGAAGAGAAACAATGTTGAGGATGTGTTAAGGAGGTTGATGATATTGGGAAAAAATATAAGCCTTAAAACTGCTCCTCTAGTCCCAATCATCAAATTTAGAATGGGAGTTCACATTGGGATGGCACTATTGAATATATTATATGTGTGTGCCAACATCTATAATATTCAACTTGAGATGGTTCCACTATTGGACCTACTATTGATGTCAAAATTGACCTTTACCCTAGGTGAGATCCTTAGTGTCAAAATCTAAGAGAAAATGTTTAAAAAATACAAGAATCTAGTTGGAGATAACTTATTTATTATGTCTCACTTGATGTATGCTATCATGGATATGGTATATGTACATAATGGATCACTTTAGAGCCTAAACCCATATTTCATAAATTATAAGGTATGCAAATTTTATTCCTTATTTCACATATACTCTTACATTAAAAATATAGTATAAATAGATGTGAACATATATCCCTAAGTTTGGAAGGAAATACATAATGAACCATTATCCTAAGTCTCAGATATTATAAATATTACACTAGGGTTAGGTGGAAACTATTGGATTTATCCTAATTATACAATAATAATGATTGAGGAAACCAAGATAATAACCTTGTGCTTGCCCAAATACATTCTAGAGAAGCATACAAAATAAGAACTAGCATATTAATGCTAGTGGACCATAGATGAAGATATGTATAAACTTAGAAAGGCCTTTTCCATGGATCTTCTTTGATTCCAGGACAAATGAATTACACCAATAGGAAGCACATTGGTTTTTTTGGAGGCATAACAGATTCTTATTCATTGTCATCTTTGCCACACCTATATTGTTACACAGGAAGAATAATTCATAAGCCTATCATTGGCTTAGGCATCCCATACAAATATGTGCCCTATAATCATGAATTCATCTTATTGAATGCTAAGGATGATGTTGAGGTATTGGATAGGATGCATATAAATAGGTATACAAAGGAAATAATGATGGAAATCCATAGATAAACATCACTCACAATTTCATAGGTTTAAACCCAACTTACACCTCTAGATGGATGGGATTTAACTTATTATTACTCCTTGTAGCCTTCTCAATCAATTCAGATTTAAGGGAAACCTTCCCAACCATCATCTAAAGATGTAAAGGCGATTATGAAGTAAGAATAGGATGTGGAGGATGCCCTATATGTAAGAATTATCTTAGAGGACTAGATGAGCCAATTAATATAGATTTTTATGACTCTTCACACTCCATCCATCAAGTACAATTTTAAAAACCTTGGAGGTATATTTATCATTTGATACTACTCTATAAGCCACTTCTTTAGTTGATAAGATATTAAGTTGCATAGGAGGTAAAGAAATCCAAATAACCTCCCTAAAATAGTTGAGACACATATGATTTTTACTATTATGGTAGTGTCATAAGAGATGCCTATGGGTGAAGGAGATGAATGAGAAGAAGATTAGGATTAAGATATCATAAAAGAAAAGGTCATGAGCCTCCAAGTACTAAATTCAAGGCATCCATAGAAATGGAAAAATTAAAAGGTATCCCTACTCCTATTTTTACTTCTAGTTTACCTCCTACAGTTCCTATTTCCCCTCATTTTGATGTTTTAAACAATATCTAGATAGTATTCTAGCCTTATATCCATAAACTAATGAAATAAATACTATAATTCCTAGTGTTGATGTTTATAAAATTTTCAAAATTGATAGGTCTAAGAAAGTCCATTCTAATAAAACTATAGGAGTCCCCATTATATACACCTAATATTTTCACAATTCTATTGATTACTAAAACTTAATATATTTTAGGAACCTACCGAGTCTCAATATATTTGAGTGCATGCCTTAAGGGGTACACTGAGAAAGGGGTAGGTATACCTTTGGTGCTTCATAAGATTGTTGTTCTTTTTTCCACTTGATATCTACACTCTTGCCTCTTAAAACCTTAAATCACAAGATTATTTATATCTTTCCTATCTATTCCCACAATTAGTCATGTTTTATCCCTCATTTATTACATTATTTCCCTTTTGAATTATTTAGTAATCTAATTCAACCTAGTTGACCTAGCTTATTCTTAGGATACTTTGACTTTCCTTATTGCTTTGCATCTCAACTGACCTAGAACAAACTTTAGGCATTATACCAATAATGTGATAGGTCAACCTAGTCAACCTAGCATAACCAACATGTCTAAAAGTATTTACCATGAGATACTACTATATATATAGGGTCATTCCTTACCATTTCATAAGAGAGTTGAATTAAGAAAAGAAGTGAGAATGAACATCTATTTATTGACCATTCTACTTAAGGAATAAAGATTTAAGGTTTAATAATTTATTTTGGAACTTTGATATTATCTTGTGGAGAACTATTTTGGATGCTTGGGTAGGTTATGTAACCTATATTTGTTTTATCTTGGTTGTCCTTACAAGACATAAAAATATCTTGCAAAGCACCATTGGCCAAGGGAGAAGTTGAGACTCAGCAAGTTCATCTTCAAAGGTAAATATTCCTAACATTATTTCTCCTTTGTAAGAGTAGATAGATAATGTAGTATTTATTCTTCTCTCCCATGTATTAGGATTTTTTATACATTGATGTGCGTATATGCATCCTATACATGTTTATTTTACTTGTTATTTACTTGTTTTGTTCTAACCCTTTCTTTGTACAACAAGCTTTGGTGAGCACTAGATTAGTTTAATTTTCTTGTTATTAGATTAGTTTACTTTATTTTTTATTATCTTAAATGAATATATAAACCATAGGAATATTTTAGGGTTATTTTGTGATTATGTTAGAATATAGGATTTTGAACCCTGCCTAGCATGATGTGTTGTGATAAATGATACAAGTGATCCCCTAATTGAATGTAGTAAATCCTCATATTGGTCATGCTACTACTTAACAAGTGTGTTTCCCAATTAGAAGTGTATGTGTGATCTATCTTATCCAATATATTATTGTTTCATGTGCACCATGCAATTTTAATTTCATACATTTTCGTGAACTTGACATGAAATAAACCCTTACAGGGTTTCTTTCACTTATTTCATTACTTTTGTTACCTTTTCTATCATATATTTTGACTTGTTGGATCAATTCTATGAACCAAAATATTTTTATTTGTGTGTAATAGTAGGCAATTAGATTGACTAACTCGACCCAACATAGGTTTCCCCCATTTTTTTAGACTTTTTGTTCAACCTACTAGGTCGATCGGGTTGACCTAGCATATTTCTAGTCACTTTGTAGTATGTCCCTATTTAGGATTCATAGTGTAGGTTCTAGATTCTAGACTTCCAAATTTTTATTCCAATCAACTAGGTTAGTAAGCTCAACTTAACATATTTCTAAACATCTAATTTAGTCTACTAGGTCGAACAAGTCGACCTAGCACACTTTTTAAGATTTTGTAGTAGGGTCATATCTCACTTGGTCGACCATCTTGACTTAGTTATATATATTGGGTTATTTCTCTCTAATGTTATATGCCAATTACTTATTTTTTTCATTTCCACCAAGGTCAATTTTTATTTCTTTGTTTCTGCTCTACTTTGTAATTTTATTTCAAAATTGCAATATGTGTATGTGTACCAATTGGATTGGCTATCATCAATTTAATTGACTATGTATTTCATTTTAGTATCTAATTTTATAGACTAACTACAGGTATATCTCATTTAATTTTTCATCTTTTTATCAATAATTTCTCTTTTCTTATATGCTATGCTACATTGACCAGCTTGACTCTACACTATCCCAGACCCTACTTTTTACCTATGTCAACTGCATTAGGTTGACCTAATTGACCTAGTAGTTTATGTAGCTCATGTACACTACACTAGGTTGAATAAGTTCACCTATCATATTTTTCAATATTTTTTCCCTTTTCTATCAACTTTTACTCTTTGTACTAGGTCAGTTCTATAGACCTTGCCCAACTTTACTATCCATATTTTGCACTAGGTTGATCAAGTCAACCTAGCTTTGTTTTTATCAATTTTTTAGTCCTTTGTTTTCTCATCTTTATTTCCTTCCTCTTTCATCATGGATTTATTATTGGGTGATAAAAATTTATCTCAACAATAGGCATGATGGAATTCACCAATATTCATAGGGTTTCCCATAGACAATGTAGAGTTTCTTTTGCAAATGTTAGTAATGTCTATATTGCAACTCGCACAATAGATTATGGGTTCCCTCATGATACCTATTTAAAACATAATATTTCTTTTATCCCATAAAACCAACCTAAGTTAGGGTATACTCCCTAAATGATTTTATTTATTAACCAATTTCACTAATATAAAGGGAAAGATCCATCTCCTATTTACAATCTCATGATTAGTGGTTAACATAATGAACCTGATTGACCACATTATAAATTATCAAATGGATTTGGTAGTAATGATTTCTTTTCTTCACAGCCTCTCCCTTTGATCATGACCTCTTCTCATGCTTTTTATTCTTCTTTCCTTTCTTCTACCTCCATACCTAGTATTTCAACTACCATGGCTAGTTCTACATCTAGTAGACCTCTATTAAGATCCACTATCCTTAATCATTCCACTATTTCATTGTTTTCTACCCAAGGCACTCATGATTATAGTGCTTCTTTGTCTCTTCCATTCACTATTCCATCTTTTACTACACAAGCAAGCTTTGTTACTAGTGCATCTCATTCTCATCATTTATTTCAAGCTCTCAACAACACCAATAATGGTACCTAAGCCATTAATCCCAACACCAACTCTTATAATAATGTTAGTCAAAATCACCAAATTTTATTTCAAAATTTCAATCAAATGAATGCTTTCCAAGCCCATAAAACAAGTCAAATGATGAGAATGCAAAAACACCTTCTTCATCTTCAAATGCAACCAAAACCAATGGATTGAGGCACACATAACCAAAGTGTTCCTTCCCCTCATCTTCAATATTATCAAGGCAATATTATTCCTCAACATCCTTTAATCAATAAAACTATCAAGCATCTACAAAATTAACCTCCACTACTCAAATTATTAACATTGATATAGGAGGTATAACACCTACAATCTCTTATAATGGATTAACTAATCAGTTTATTAATCTTAAAACATTTGAGAATATTTATAAAGATTAGGTTAAATTAAAAACCTTTGTCACTACCAAGCTCCTTGGTAAGACCTTCGTAGGTGATACATTGGATTGGTACAATTAACTTAGACCTCATTATAGTTTAAAAATTCCAAACTAGTGATCTTCCTAAAAATAGTTTGGCCCATTTCATCAATAGCAAGAAAAGTGAGAATGAAACCATGCAAACATTTATTAAATGGTGGAAGACTTTATCAAAAAAATTGAACATAACATGACCAATGATAATCTTTTTCATATCTTTAAAAATTCTCTTTATCCCAAATAACAATATCAAGTTCATACCCTTTATCCATGCACTTTGGAAGAAGTTACTGATCAAGATAAATGATAAGATTTCCTTATGTGTCAATTTGAGACACCTTAACCTTCCATGATTTATCATATATTACTTAAAATCAAAAATTACAATGCTACTAGTGATGATGTTTCTTATTTATATGATATCATTCACCATGTTCAAGCTACTACTCTTACCCCTTCTTCAAAACTAGCTTCCTCTTCTCAATAATTTACTAATCCTCATTTCTCAACAAATAACATTAATATTCATAAACCTCTTTCCTAATCTAAATTTCTTAAACGTCTACCTAGGCCTCTTCTTCATGAAATTGACCCTACTTATCCTATGAAAACTTGGTATGATCGTAGAAAGTTTTATTGGTTTCATGCCAGTTGGGGTCATTCTCATGAGACCTATAGATAGCTTTGTAATCTAGCTATTAAATTTCCTCTTAGACCTAATTTTGACTATGATTCTATCATGTGCCAACATCAAAAAGATTATGATCATGTGTTTAAGGAATACAAAACTCATGATAAATCTCAAGCCTTGAATCAAGTAAACACTCATTTAGCTATTTATAAATATCCTTTACCTAAGCATCAACCAATTCAAGAAAATCAAAGCAAGCCTATATCTTATACCAATATTGTATAAAGTCTTATGGAACCAATTTATGAATAAAATGTGGTTAACATGACTAATATGTGAAGAGTCGTGGCTTTCATTGATTCTTAGATTATCTACACCCTACCTCCTTCTCAAGCATATCATTTTATCCAAGATTATTTTCCAACTCATTTAAATCAGTAGGGGCAAGAAGATCATATATCCTTTGATAAAGATCCAAATTATGATTCTCCTTTGGACAACACGTCTCATGTTATTTCTACCACTCTTCCATCATCTTTTCCTTCTAGTGTTAATCAACCTTTTGATAACACCTATTCTACTCCTTAAGATCAAGCTAAACCTATTATTTCACCATCTCAACATGATTTCCAACTACTTATAAACCTTCTCATTATTATCAACAAAAATTTCAATGCTCTTCACCTCTTCCCTTCAAAAACGTCCTTAACCATTACATGCCTATATCTAATAATCTTCTCATGGGTTAAGATGAGTGGGATCCCATTATGGAGCTCACTAATCTCCCTTCTCAAATTCCATTTCTTAAACTCATCATGGCATATACCCATCATTGAAACCATCTTATTCAACTATTAGTTGAGATGAATGTCCCTCATCCTCCCTTATTGGGATGGGAATCAACCTTATCTTGTTTTTATGATAATATTTTGTAACAATGTGAAGAGATGTCCATCAATGTTGATGAAACTATTGACACTTCTCTTTCATTAAAATTTCCCATCACATCTATGATTTCTTATGAGATTATGCTTCATGTAAATGATCCTCCCCTATTTATTAGCATCTAAATTGGTGATATACAAATTAAGCATACTGTGATTGATGAGTGCTTTATCACATGTGTTGCTTCTCTTTATTTCATTAAAACCCTTAAATATTATGAATGCAATCTTAAGTCCACACGTAGTACCTACCAAGGATATGATAAAAGCAAAATGCCTCCCTTTGGGCATGTGTGGCTTCAAATTACTATCCCACCTATAACTATTCATGTGAAGATGATGATATTTAACTTTCCTATTTTTTATAACATCTTACTTGGTAGGCCATGGACTCATCTTATATGAGATATTGCTTCTTTCACCTATCAATGCATTAAATTCCCTCATAATGGAGTCATTTATAGGATTCAAGGAGATACTAACCCTTAGAATTTTGAATAATTCTAAGATCATGGTGTCTTTAAGATTCTTAATCTTAAGCCTTTACCTAACATTCTATTTCATAAGTCACAACATCTAAATATTCCAATAAACTCAACCAAAAGATAAAAATGGCATCGTGAGCTTATTGCTAATATTCCTCCCAACCTTTTAGACTCTAATGATGATGAGCTTGATGAGATTAATATCAAGATCAAAACTTCCAATCTCATGCCTCATCTCATCTTGTATCTCCCTACTTCCTTACGACCTCATTCTCATAAACCTCCTTGAGATGACATTCTTTTAGTCTTATCCAAGACTCATCATTCTATTCACCATGCTTCTTTCGATGATAAAGTTATTCCAACTTGTGTCATCAATATTCATTCACCTGATTATGATGATGGCTATTCCTTAGATGATCCTTTATTAAGAAATCTTGTCCAAGCCTATGATGCTAACATTATGTTTTATCATTGTTATTTAATTGAGTCTTTTCATGCATCCTCTCATGTTTTGACTTTTATAGTTCTTGATTCTTGTATGTTTCCTCTTTATCATAAAGTAGAGATGGGACTGACACCTCTAGTTTTTTAGGAGACTTGTATAACTATGCTCATGGATTGTGTTATGATTGACCTTTACCATTTTTCTAGGTTCCCTAATTTTCATCATTGTTTTACCCCTAAGGTTAGTGCTACCATTATTATAACTTATATTTATCTTACTCCTCCCATAGTGGAACCTATGTTAGAACTAGTTACTATTACTTCCTCCCCTATTGGTGAACCTACTCTCACTTCTTTCACTATTTAATTTCCTTTTAAAACTAGTTCTATTCCTTTTCCATCATTACCTCCTTTTGGTGATGGTTTTCTTCTTTTGCCTAAGATGGATCCTTTTCCCACAAAATAGGGTAATGAGTCATCTCCCTCTTCTTCGACACCTATTACACCTTGTCCTATGAGTGATCCTCCTATGAACACTCACAAGAGTATATGTTGATTTCATAGGATAGATACACATTCTTCTACCCATTTTCATAAGTTTTGATAAGATAATAATACCTTGTGTCCTTATTCCCCATCCATACACATGACCATACCTCCTCCCAATATTCTTCTTGAATATATACCTAAGTATGGTGAGAGTTATTGTATATGGCACTAATACGACACATATCATACTGATCATTATCATGTCCTTCAAAAACATCTTAAGGATCATCTTATAAATATCCCTAGATCAGATACTATTCTTACCACAGGTCATTATAACAAGAAGATTCACCCTTATTCTCCCATAGTTACACCTACTTTGGTTTCTTCTGTGCCTCCACTTGTGGTTCTTTTTCCACCCATGGAGCCTCTATTACCTATGGATCCTTCTCCACTAGTAATTCCTCCTTTTCACATATATCCCATTTCCACACATTATTTTGATCATCCTTTGCCTAATTTCCCTCCTCAATATGATCTAGTGAGTATTCCTACTATTTAAATTGAAGAGATAATAAAATAAGTATTTACCTAGTATTCCATAAATATTGATGACACATTAGCAACAATTCATATACAACTTCATAAAAAATTATCTGATGTCTTATATAATGTTTGTGGACAAATTTACCATTACTTATGATCACATGCATGGTAATTTTACATTTATATTTGGGTTTGGCATATTCTCCATTTTCATTTCTTTTTCTATATTTGATTATATCATTTGACACTATGTCAAATTCTTACTTATGTTATATAATTATATTCTTTATTGTACTATATTTCTTGTTAATTTTATATTCTATCTTTTTTGCATATGTTTATTATTCCTTATCATTACTTTATATTTATATTTTCTTCTTGTTTCATCCCTTGGATATTCATTTTTTGAGTTTCTTTTTAAGATCATGGATAGGACCTAACAGATCCTCATAGAATCACCATATTTAGCTTGTTTTTGCCTTGTATCTTCATGATTGTTTTTTTCTTATCCTTTCTTTTCATAGATAATTTTCATGGTGACTTGGTTGTATTTACCATATTCCCTTTGGTTATTATCTATTGTTACCATATGATAAATTAGTAAATAGTCTTTGTCATTACTATTTCCTTTTATTAGTCCACCTTTGGACCTCCCTTTTGTTTTATTCATTTTTTTTAAAAAAATCATATACATGGTTGAGACTTGAGATCACATATTTGTTAATTATCAAACCTAAGTGTCCTAGTCATTTTTTAATATTTGGTTACTTAGCTTCCTTTAACCTCAGCTTATAGCTCATTCATGTGTATCACTATCTCTCAAATGTTTGGTCATTCCAAATCTGTATGGAGGAGGAATATTAAAAAAAGAGCCTTAAAATTAAATTTAAAATCCAAATCATTTAAAAAAAAGGTAATGATATCAAAAGGACAAAATATGTAATATTATTAAAATCATAATCACACTAAAAGACATGATACAAGCACATATCCTGTCTCCAATTGAATCTCAAACTCCATAATCAGATTCACATAGAGCTAAAGTCATTTATGGTATGGTAGGCCATTATATTGGAATAGGAGAATTAAAAATAATATTATAGTGTTACCTACTTTCTCATGCAAGTACCTACTCTTTGTAGTAGATTGAAGGCTCTATAAGGGGTCTTGAGGAGTGGGGAACATGTCATGGGGAGGTAGGCCCATTTTAATTTTCATTGTACCAATATACCTTCATGATCTAATATAAATAACACACTTATCTACCTATAAATCTTTGTGTCTATAAGGAATAGATTTCCTTTGTACATAGATGACCACTAGTCACTTAGTGTCTTCTCATGCTTTTAGTATGCTTTTTATCTCCTAAGGTCTTCTCTTAATATGCCTAAGTATCTAATTTTACACTCCATTTTTCATTCCCTTTCCTCATATTTCCTCTTGAAAAATATTGTCTTTCTTTTTTATCACACCCCTTAGGTTTTTATTTTGTGAGTTGCAACATAAGACTGTGGATAGGACCCAAAAATTCCTCACAAAATTACCATCCCTTTTGTATTTAAATCTAATATTATTATTCTACTTTCCAACATTGTTTTGGAATCCTTTTGGGTTTTTCATTTATGAGTGTTTTATCCTATTACCTTTATTCCCTATGTACCTAGTTGTTCATGCTTATTCCACCTCATGTGGTGCTCCCTTTGTTGAGTTAAAGTGTAAAACCATGGATAAGTCTTAGCCCTCCTCACTAAGTTTTACAACAATCAAATTACATGTGTCAATTTTGAGATAAATTTGATTGATTATGAAGTTACACGTCATTTTACATGCTTCCTAGCTTGAACTAGTATCTTTTATGCTTACTTCATTTTTATTTCACCTCTTATTTCCTTATTTTTTGAGTACATGTAATATTTCACCCACTTATTGAATTTTTTCATACTTCCCAACTTCAATTAGTGCGATAAATTTAAGACCAAATTTTTATTGACTTTTATTTTATTTTTCTTACCTTATGTGACCTTTTGCATACCTTCCATTTTATTACTTTGTTTTTCATACTTCCCAATGTGATATAGTATGATTTTACTTGTTTTAATTTGGTGCAAAAAACTTTCATCTTTGGTTTGAAAATAAATCCCCTTTTTACCATCTTGATTTTCATTTCTTAGTTCTTTATACTTAGTCAATTTTCATGTTGTTACACATTTCCTAGCTTCAATTAGTGTGTAGTATATTTTTGATCTATTATATTTTTCCAAGTCTTTTTGCCTTTTTATTTTTAACCATGCATGTGTTTCTCATAATGATAGAAAGTAAACCACATCACATATATTTCCTATATAATATACAACAAAGCTAAATACATGTGCTATAAAGAAATATATCTAAAGCATCCACATACACAACTAATATAATTATAACAATATATCCATAGTGACCACATACATAATCACATCAGCAAGCCAAAATTATACATCATATATATATATATATATATATATATATATATATATATATATATATATATATATATATATATGTCAAGAATTTGATATAACATGTACAAAATAATGCTCCAGCTCTAGGGTTAGGCTCCATCATGTCTATCTCGTGGCCTAGCCACACTGCCTACTAAGGCCTCAATATAACTCCTCTAAATGGTACACTATAATGAGGTAGCCTAAGAACTCAATCCCTCTACCTATCATTATAAATGTGTTATCTATACCTATGCCTATACCAACTCAGTTTAGGTCAATGCATGTGCCTACATCATCTAGGTCTACATCATTATATATTCTTACATCATCTATGTTATTATCTATAGATGCATATCTCTCTCATCAGCTAAGACTACCAGGACTACCTCTATCCTAAACCCATATCTACTAGTGGTTGTGCCCTCTCTCTACATTCGTATCTACCTTGTGGCCTCTCTTGCTAGTCTAAACTAGTTTTCTTGAGCTAGGGTAAATGGTACACTTAAATCCTTAAGTGTTATGGGGTCATATGGCTATAGAGTCTCATCTAGGACATAATGGTGTGTTTCCATAATTAGAGACCCCCATCTCTCCTCCTCATCCTTAGGTATGCATATAAAATCACACTAAATGCATATCGATTTAGTCGTATCTCTATCTATCAATCTCTCTAACAAGTTTGGTAGCCAAGATATGTCCAACAATCTCTATAGCCATCATCGTCACTATAATCAAGAAAAAAAAGGATGTATTAATTCCTCCATGTCATGTATAATCCTAATACATTCTTTATACATTTTATTTTTAATCTTAGATAAGTATAATTTATTCATTGTTATCTATTTTAGCCTATATTGGTCCCCCTTGCCCTTCTTTGGTCATTATAGACCACTTTAGCTCTCTTTTGACTTTCAACACACTTTTTCATGCTTTCTTTGGTTCCCTGGTCAACCTAGTTTGACCAAAATTTTTCCTATTTTTATCTTATTTTTCTCCACATTTCTTATTTTCCTTTTTATCCTCCTTTCTCTAGTGCTAAATTTCCATTTTGGCCCTTAGAAACCAACTAGATACCTTGCACTGGGTTTTTAGTTCTAGAATGTGTTATGTCAACCTATACCCTCTAGGTTGACCACATGGATTTCAGCCTAATTTACTCTATTAGGTCAACCTTGTTGACCTAGTAGGTTTGGTGTGCTGACCTAGCACATTTTGCCAAAAACTTGCCTTTTTCTATCTTTTTCCTTAATTCCTTCCAACCCATTTCCCATCTTCCTTTTTCCCTCCCTTAGAATTTAATTTTGTTCATTTTTATCATATATATGATTAAAATTAAATTTTATCAAAATTCACTTAATTTGTTTCAAATTCCAAAATATTGTTTGAGATTGTTAGATGCATACGTATAGTGCACCCACTCTCACTCTTGGAGCTCCTTCTCATTTAGCATGAAGTTCTCTCACCATTCTAGCTTATTTTCTCTCCATAGCTCTTTTTCTCTTCTCTTAAAATACAAAGTAACAAAATGAATTCTCTTTTTCATATTTAAAACTACTTTTTAGCCATTCAAATTTTTCATTTAGTTTCCTTTAGATTCCTTATTTTTAAAATTTCTTTGTTTCTATTCATCCATTTTTTAAATCATAAAATGTGTTAGAGTCATGATGACATAGAGAATCCTTTCCAATATTATATGCTTATATTTAATTTTTATTTATTTTTGGCTATTTTTTCACTAACTTCTACAAGTTTGCCTAGTATGCTTTACATTAGACACCTTCACTTTCTTCTAGTCTTCTTCTCTAACACTAAGGTAAGCTAAATGTATGTGTTTTTCAATTTTTTCCTTTCATTTATCTTATTTTCATCTTACTACACTTTACTTAGATCAACATTATGTGTCATCATGTTCTATCCTAAAGCACTATCTCATATTGCACTTACTTGACACATGATGAGCTTTGGCTCGGGCATATGTATACACATAATATTTTCACACTTTTATTGATTATTGACACTTTATATCTTATAGTAACCTATCAAGTCTCAATCTCTCTAAGTTCATACCTTAAGGGGTGCACCGAGAAAGGGGTGGGTAGACCTATGGTGATTTATAAGATTGTTGTTCCCTTTGACACTTATTATCTACATTCTTGCCTCCTAAAACCTTGAAACCTAAGATTATTTCTATCTTTCATATCTATTCCCACAATTTTCCATACTTTATCCCTCATTTCTTACCTTGTTTCCATTTTGACCTCTTTAGTAAGCTAGGTCGACCTCGTCGACCTAACTTATTCTCAAGATACTTTGCTTTTCCTTGTTGTTTTGCATCTCGATCGACCTAATACAAACTTCAAGTATTAGCCTAATAATGTGCTAGGTCAACTTGATCATCATATCATAGTTAGCATATCGAAAAATCTTTAGCATGAGATACTATTATATATATATATAAGGTAATTCCTTACCATTTTATAAGAGAGTTGAAATAAGCAAAGAAGTGTGAATGAACATCTACTTGAATAAATATTTAGCGTTCAATACTTTATTTTGGAGCTTTGATCTTATCTTATGGAGAGTTTTTTTGGATGCATGGGTAGGTCATGTAGCCTATAGTTGTTTTATATTAGTTGTCCTTACAAGTCACAACAATCTCTTGAAAAACACCATTGACCAAGGGAGAGGTTCATAATCGATAGGTTCATCTTCAAAGGTAGATATTACTAACTTTATTTCTCCTTTGTAAGAGTATATAGATAATGTAGTATGTATTATTCTCTCCCATGCATTAGGATTTTGTATAGATTGACATGAGTATATGTCTCTTATAAATGTTTAGTTTAGTTTTTATTTACTTGTTCTGTTCTAACCCCTACTTTGTGCCACAAGATTTGGTGAACACTATATTAGTTTACTTTTCATGTTATTAGATTAGTTTAATTTCTTGTTTATTATCATAAGTGAGTATAGAAATAATATAACTCTTTTAGGGTTGTTGTGTGATTGTGCTAGATTGTAGGATTTAGAACCCTACCTAGTTGATGTGTTCTGATAGATAATACAAGTGATCCCCTAATCAGGATTAGTAGATCCTCATATTGGTCATGCTCCTTCTTAACAAGTTTGTGCCCCAATCAGAAGTATAGGTATGATTTATCTTATCTAATCCAAGATTGATTCATGTGCACCATGCAATTCAAATTACATACATCCATTTTTATCAGGGTACACAACCATTTATCCAATCCACCCATCTATGCTTGTTTATTCCCTAGTTTAACAAAACTCAACTAACTTCCATTGTGACATCTATAAGATTTGATAGGTAGACAACCTACATTGTGTACCTTATTCCCCAAATTGACAACTTGGATTGGAAAAATATTATCTTCCCATCTCTACCAAACCCACTCTAGGTAAGTGCCTTAATTCCCTCTTCAAAGGATATTATGTCAAGGGGAACTATTTAAGCCACTCATCCAACTTTAACTAAGGGATTATTAATCCCATAGTGGGTAGAGGATTCAATAGCCTAGAATGCTCAAAGGCTAAACCTGGTGATTTTAGATTTTTCCATATCTAGATCCATTTTTGATAAATATATAAGGACCAATTAGAGATTTAGAAAGATAAAGATACATTATGAGTCTTTACAATGCCTAATTATTGAAGAGATACATGATGTCTTTTCCTTTTCCAAAATCAAGAATCAAAGAATAGGGGAATCCCCATATAATGCATTTTTTTAGTTTATTTAGAAACACACATAGATGCCTTAAAGTAATTCCATAGAAAAATTTATTAGGATAGATAATATCTTCATCAAGAATTAGATCAATTTTTATAAAAATAATATAATGTGCATATCCATAGATAAATAAAAGATGATGTAAGAAATGTAACCCTTAGGCTATATAATATAATTAACACTATCAATATAGTAAATATTGAAATGTCTCCCCATTTGATTGAGAGTATTAAATTATTTAATTACTTGAAGGTATATGAAAATAAATTTAACTTTCTCATAACATTCACTATAAATTAGGCATTTTGCCATTTAGACCTGATTACTCCTTTTGAGGTAGCCAATGCCCTCAATTTGCTAGTTAATACAATAGAAGATGATCATGAATTGGTGTATGGTATACATGTATTAATTTAAAAATTATTTGATCACAAGAGGAAATATATATAATTTTTCGAGAATTTAATGTGTTACAAATAAGGGACACTATCATTAAATTGACTGATAGAGTTAGTTTTACAAATTACTCTATATAGTTGATACCAATATCAAAAAAAGTATACAAGGATTTAGATTGGAGGAGATTGATTAGGAGATTAATTTCAAGATGAATAAGGTGAGATATGTTTAAATCAGTTAATTGGAGTTCATATCTTCAAATTAGGATCATGTATTCCTCCTTGCAAAATTTTCTAGGGTACATACACCACCCTTTCTCAAATTGGACATAATGAAAGCTCACTATGATCAAGCATACAAGTGTTATCTAGACATGAAGGAAAATGAACAAATTAAAATAGGAACTTATAGTTAAAATCTACCTACCACTCCTCTCCATAATTCATTTCAAGTTCTACTCACTTGGTCATACAATATTCAACATCAAGTAAACTTAATAGCCTAAGATAATATTATATGTATTTATCGATTGAGAGTTAACACATGTAAACTAAATATTTCATATATTTTCTACTCATGATACATGTAGGCATTAGTTATGGAATCTTGTAACCATGCACATGTTTCATGATTTTTAGAATGTATCTTATTTTAGAAATATAATTTTGTCTATCTTAAATTGTACAAGCAAAATATACATTAAATAAAACTATTATCCTAATCACTAACATGTAATTGGATGAATTTGGAGGATGAGTTGACCCATTCCAAATCTATATATACTTACAATCTTCCCATTTTAAAGGGAGTTGGAATTTTAATTAGTATAATAAGAATACTTTGGATTGTCATGCAACTATTTTAATGAGTTTTTTTAATCTAATTTTAGGTAATTGATTGTAATCACTTTGTTATTGTTGATTTAGTAATTTGAGATGTCCAAATGTACTTATATTTTTTTTATTGATATATGCTAATATATGATGTGTAACAACTACTTAAATAATGTATAATATCATTATTCATAATCAATAAGGTTGATTAATTCATTTATTTAAGTGTGCATAAGTGTATTTTTAAAATATAACCTTATAAAGCGAGCAATAGTTTCTTTAAATACCTCCTTGATCAGAGTGATAATTATATGTTATAAGGATGAGAATCAACTAAACCTTTGATTGAGATATTGTATTTTATTTACCATTTACCCTAAAAATCCCTCATTTCATTTGGTGTGTAAGAAACATCTACTAGTTAAAAGCAATAGATTCAAATACACTTGTCCATGTATGAAAATAAACTAGAATTAATCCCTCTCTTGAACACATAACTTTATTTTCTACTCTTCCTTCCCTCTTTTTGAATTAACTTAGATATCTTCACACCATATCTTGGATTATCACCAATCCAACACAAATAAGGTTTTTTTTAAATATTTAACTCATCCATACATACTTGGTTAAAATATTGCATGCTAAACCAAATATTATAATACCTAGTTGTTTTAACCCATACCTATAACTCATGCCTCATAGTGGAGTTTACCTCTAGAGAGATCTCAAAACATTAGAGGATACCTCATTCATGATTTGGTGTGTATAAAAACCATATCAACAAATAGGTAATTTTCATAAATTTGAGTTTACATCTACAGTACACAAGTATTTTAATAAAGTTAAGGGAAATGACACATGCGCTAGAACCTTCATCAATCATAAAAATCTTGACTTGTATATCACCAATTTATATATTGATAAATAGTGGAATATAATCTACTTGAAGTGATATTTCATCAAGAAATTTTAGTGATAATGAAGTATATATGGTTTCATAAATGTATATATCAATTTTGTCACATTGTTGAAGAAGACTAGCTTTAAATCAAGATAAAGTGTCTTCATGCCCCACAATTGGAGGTTGAGGGATGTTCATTTTGAATAAAAGTTGTATTAATGCTTACAATTATTAGGATAAGTCCTTATGAATTTGAAAAAAGGAATTTGAGATGGGAGACAAGAAAGTTTTATTATAAGATACAATTAATCATATCTAGTGAGAGCTATGTTAGATAATGATGCATAGTGTTACATAAAATATATTGAAGGAAGTGTCATGTAATTTTAAATTGATTTTATGGAAGGCATTTTATTATTACATAGTCTATGTGGTTTTATCAAGTGTATATGATTGGTTGAAGTAGTTGATGTTTTTGTTATCATAGTTGGAGTGATTGTAGGAGGTGAATAAATAAGTGTATTTATAATTTTAGATAGGTTGGAGTCAGAGTATTTTGATAATAAATGAGAATTAGAAATTGTATAAAAATAGAGTGAATTAGTATCCAAATGTGGTGATTGCATAAAAGTGTTAGGGATAATAGATGGATTAGGTTGTGTTGTGAAATTTGTAAAGATTGTTCCCATATACCCAAGTATTTTAAATGACATGGTTAAGAATCTTGGAAAACATCGATGGTGGGGAAGTTACTATATTTAATATTTGGGTGAAAATTGATATAGGAAACTAATCTCCTCATATTTTCCATATTGACAACATTCTTGTCATTAGCATCAATGGTAGTTTTAAAAATGTTGGTGGTGGAAATTTGATAAGTAAATTATTGATGATTAGGAAGAGGTTCCTTAGAAATTAAGAGATGAATGTTATCTTGATTAATGACATCACATTTAGTTTTGGTTTCTAAAATATTAGATTCCACTTCATAATATTATTGGCATTCATGAATATGGTTTTGTGATAAAAATTAGGACCAAGAAGATATTAAAGAGTGAAGTTTTGTAATTGGTGGAAAGTGTCATCAAAATGACCCCAAATTGCATGAAACCAAAAATACTTGTGTGGCTAATAACAATGTTTGGTAGTGTGACTAGTATCAAGATATAATGGTGAAGGTCCATGAAGATGATATTAAATTTCTACCATGGAAAAAATTTGGTGAGAGTTTACATTATTTACTTGGGAAAAGGTAGCCCAAAGTTTTGTTAAAGAGTTGGTTGTTGTGAATAAATAAACTCATTAGAATAAATTTGAGTAATAAAGTGAATAATATGAATATAATCATAATTATCCAAAACATAATCATTGGTATCATTTTATATTTTATATTTCATAAGCTTTCAATTTCGAATAGGAGGATGGGAAGAATCAAATTGTCTTATGATAAAATCTTGTCATTGGGCTTGGTGGAGGGACTCTTCCAAATATTTAGGACAAAGGGACCTAACACAATTTTATATTTTTGGATGAAGAGCATTGGTTATTAAATCAAGTATATTTTTATTTTAAATCTTATATTTAGATTTATTGGACAAGGGTTTTGATCATTTGATGAATGATTGTGTAGTTTCATATTTTGATTTCTTATAATTGATGAAGTTTGCTAAGATATTTTTATGGGGTTGTCAATTTGTAATTATTGTACCAATGCATTAACTAAGTCTTCTAAACTACATATAATTTGATATTTGATTTGATTATACCAATCTATACCATCACTTGTGAATTTTTTGGCTAGGAGTCTAGTGGTGGAAACGTTATTAAACTTAATCCAGTCTTTGTATAAGTTTAAAAATATATTTTAAGTCCATAGCAAGATCAGTGGAGCCATTATAAGTGATAGTGGGAAAAATTACACCCATATAATTTTTTTTTAATTTTAAGGACCAAGGTTTAATATTTAATATGTTTTATAGTATTTTTGAGAAGTAGAGGTTGAGGTATAAGGTTACATTGTGCATTTATAAGGGGACATTGTTGGGAATTGGAGGAGAGCCAAACAGGAAAATTAATAGTGCACAAAGAATTTCTATTTCATCACATAATATTTTAATCTCTATTCTAATTAATTAATCAATATAGGACATTAAAAATATATAAGAATATTATTCCTATAACTTCTCCAATATTCTCTCACTCAAATCCTATAACTAAGCACACACCTAAATATGATATATTGTTATAACATATAACAATATATCTCAATAATACAATATTATAACTAATAAAATATTACCATATTAACCATACGGTTACTAATAACCTTGTAACTAATATTTACCTCTCATCAAATATCAAGTTATTATTATTTAACTTTTCATAAATACTCAAAAATCATAATGTAAAAGCTAGATTTCCTAACTTTCCCCCCATGATTTTTACATGGTGCAAAAACATTCACACTCTTATATGCAATATGGTCACCTCTTATAGCATGACTTATTTAGATCATGACCTTGATATAAAGAGAGCCTCACTCCTCCCCTAGTTTTATAAGTTTACCACAAACCTTGAAATGAATAGGAACACAATCTACCACCAAGAATTGGAATAAATAGAACTATATGCCACTTCATACTCATAGGTCTACATACTACTAATGCAATCTTGTTGCACATGACCACTATTATGTGAAATAACGCATCTAAAATTAACATTATGTGACCTAAATAAATGTATCACTAAGGGTTATCTCCATAAATAAGTAACATAGTCATGGGATCTCTATAGTATCTTCTCTCCTAACTATTGCCAAAACACTGTTCACATCTTATGCTTTTTTAGATCACCAAAAATCCTTTCAAGATCCATGAACTTATTTACATTAGTGATTTTGTCTTTTCATAATGTTTTCACCTTAAGAAATTAGGTTTGTAATTACACACAAATTACATTACATGAACATGCATAACTCTTATATTCTTATTTTTTAAAACACACACACACAAGTCACCAAAACACTGATGTGGCTCCCATCATTGGTGATTGATGAATGGTCACTAAAAGACCTACTTCCTCCATGTATCCTCTAGCCTCCACTATGTGAAGTTGCTCACTTAGGGAAAGTGTTGAAGTAGCTCACGTATATGATTTTTTTAAGGGAAACCCCAACATAATATAGACATCATGTACAAGTGATAATGCATCTAGAAGGTAATTTTTATTAATTTTTAGAATTTTTGACATTATGACAACATGAATAGACATAAAAATGCCTCTTAACTCTAGGCTAAAAAAATGACTTAACTCTGACATTTTATATTTTTGTACGTGGACTCAAATAGATGACTTGATTTTGACTAATAACTCAAAAAATCCTTTATTGACATAGATGAAATTAACCACTTAATTATTATGACTTAATAAAAAAAGGGACTCAATTATACTCCATAATTTTACTTAACAAAACTAATCTGAATGAAAATTTCCTTTTATAATGTCAGTCGAGACTATATAGACAAATCTAAATTAAAACTAAAACATACTAAGACTCAAAAAATTATTTTTTAACTTTAGTATTATTTTAAATAATCTATAATTTTGAACAAAACTAAATACTAGTAAAAGACATTACTAAAGAATTTATACACTAATTTATTACCATTACATAGACTAAAAGACAAAAAAAATGTGAACCTTGACATAAGAGTGAACATATGAAGAGGGTAAAATAACCAAAAAAGACTACATATATTGATGTAGAATATATTTTATGGTGATTCATATCAATGGATAAAAACATAATCCAAAAAAGATAGTGAGATGAAGTTGGTGCCTCAATTAACATTCATTCACTTCACCAAGTGTCAACTAGGCATTTCAACTTATCATGTATCACTACTAAACTCCAGTCTTAATGTACAAAATTATCTCATACATCGAGAAGAATAAATTAGATAACACTCTATATTCCAATTTAATATTCTAGATCTACACTATAATCTAGAGGATCTACAAGTCGTATAATATAAATACATGGTGCTTTAAAAAATCTGCAGGTATGCAAATTGAATAATATTCAAAAAATAGATTGTTATGTGATGCCTATTTCTCCAAAGTTGATACAATATGTAGGCATGATGAAAATTATATCTACTTCTATTTTAAATCTCTAAAACCAAAACAAAATATCCTGAGTTGATTTTTTATGCAGGTCTATTTTTAAGATATTTTACATGTATTGGCATGTAATTGGTGATACCATAATTTGCAAGCATATATAAATAATTACATAGTGATTGAAATTGCATGGGTCATGTAGAATATACATGCATAGTAGATGAGTAATATAACTAAAAGGTGATTGGGTAGTGAATAAAATGAGACATTGATAATGGTCTACATTGGTTGCATGAATTAGAATGGATGGAACTCAAATGATAGCTATATGTTACATCAATAAAAATTGTACAGGTGGATTTGAATAGCATTAAACATAACTAACACCCACATGACTCATATACACTAGACCAATATTACAAGTAATACTCTTATGAATAATTTACACCATTAGAACCAACTGTTATGATACCATTGTTTGGAATTAGAGGAGAGTTGAATAGGAAAATTAACAATGCATAGAAATTTTTATTTCATCACACAATATTCTGATCTCTATTATGATTAAATAATCATTCTAAGACATTAAGAATATATAGTAATATTATTCCTATAACTTATCTAATATTCTCTCACCCAAATCCTGTAACTAAGAACACATCTAAATATGATATATTGTTATAACATATAACATTATATCTCAATAATATAATATTCTAACTAATAAAATCTTACCATATTAACCATATGATTGCTAACAACCTTGTAACTAATTTTTAACACTCAATAAATATGAATATATTATTATTTACCTTTCCATAAGTACTCAAACTCATAATGTAAAAACTATATTTCCTAATAGGCATGGGGTTCATTCATATTTTTACATCCCCATTGAGTAGGTTGAGGATTATTTTCTAATTGAAAAATTGGTTTTGCATTTTTATTATTTGATTTTTATTATTAGTTTAAAGGGTGATCATTTTATTGATGTCTTGTAATAAAATTTAATTATTGTTGATAGAAGATTCATCAGTAGAAGTGGATTGAGATGAACTTGAGGTAGCATTAACTTGATTATGAATATGAGAACTTTAATTTATACCACTAGAGGAAAGACTAGCCATAGTAGTTCAGTTATGAGGCAAGGTAGAATCATGGTAGAAAAATATGAATGAATGGAATAATAAGTGGTTATTGAAGAGGGAAAAGTTATTGAAAAAGTCATAAGGTCACTTGCCCCAAGTCCAATATATATATTAAGCATACGTAAGGGTGGATGATCAAAGTAAGGTCCCATCATAAGTTTGTAAATGACCATGGAATTTTTTCCTTGGTATAAGCTGTTTTCATTAGTGAATCGTATTATTTATAAAATATATTTGAGATGACTCTATAGGCATATGGAGAGGATAATGAAGTCTATCCATGTTTTTAGGAGGAGGTGATCCATATTTTTTGGTTCTAGTATCCACATGGATATTAATAGCATCTAGATTTTTATGTAAGTATACAAGATGAAACAATTTGGGTGGTTATGAGGGTTTAATAAAGTCATAATATCATTTTAAGTTTTCACTTCAATTTCATAAAAAGGGTATCACATGGTGATAATTGAAGGTATAGGTAGAAATCTAGAAAACTAATAAGTTGAGATAATCAACTTAGTTTTACAGATAGGAATAGGAAAAATTTGATAGAGAACAAAATAAATTTGGTCAACATACTTATACCAATGAAAATAAATATAAGTTTTAAAACCAACTATGCTGAGCTAGTCAACTGAGTTTGGTAGGAAGAGTTTACTAAAATCCTACTAATTGGAGCTAGTCAACTTATTTTGACAGGTGAAAAAGATAGGGTCTTCTGAAGCCTATTGATTTGAACTGGTCATCTTAGTTTGGTAGTAATAATTTTATGGAAGCCTAATAAGTTGATATGTTCAGTGTAATTTGAAATATGAGGAAAAATAAAGATTTTTCTTTTATGTCCACTAAGTTGAGGTAGTCAATTTAGTTTGATAGTAAGGAAAAATAGAGAATTTTTTGAAAGCCCATTAAGTCAAACTAGTCAATCTAGTTTTATAGGTAGATAAATACATAATTATACTAATTCATTTTGATTGATTTAATATAATATAGAATTATTTAACAAATATTTGAACTATGTAGTAAAATAAACATAATATAATACTACCACATAACATAAAGTTGTATTAACACTAGTCAATACAATATTTAATATAACAAAGAATATCAAGAAACAAGAATAAAACATGATTAGATAACTATTTATTTTAACTAATTATATAAAAATAAGATAAAAAAGTTATAATAAAGGGTTTTGATTAATTTGTAAGCTTCCAAAGATACTTGTTTAGCCATTGGATAGTGATGGCCCAATGTTTCATAGTGTTAACTATGGATGAAGTGTCATTACCATATATCATTAAACCCAATTTTAAGGGCAATTTGGAAGTAAATTATTGTTACTAACCACTAATTAATGCACCATAACATAAAAAATATGGCTAGATTCTTAAGGTTGAATTTTAAGGGGAATCCTAAGTGTTTCTAAAATACCATGAGGTACATGGAAATTAAATACTGTATTTAGATTTTTACAATTGATATGAGTATTGGGGGAAGACCCTCATGTCATGATATATGTAAACAATATATAAGGACCATAAACAAAGTATTGTGTAGCTCTCATGATAATAATTAAGTAGTTTTAAAATTTCTTGTACATAATTTTTATGAAAATCAGGATAAAGTGAAAATAAAGGTAAAAATTAACGATCAAAAACTAATTTGTCATTTTAGGAAGTAAATTAATAAGAATTCAATTTTTTTTTTTTAAATGTGAGATTAATTAATAATAAATGAAGGTGAATTTCCTTATTTATGCTTAAAATTAAGGAACACATAATAACATTTCCCAAGTTGATTTAGTTTACAAATAGAATAGACCATAGTTAGGTAGACCAATTTAGCCTATTGTGAAAATAATCCCAAAAAAATAAGATTGACCATATTGACCTAGTTTTTTTGATAAATAAAATAGATATATAACTAATTCATTTAGGTTGACTTAGTTTATTTTATGCTACCATTTGGTATAAGTAAAAACAAGTAATACAAAATTGAAAATTGAAATGTTCAATAATTTGACTAAAATTTATAAATGATAAATTTGAATTAGTTGATAAATATTTTAAATATGAAGATTTTTTAGAGTGAACCTATACATATGATTAGATTAAGCAGGTCAACTTAGTTTTTGGTTGAAAATCCAAAATATCTACTTGCTAGTTGTATTATCTAGACATGATTGAGTCATGAAGAGGTAAAAATATTTGAAACATATATGTTAAATTGGATAGACTAGGTTGTTTCATTTAGTTAGAAATATAAAAATTGGAAGTGGTAAAATAAATCTACATTAACCAACCTGATTTATTTTGTTAAAATCTAAAAATAAGAAAATCATAAATCATACTAGATCAATCAACCCAATCTAGTTGATTATAAGGGAAATTTAGAAAATAAAAAAATCTATCAAGTTGACTAGCACAACTCAATTTGGAATGAGTTATATAATCCAAACAATAAAAATAGATCAACCAATTAAATATAGTAAACTTTAAACTTTGAACCTATAAATAAAAGAGAAAATCATTCACCCAACATGATCTAGTTGATTGCATAAGGAAAATCTACAAATAAAGGACAAAATTGGATTAACCAGCACAATCTAGTTGAGTATAATTCTTGAAGCTATATACAAAGTTTAATATTAAATTGAGTAACCCAATCTAGTTGACTAAAAGTGAAAACATTAAAATTTAATGCTTAGTTTCAAGTAATGTTCATTAAAATGTATGCAATAAAATAATATAGTTCTATATCTTTTCTAACATAGTAAAATAAATATCAAACAAGATAATCAACTAACACCCTTTTTAATATATTTTTATATCAGGATCTAGACCACATTATATCTTATAAACCTAACCAAGGGATATCATACTACAAAACACCAAAGGAAATTATTTCAAAGTGTCTAGGTAAATGAAATTATTTAATAGCCCTAGTTAATTGTACATACATCAAATAAAACTAATCTAGTGATCACTAAATCTTATATTACAAATGTAGTAAAAATAAACATATGGGTTGGCCTATTTTTATTATTAAACCTTACTGTGAGATATTTTCAAAATGTGTGTTATAAATACAATTTTAATCCTTCTCAATCTCCATTTATCAAATAACAATAAAAAACTAATAAATCTCAATCAATCAACTAGATAACCAAGATATTCTAACATATTCTTCCCTATTTGCATATCAAGCATAGGAATAGTCATACATTGTGTCTAAAGAATTAAAAGAGTATCCTATGGGTGATATTTATCAAGTTAAAATATAGAAAACTACATGCATCATGATATATTATATTACACACTTATGCACACACTTTCCCACATAAAGGATAACTACATAAGTTTGAGTCCCTCCTTAGATTACTAGCTATTTAGGCAATGCCCATTAATAGAGAGATATTTGGGGTCAAATCAACACCATGATATTTTTAAACAATTTTTATAAAACTCTCTCTAAGGGTGAATAAGGGTGGATATGTAGGGTTTGATCAATTAAAATAGAGTGACAACCTATATCACTAGTCCAAATACATGAATAAAAAGGTGAAGAAAATTGCAGAAGAATGAATTTAGCTACATCCAAATCTAGTCATTAGTATGTATTGGACACTTACATCATAGTTGAAAATTAGAATTGAAGGTAGTGTTTGTGTCTTTGTAATTAATATTTATATAATTTGATGACTGATCCTAGATATAAAACTACATACTTTACACATGTTTCCATTTTATATTTACTTATGCACATTAAAGATAGCTAAATATTATATTTATTTGGTATTATAATTAATTAAACATATTTTGAATTGAGTAATTTATATATTTATTTATATCTCAATATTATAATTATAGTATTCATTTATCTGAGTTTACAATTAATTGGAATGTTATAGATTATTTTATCACACTAGTTCTTGAACCATTTATATATTCTTAACCCTCTCCTACACATCTATAGTTTTAGGGCTACATATTTGGTGAACCTGACCTTTTGGTCTCATTATGTAAACCTTAGCTTCCCCTAGGGTATTTAGCCTCTTAAGATTTTTTTTTACTAATTTTTATCCATATCTATAATGTTATCTATATGAAACCTAGGCATAGCCCTAGATTAGGTGTTGTTTCTATTAAACAATGGAGCTTTTTATTTTACCATCTAATATGGCACAAACCAATTAATTATCTAATCCTATGCATAATAAGAATTCCAATAATGTGAATGAAACAAATTATGCAGAGGTTATCATAAGATATCATTATGATCATGAAAATAATGAATCTAATGCAAATAATGAACATGTACAAAATGATCAAGATAAAGTGTAATCTATTACTACGTTTTGAGTATGTATTCATCAAAATCCTAAGGTTATTGATGAGATCCTCAAAATAATATTGGAATCATAAAAAACATGATGAACAACTAGCTGCATCTATTAATCATCCTATTAGAGATATAGGACATCCCCATATTCTTATTTCTCTCCCCTTGATCACATCATTACTTCATACATCTAGTAGGGGCACAAGTTATGTGTTCACATCATTATTCCACAAACAAAATCATATGATTTATATATATTCCATGATAATCATTATTAATTCAACCCAATTAATATTTATTGCCTATATCAACTCAACCCATGTTTACATCCCCTTTGGTAAATTATCAAATTTAAAACCCTAGTGATCAAAATGTACAAAATCTTGTCTAAACTATAAAAAATTTACAAGCTAATGTTACAAAAATTGATGAAAATTATATATAATAAACTTATGTTATTGATTCATAATGTGTGTTACATAATAATCTTTCACCTTAAATACCTTTTTACCCTTTTCCAACTATTTTTTTCACACCCAAAATCACATTTTTTATGGCAAGGGTGATCTTTAATAACATCTATAATATTTACATTGATTATTCAACAATGATTAAATTTTGACCAAATTATTTACATTGAGACTAAAGGACTATTATTTATGATGTTTATATTATTTACCAATCCAATCAATGAGAGAATTCAAACCTCTAAGGGGCCATTTTTTAGCACATTTTTATATCAACATTAGTAGAAATATGTCATATTCTCAAAATTTAAAAATCAAATGAGGATCCAATGAACCTACCAGTAAATGTGTTTTGAGATATAAAATAAGTTTACAAATATGAACAATCCAATAGTAAATAAAGAACATCAAGACATATTCAAAAAAAAAAAATCCTCATTACATGAGTCCATTATTTTCAAAAAGTTCAAATCATGTAATAAGTTGAGCCATATTATTTGATATCATGAAATGAAAATTATTTCCTTAAAAAAAATTAACTATGTAGTAAGCACATTCAATACATCTAGTACCAAATTTCACATCAGACCAAACTATAAAGAGAAACCAACATAACCTAAAAAGGATGCAACTACTATAGTTAACATAGTGTTACAAAAAACTATTTGATTCATCCTATCTAATGCACTTAAGAGACAATTTACATGAGTACCTGAGTCTCTATCTTCTTTAATTTACAAGCTTGTGGACTACTCTTTGTTCTCCCATAGAGGTTGATATGACTCAACCTATTCCCAAATAATATGATGCTAATGCATATTATGACTATTAGCAAGCCTTGGGCATTCTAAAAAAAAAATTATACCTTCAAGTATTATCACATCTAGTCCTACTCTATAAAACTACATAAGAATTAATAGGGATTACAAAACTAATGATTTGTAGTTATAATTTTTTATTTGATATATATATATATATATATATATATATATATATATATATATATATGATGTATGATTGATAGTCATATTATGTGTTTCTTGATCAGTAATTATTTTCAAGGACATTTGCATATGTTTATACTATGTTTTATGATCATGTTGACTATGATTTCATTTGAAGATGATTTACATTACAAAATTTATTGATGATTATATACTAATTATTTTTATAATCTCAAACTAACTACCATTTTTCTTGATTGAGGTGGTTGTAGGATTGTTCTAACCTCACATGTAGTACAATGGTAGAGTATCATAAAATAGGTGGTGCAAATACTGACATTAAGGATTAATAGAATCAAGATGAACCTGCACACACCAAATTTTAGTTTTCTTATATGAAATAAATGTTAATCATAATTTTGATTAAATTATGAAAGTAAATGAATTATTTTTCCTTACAGTAAAAAAGACATGTTTGCATTATCTAACTTAATCATGTGTGATTTTCATAGTATGTGAGGTTTATTATTTGAATGATTATGTTTCTTAAAATCTCTATAGGAATTAAATTATATTGTGATAATAGTGATTGAATTATAGTTGGTTAAGGCATGAGTTTTTTTGGTATTGTTTGATAGTTTTTCTTAATTTTCCCTTTTTAATTGTATAAATGTGGAGGGGGGTCAAACTAAGGTAAGAACACCCTAAAGAAAATTAATTAAAAAGAAACTTTGGAACTTTGGATTGTTTTTTGATTATGTTTAATTAGACATGCCATTAAGTTGAAAGGTAAATAAATTAGGTTATTTGAGAATCATGGAAAGAATTATAGTTGTTTTTTATTTCTATGATCATGGAGTTGACTTTTCCATGTGTAAGGATGGAGGGTATCATGTAGCTGCCATGCCAAATATAGCTTATGACTACAAGTTAATAGATAATGAATGTATTGGTGCATTGATGAAATCCAGTTGCATGATGTTTAACTCAAAATTATAGAAGAGTTAAATTGTCATGAAGAACATGCATTGGTTTTGGTAAAAAGAAAAAGAGGAGAAAAGGGAGGAAATATGAGGATATAATAGGAAGAGAAGAGAACAGAACGAGATAAGAAGAAAGAAAAGATTCCATATCACACATTTAGACATAAATCATCATATAACCAAGTAGGTTCTTCTTGAGTTTTAATTTTTAATTATTGTAGACTGGATGGTAAATAATATTTTTCTTAATATGGATTTTATTATACTTGTTTGGATATGTGAAATGGTGATTTTAAGACTAAAAAAGAAATTTGGTTTTATGTTTATATACCTAGGGATGTAACTTAGTTCCATCCACATGCCTATACTCATAATACTAATCTTGTGTGTACATATAAACTAATTTTTACAGGTGAAAATTTTACATAAAAAACCTAGACCTATAGATGTGACATCAAGCTATATTCAAGAATAAAACTATTTGTTTAGGATAGACAAGATTAAATTAGTAATTTTTAATAATTGTGTCAATATTATATCATAACATTTTCATGAATATTCAATGG
>JARHVA010003506.1:177500-207500 GCA_037957365.1 Torreya grandis | reverse complement strand
TATTTTTAACCTATAACATGGTCTTTGATGTATACAATTTAGATAATGACATGGAATTTGTCATTCCATCTGATTAACTAGTGTATAAGTGAGTATATGGAAACAATGTGTTGTACACATGCCCCCAAATTTGATATATGCATATGAATTTTTTTATCAAGTTTTTATAATCTATATTTGAATATCTTAACTAAAATTAGAATTATTATTATATGCATTATGTAAATAATTTGATAAAACTAGTATAAATCTAAGCTAAACTGAGCCAAAACTAGTAAACTATTACAAAACATATGCAAATTTAGATTGTACCTACTATACTTTTCTATCCAATCTATATTTTTATAAAATTAATGCTAATAGATAATAGTGTCCTAATTTTTGTGCTAATGTATGACTATGTTGATGTTTGTGTAACTATAACTGATCTTTTATCTCTATTTGCCATTACATTTTTTTGAATCTGATGTATGTGTTCTAAGCTTGTGTGATGAAAATTATACTCTGAGTGCATTTGGATAGCTTGATTTATATGATAAACTCATGTGAATTTCCCCTATTTTTTATGGGAGTTTTTTAACCTATGTAATAACTATCCTTGAAAAAAAATCTATAAAATGTGTGTTATCTGGAGTATATATGATATTTGCATAATAAAATAATGTAATGTGCATACATACAATTTAAATGTATGATAGTTTAACATAATTTTTTAATGAGTGATTAATTTTAGGTCTAGCATTCACAAAACTATAAATATAAATACAAAAAAATATATGGATAGTCATAGGATGGGGCATGATGTTCATCAAGATACCCAAGTAGGAAGGGGACATGCATGAGGTCCCTCATGGAATCTAAATTTGGAGTGTGTGAAAAGAAAGAGACACCTTCCATGGAAATGATGCATATAATAAATCATACACACAACACAAATGAGGAATGTAAAGTAGCCCAAGGGACCATAATATAATAGACATGGGCACATGTCACTAAATTTGAGCAAGCAAGGCATAGGAGGACATGTTCAAATGTCCACATATGTACAGATAAATCACATTGACTTAGATCCATATGGAATTACATTTTAAAGTGTCCAAATACACAATAAATAAGACACATAAAAGTACATGACCACATTGACTTAGATCCATGTGGAATTACATGTTAAATTTTATGTTTTATTAGTAAATATTTGAATGTTTTTGTGTTTTGAATTATTATATTATTTTTGTATTTTCTAGATTTAAACTATGTAAAAGTAAAATTAAAATAAAACTATATACAAAGAGAAATAAATAAGGAAAATATGTACAATAATGGAGGAATAATACTAACCGATGAATCTCATGGGAGACTCATTATCAGTGTGGCTTATGCCAAATGATGGAATAGTAATCATGCATGTTGTATGAAAAGGTAACTAGGGTCCCACAACCTAATGTACTGAGTGATGTATAGTTGGCACTACATGTGAATTAGTGTTAATAATTCATGAAAATATGGTATCTTATGAACTATATGGGTCTTTGTGACCCATTTAGTAGTAGATGACATCATTGACATAGGTTCCCTATGATGATAACTTTGATAACCCAATAATACTAATATCAAAATAAAATGAGTAGGGGGCCCTCCAAAATTTACAACATATGGGTATCTTTAAAATGGTTTCCATAGGAGAGTATGTGTATGTGGTAACATTGTAAGACTAAACGTCACCTGCACTAGTGGATCAATTAAAATTTATGGTGTACTAATGGCAACTATGCTCAAAGCTATATCTGGTAACTATAATTTGACTTTTTATGGACAAGTAGAGGATACTCATATGAAATATACTCAATTATGATCACCTAATTTTCATGTATATATTTGAGGTATTTATTCATGGTGAATGCTATGGTTCATGATTATATATCCATGGCTTCCCCAATAACATGTCAAATATGACTACACTAGGTTATACTAATATTTTAGTGGCCACATGTGTTGGTTCAACTTGTAATAGAAGTACAAACTCTTTAATGGATATTTAAACATGGCCAATGAAACCAAAATTGATTTTTTTGGTAAGATAAATATCCTATTCTAAATACCATAAATTTTGCATAAGTGTGATAGTTTACATGTTAGTACTTGACTCATTGTTATCCATAACACTCTAAATAGGATGATGATCTATATAGGCTCGTACAAAGATTGCATATAAATGTAAATCATCATCAATGTTATCATTATTTGAGAAAGAGATGAGTGGTTTAACTAGTACTTTAATATTATACATACTAATGATATTATGTATTGGGTGTGCATCTTTTATAGTAGTGTGATATGATGCTAGTGGTGGATGTGCCCGATACATATAGTGAACACCTAAAGTTACCCTACCTCATTTGTTGTATTCCTTGGAAATGGATTTGATAATATTTTTAATGACTTAGATTCCATATTTTAAACTTTGGGTGCCTCTATGGGTGTCCCCACAAATTATGTTGGCCTCTATCAAATTTTGTATCTTATGTTTCAGGGTAAGGCATCAGTTTATAATATGGCCTGTTGCCCTATGATATTCACAAAATGCATTAGAATCATAGATTTTTAAAAGAGGCCATGTCATCTCAAACTATTTGATGGGAGGGAGAGATATGAAATTTCATCCTAGGAGCTACTGTAAAACACATTCTGGTGATTCTATAAGGTTGGTGAAAACTATCTATGGAGGAGTTGATAAAAATAGGTGAGGAGATGGCTTTGAAGCTAAGTTAATTGTGGCCTCTGGATCACTCTTATTCTCAATGGCACTTAATTTATATGGATTATTATTATAAATCTTAGTATTTGATTCTAATCCACTTGTATATTTTAGTTTACCCATAGAGAGAAGCTTGACTTACCATTTTTTGACTATGTGGTATAAATTTGTGATGGTTAAAAACTTCTTAAACAAAATAGATTCATATAATAGTAGTAGTCTATATTTGAATATGTCTTAGATCTCTCTATCTACCATGTAGCTAGTAATATTTTACAAAATAGTTTTATATCACAAGACATATTCCACAATAGGCTCAATGTAGTTTTTCTTCAATTATGTTACTTGAGCATATGAGATCTTATCAATAATGTTAATTTAGAAGTGTGATAAAACCATAGCATGAAATGGATTGAATATGACAATAGATTGATTTAAAAAATCATAGAACCACTATATGGCATAGTCCTTTAGACTACATAGGAATAACTTAGTGAGGAGCCAATCATTGGACACAAAGTACAAAAATGATGCATGTAAAACTTGGAGTAGTTTATCTAGGTCACCCTTATAATTATAAAATGTAAGATTAGGTGCCACAAATATAGATGGTAAAGGAGTTATCACTATGTGATGTGCCAAAGGTGTATAAAAGAACATGAGAATCCAAGGAATGTGATGGCCTTGTATCTCCGTAATCAATATGTAACACCTTAGCTTGTAGAGAATGAATCTCATGCATAAGGGATTGTACATATGAAGAATAGGAACAAGCCATAGGAGGTGTATCTAGTACTGATGGTTGATGAGTTAAAATTGGTTTTTATACAAGATAATTTGGCCCTAATGTAGGTGTAATAATATTATTATCTAGGGGAGTAAAATATTGACTATTATTTGATTTTTGAAGTTATTCATGGTAATATAAATAAGTTCATCTTAAATATATGAATGTTTAGAAATAAAATCTTGCAATTTTCTTTTATCACTTTCATCAAATCAGTTGTAGAATTTTATCATTTTAGGTTGGGGAATAGGAAAATATACTATTTTATATTTTGAACCTTTAAATGAATTTAATCTATGAAAGATTTTAATAATTAAATATTAAAAAAAATATAAGAATTTAGAACTAATATCTAAGCCAAGAAAATAAAAGAATACAAACCCTAAGAGAATTTAAATATAGGGTTAGGTTTTGAGTAGTATTGAAAGTAAGTCAGGTTCAATAAATGTTATAACCTTTTAGGACTTAGACTATGTTAATACTATGTTTTTAAGGGGCCTAGGTATAGTAAATAAAGGTGGAAATATGAAATAAATATATCCAATTATTTGTAATATAATTATCTTAATTTTACCTTTCAAAAAATAATTGTTAATAATATAAATAAGTACTTAGATGGGAAATGATTAAAATGGGAGATCTAGAGGTTGAAAATTGAGACATATGATTGTTTAAGTTTCACAAATAGGATCTAAGTGTCAAAACCATTATTTTATAGTATTACCCTAATTGGATATTAGTTCTATGTGGTGTTAGTGTCTCTATTTTGATAGTAGTGCCCTCTATGCAAACCTATTCTTAGCTTATGGGTGTACATATATCTATGTTTGCTCCCATGTACATGAGTAATGGATCTATGTATATGACCTATTTTGATTTATTTTATGTATAAATACTAATCCTCCATGTTGTTAAGGTATCTGGTTGATATAAGTAGTAATGTGTGTTGTTAATTAGGTAGGTTAGGCATCTTAACACCCCCACTATGATGAGATTTTCCTACGTAGAAATACTCCCAATAGGGATCAAGCTTGATATATTTCTCCCCATAAAAAATGGTGGAAGTAAAAGTGAAACTAGTATGAATGTTGACTTTAGTCCTTTAAATGTACTTGAGACTCGAAACTTGAGTGATCTAATCTTAGGAATGTTATATATGGCTTTATGTAAAAGTGGGGAGGAATATGAATTAATAACCTTGATTATGTAAATATTTTTCTGAGTTTTTATATGTTATTTCCATTTGATTTATATCTAATGGTTAAAGGGATAAAATGGTGTATATATATTATTTTGGTGCTTAGATAGGTCTTAAAATAGGTATAGGACATCCCTAGGTGGTTTTATATTTGAAAATATATATGTTGGTAGAATTACGAGGGAAATGAGACTAACACAAAAATTGTGACACTACTATTATGTGGTGTTACTATCCATATTATGGTGCTAGTGTCTAGGTGGAAGAACCTAAGGCATCAAGGGATAAGATGTCAATATGAGGGTCTAGGACTAATTTAGGAATGTCTAGGGATGACTATGGCCTACAAAAATGGTGGATAAGTTTTAAAATAGGCCCTAAGATAGGTATAAGGATAAGTTATGGATAAGTGATCTTAAGTATAATTCTTAACACTCAAGTCTCATTTTTTAGGTGATTATAGATAAATTTATTAATAAAAAATGGATTTATATATAATTTATAGATGATTTATTAATTAAACAATTTAGGCTTTAACAAAATTGGTGTAACTCTTGAGTAACCCAGTTGGGTCTTAACTCTATGATCATAGGAATCCAAGAAGCGGGGTTAATAACATGTTAGTTCAAGTAAAAAAATAAAATTAAAAACACACTAACACTTACACTCCAATCTTAGAACTTAGGGAGAGATTATTAATAAAATACAAATGAAATCACAACTAAAATGTTAAAGACAACAAATCCTTTACCTTCTTTGGGATCCCAAATTACTTTCTTGAGTAGATTGTTTGACTTGTGCATCAAAGAGTCTTTGGAAAATGAAGATTGTTGTCTCCTTATCTCCTTGGAACAATTTGATTTGATGTGTATTAATGTATTTTGGCTCAATATTTTGGCATTATAGAATTGATTGTAATAAAATACCTTATTTCTCGCTCCAAATTTGCATTATAACGTTGCCTTATGAGAGCTTAAAATTTAAGAGGCATGGCATTGTGTTTATATCCCAAGGATTTAACTCTTACACAAGGTGAGTTAGGGTGGATTTATGGCTTGGAAAGGGTTAAAATATAACCTAGGTGAGTTAAATATAACCCTAGTAGAGTTAATAGTTGTCAAGTAATTATGAATTTCAATTATTAGGCATGGTTCTCTAATATAGATATTTTAGGATATTTTCGAAGATCTTGACAATTCATAAAGGTAATGATGAAAGGATATGATATTTTGAATTTTTGAATTTCCTTTTTATGATATTAATTATACATGCATATATAAACTAGGAATTTAATTTGCTTTATCTTGTTAATTAATTTTGATTATCCATTTACCTCTTTCAAGATTTTATGTTTGTTCATGTGCCCCAATAAATAGGTCTATATGCCAAATTGACTATTGTAATGCCTCATGATGATTAGGGATGAATCCATGAGAGTTTATTTTTGTATATGATATGATACCCCAATTATGGATGCCTTAATATGATTATGATCTTTGAAGAATGATGCACATGTAAATTTAGGATGTTCAATGATTCTTAGGCTTAATTTCTAATGGTTGGTAGGAATCAATCTAAAGTCCAATTGTAATCTAGTTATGTCAAATTTTAGATGTCTACAATTTTCCCCATATTTTGGAAGGCATTAAAAGCTATAGGCATAGTAACATCTTCTAAAAGAATGAGAATGTCTTATATGCCTATGAATTCAATGGTAATGGATAAACTATAGATGCCCACTCGAGGGAGCATTTGCACAAAAAAAGGGTCAGTGATTGGTCCATCAAAAAGAGGAAATTATGGGACCCAAAAGAGAAAAGTGATAGAAGAGACTAATTTTACCATAGGTGATTATATTTAGTCGCATATGGAACTACCCTAGTTGGGTAGACAAACAAGATGATTTGACCACATGTGGTTATAATCATTAGCATAGGTGGGACAAAAAAGGTAATGATTTTCCCAAAAGTGGTTATAATCATAGAAAAAGGCTTAGGGTAACAAGTGAATGATTTTCCCAAAGGCAATTAGAATCATTTAGGATGGAAAAATAGTTATTTTCTTACATGTAGTTATAATCATTGGCAGGGTAAAAACATGCCCAGTTGGGTGGATAGAGAAAATGATTTACCCAAAGGCAGTTATAAGGATTATCAAAATTAAAGCATGCCCTATTTGGGTAGAAAACATATAATAATTTTCCCATAGTAAATTATAATCATTAACCTTTAAATAGATTGAAACACAATGATTTGTCCAAAGGTGGTTATAATCATTGGTTTAATGGGTGGGATGATACATAATGATTTTCCCAAAGGTAGTTAGAATAATTGATAATGCAATTGGGATGGTATACAATGATTTTACCAGAGGTGGATATAATTAGTGTACCCTAGTGATGAATAATATGATGGAAAATTGGTACAAAGGAGAAAGATGAATTTAGGCAACATGTTAGTATGCATATTCGCATCCTAAATAGCAAAGGGGAATTTTTTTTTCATGATTTAGTTACTCTATATGAAACATGATTGGGATAGATCATGAGGTTTTTAGGGTCCAAGGAGAAATAATTTACATATTGCATTGTAGACTCCTCAAGCTAATTTTTATTGTAACACATGATGGTATGCATCATGATATAGAACACCATGATGACTTAGCCAAAAAATACATAAGGACTAACATGCACTCCAATACTCAATTAAAATAATACACCAATGATAAAAACCATGATGAGAATGTTGACATATGAATATGGATGGATTCAATAATAATCTATAAGAAATCACCCAATGAATGCACATAGATTGAATCAAGGCATAATAATAAAACAAACAAATAGGCAAATAAATAAACCAATAGAAAGACAAAATCAGGAAAAAAAAAAAAAAAAACAACAACAACAACAACAACAACATGAAAAAAACACAAACAATGGTTAAATATAATTTTAATTCAAACAAAATAACATAAACAAAAGAATATACAATACCCCTAAGTGATAAGAGACACTATCAAAAAAAATTGGGGGGAAGAAAAGAAAATGAAGGGGGTGAAAAAAATCATGGTAAAGGTGTTCCTAATTTTACCATAGGAATTTATAATTAGGAAACAATGACATAGGTCTATGGTACTAATTTTCCCACAGGTGGTTATAATTAGTAACACAATGTGGGATATTAATATGCCCATAGGTAGTTATAATCAATGGTACTAGGAAAATGTAAATGAAAGATAAATTGTTAGATCTACTATCACACTAATTTCATAAACTGTCATTTAAACACAAAACTCTAGAACTACTAAATTTAGATCAAAATCACCTCATGAAAGATGCAAGAAGAACTAAAGGAACCAAGATCACAAGGTGTAGGTAGGATGAATGAAAAGAGGCTTTCATATAATAGGGATGGATATGGTAGAATAACATATGATATAACATTGTTTAGGATGATGATGGGATGAAGATTAGATAAAATGGTAGGATGGTTTCCCCCAAGTGGTAAGTTAAATGGTAGGGTATGAAACAATCATAAGAATAATGGAAAATGAAAATGATAAAGTTAAATTTTTTTGGCCATGTATAGGTATGGCTTTTACCCAAGGGAAAAGCAATGTATATGTTTTTTGCCAAGGTAAATGATTATATTTTTCTTGCTAATGTGGAAATGCTCATCCTTATCAACATATGATTCAACTAGAATAGCTAGCTATGTAAATTATTAGCCCACACCTCTTTTGAATAGTTTCTCTATCAAGAACCTACTATAGATTTGGATTCAAATAATGTTGTGATCTTTTTTGGTCATTGATTTTGTTTCCTTAAAACGTTGAGATGAAGTATCTTTGTAGCCTCTATAAAGGGTAATGTCACCAAGGATGGTAAATACAAATAAATTTTAGATGATAGATTTAATTTGGAAATATAAATGTCGATGATAATGTAATTTATAATGATTGGGAAACAAATTAAGATTAGGATTTCTAGGTACACACAATGTTATTGATTCTAGATTTGACATAACTTTGGATATGGTGCGAATGAAGTCTTTTGAATATTCTTTCATTAGGACCACTATATTTTTATATTATTTATGCTTGAGAATAGTTACCATCTGATATGTTATATATTGGTAGATATATTGATGTTTTATTAAATAATGTCTTCATCAAGTAGTGAATAATTATTGTACTCAGCTATTGGCACCTTAATGAGGTTTTCACCTATGAAGTTGTCTTGGTTGTCCCATAACACCTCTGAGAAGGTTTCACTAAGGAATATTGAATTTTGACTTTGATTGTCTTCTAGAACCTTCAAAAAGGTTTTAATATAATATGTTGAGTTTGGAATTTTATTATCCCTTAGCACCTCCAAAAAATTTTCACTAGAAGATGTTGAGTTTGAACTTCGATTATCCCCTAGTGCTTATGAAAAAGTTTCATTAGGAGATTGTTATTTTACATGAATGTGGTCTTGGCCTGCCTGATATTTTACAATTTATATGTCACCATGGGTCTATTTCAACAAGGTTTGATTATATTAGTCCTAATTTACACTTATGAGAGGTGTAAGGTCAATATAATGGCTAGGTTGGTTAGTTTTAATTGCATGTGTAACAATAGTGTAATAGGGAGACATAACACAATCCTTATAGAATATACTAGTTGAGATTTTGTTTGAAATTGAAGTAATCATCTTCAAAAAATTTATAAGGATAAAAAATGTATTAAAATTTATCTATAAGACATGCATAACCAATGTTGTAACAACCATGAATGTATTCTAACTCATAAGCTGAGTCTGACCCAAGGGAATCTAAATATGATGTTGAGACTAATGTTGATTCTAATTCTGATGCTAAACAAAATGTTGATTCAATAATATAATCTAAATTAAATATTTATTCTTCATCTGGTGTGTATGTTTCTATAGTGATGCCTTTTTGAATGTTTGGTACTAGATAAGTAATGGCATGTGACGGCATAGTGGGCTCCATAGAGAATAGTTTGGCAAAGTGATAGTCCTCAATGAGGAGAAAAATTTAAGAGAAAAATTTGTAGAGACTTTCTTGTCATTTAAGGATATTTAAAACTAGGCATATGGTAGAGATAATGATTTTCCCAAAGGTGGTTATAATCATTAAGAAGTGACTCAACAAAGACTGGCTTGTCAGAGTGAGACTCCTTAATAATAGGTATATGATTACAAGGTGATTCATCAAAGGTTGACTCATCACAAATGGTTGTTTCAACAAAAAAAACATATCTTGGTTGGTTTTCTTGGCAATGGTTTACAATCAGTAGTAAAATACCAGTCTTGAGAACATCATGGTCATCAAATGAATGGCTTGATAGAAGAGGTACTGATTGGCTTAGTTATGGTTGGACAATTGGTAGGTTTTTCTAAAGTAGGTGATGGTTGTAAATAGATGAATAATGGCCCATGATTTGTTAATGATAGGATTAATAAAGTCTAGTTTATGGCTTAAGATAATAATGGTGACTTGTTTAGTAATGATTGGATAACTTTGTTGGGATAATAAGCTATCATACATGTAATGGTAATGGTAGGGCATCATATAGCTTTCTTGATGTCATGATCCAAAGGAAAATATATTAATATAAAAATGGTAGGGCATTGTGAAGCTTGGTTTCTATCATAATCCAAAGGATGAGATCTTAGAATTATAATGGTAGGGCATTATGAAGCTTGGTTTCTCACATAATCTAAAGGATGAGGTCTTGAAATAGAAATGGCAGGGTATTATAGAGATTTGTTTATTGTATAATCTAAAGGGTGTGGTCTTGGAATGGAAATGGTAAGGAATTATAGATCTTGTTTACCTATATAAACTAAAAGATGAGGGATGGGAATGGTAATCCTTAGATGTTATGGAGATTGGTGTCTCTCATAATCTAAAGGAGGGTTAATGGTATAGGTGTCAAAATGGATACCATGAATGGTAAGAGGGTGAATATCATACATCAACTAGCCTAAAGAAGATGTCACCAGATACTACACTTGAGGGTCTTGTCTTTGTTCCCTAAATTGAATATTATAAGGAGGATAAGTTTTCATCTCATAAACCACTTCTTCACCAAATGGGTCTTAAACAAAGTCAATTTGTGAAACCATTATATCATAAGTTAGATCATAAAATTCTCCATTATGAGTACAATGAGACATATCCACATTAATGATAAATGCTTTGCAAAAGGCCTAGACTTCTACAAACTCTAAAAAGTAGTCTCCAAAGGAAAAATGGTTCAAACTTGGTCTAACTTGGTTTAGGGGTGGATCTGTATCTCCAAAATGTTCTGTACTAAAACTTGGTACAAAAAAATCTAACATCAATTCTCTCACATAAAAGGTTAAGTGGCTAAAAAAATACTAGCATGCCAAATTCTAGGTGCAAAGTGTTACAAACAAGTCTAATCAAAGAAAACAAAAGTTTTTAAGTCTATTTTTCAAGTGCAACACAAAATATAGGATCAAAATAGGCATGTGCTAGGATTTTTGGAAAAACAAGCACAAAATATAGACTTTAAACAAAAGGGTATGATTTAGTGTAACAAATCTTAAACACTTTGGCATAGACTAGGATTTCAACTTTAAACATAAAATTGGTTAATTAGTATAAGGCATGGGAAAAAGTCATAAATAAGATAAGTTATTTCTCCCAAATAAAGTCACAAATAAGAATGAAAAATAGTCTCTTTAATTGAATAATAAGCTAGAAAAAATTGAATGGTATAACAACACTAGGCATAGGTCCAAAAGGCATATTTGGCTTTCATTTCAAAATTGGAATTTGGCATAAGGAAAATAAGTATTTAAATGACTCAAAAAATTTAATGATGTTATTAAACACTAAATATGTAAAAACTGGTTGGTTTCAAGACTCAAAGTCACAAAAAATGGAAATGATTTGCACAATATAACATTACCCTTTCTAATCAAGTGATACACACACAAAAATTATGTCAAAATACTTAACTCAAAGGGACATTATAAAATGGTGAGCATAATGCCTCCTCAAAAAAATGAGTGATGTACAAAAAAACTTGGATCTATGTGGTATAACAAACACAATAGATAGATTAAACTCAAAAACCATGAAATAAAGGATAAAATGACATAAAACACCTAAGTGTAATGTGCTAAATCCTAAAACTAATAAAGGTTGTATAACACTATCAAATTATATCAATATACATTCTCTTGGGAGGATTTTAATTCTTAATACAAATATAAAATCATATGAAAAGTATGGTTTATATTCTTCCTCTTCTTCCAAGAGTTTATACTATTACATAAAACTTTGGGCTACTCAGCCTGCATCAACAGTATGCCTATAATAAGTGGGGTTATTCTAATTTATCAATTGTTTTTTATTAATATATGGTCCCTATAATCACATAAAAATTAAATTTGTACAACTTGATCATGACTTGTGACATCAAAACCATAAGTCTTTCCTGCTTACTTACACAACACACTAGGCAAGTTTTCACTACTTCCTAATCACTTGAAGCCTTCTTGAATCAACCCCAACTACCCAAAACTCATTTCATAGGCACAAACCTATCCCCTAAGGTCCCTATCCCCTTAGACAATAGCTCTATAAGTTGGACTATAGCACTGGACCCTAGGGTGTCAACTTTTTAGTGCTATTGCCCAAGTTACTCTTAGCCTCAAATAGTTAGATTTCCCCAGATCCTTATCATTTTGCCTATTGGCCTAACATGAAATAATCTAACCCAAGATCATAAATTCCCATATAAAATCATATTCAAGGGTCATTTACAAAGGTTGGTAGTCATTCAAAAGGCATGAGATGGAAATACACTAAAAACACTCAAGCAAATCTTCCTATTCTCTGCATATAGCTAACCACTACTATTTCCAACATACTCCAGCTCTCATACAAGTCACAAATCATATCAATCTTAGCTAGATTCATATAATACTTACATTGCGTATACAAGATTTCAAAATACACATTCAATTTGTGAGAACTATATTTACCTTGATCCCTTTTCAGACTATTGGTATGTAGGTAGCATGCCCACAAATGGGGTGTGATCATACATTAAGTGCATAATACACACTAACCACTTTTTTCTAGTTGATTTAGGACCATTTTTCAATCCTAAGGAGGAACTAGGACCCTAAAGGACAAAATCAATTGCACATCAAGCTTCACGCATGATTGAGACCTAAGATTCCAGACATAAAGCCTCCTAAAATATCAAAATAGAAACCATAAAGCTTAGAAGAAGCAGATCAGAGGGACTATAGCATGAAAAATAGGAATATAGTGCTGGACCTCTAGATTCAATAAATTAGTAGATTAATTAGACATATTGCATTCACATATTTTCCAAATTAATCCAAACCTCTTTACTAATTAGGAAATTAAACCCTTAGTTTCCCAAAAATAGTAAAACATTTAGGGAACCCGACTTACTTTGAATTTTTACATGGAAACCCTATAAACCTTAGGGCTATTTATTTTTTATTTTTTGCAATTTTTTATTGATTTTTCTAGAAATAAAAAATATAAAAAACTACAAATTAATTTCATTATTTCAATCAAACCCTAGTTTATACATCCTAGGTCCTTTTCACGTAAAAGCCTTAGAAAACCTAGGGTAAATTATCTCTAATTTTTTCCCCATAATTTCTAGACTTTTCTTGTATTTAAAAATTATAAATATATTAATTATTTAACTTATCACACATTTCACTTAAACTCTAGTCTACACATACTAGGTCATTTTGGCTCACAAATATTCTAAAAACCTCTAGAAAAATATCTTGCTAATTTTAGTATTATTTCCATATTTTTTAATAAATTTTTAAATCCAAAATCTACAAATTGACTCTATTTTTTTCAAATTTTTTTTATAATTTTTTAAAAAAATCTCTCAAACCCTAGTTGCATACATTAGGTCCCATTGCTTCCTAAGCTATCACCTTACACATAAGCTTCAAACATGCATAAAATAATAATGGATTTCCCTTATTTACACATGTTTCTTATATTTATGGAAAATAATAAAGAGACCATTATTGGTCCTATCATGTACATGAATGATGAAGTCTATCATATGTTAGTACAAAGTTTAATTCTTTGTATTTCATGCATAATTTTCATAATAAGGGATGATATTATAAAATTCACTACTAAACATGCACAAGATTCCAAAATTATTTTTACATGTTCTCTTTCACTCATAAGGAAAAATTTTAAAACTTATCTTGTTAAATGCATTCAAAATGTCACATTGCATATCAAAAGTTTATATGCATTTATGAAAAAAATCATGTTCTGTATCCTTTGCTCCATATTCCTCATATGGAAAATGGTCTAAATTTATCTTGACAAATGCATTTGAAATTTAATGTTACATATCAAATGTTTATATACCTTCATACACACATTCATGCTTTCTATCACTTTCTCTCTATATATCAAGAGGAAATTTTTTCAAGACTTACTTCCAAAACATATTATAAATGTCATGATTCAATTCAAATTTTTCTATGCATTAATGCACAATTCCATGCTTTATATCCATTATTATCTATCTATCACATGGAATGTTATTTATAAACATATTTCTATACATGGTTTCTATTTATATGTATCTAACTCTTTGGATACTTTTAAGTATCTCCTTATTACCACTAGACATAAGAAAACACTAGTGGTTATATCGATCCCTCATCTCTTCAAAGTTGGTTCTTCTAGATTTTATCCCACACCTACTACTGACTCTATGACTATAATATATTATGTGGTACATGTTATTACCTGAGTTTATAAAGATAGGTAGGTTTATTACACCCATGGTTATAGCTTCATCACTCAAGATAACACCTTTTTTGATCTAGTTTTATCTCTTCCACCTTTTACAATTCTTCCTCCAGTCTAGATTTAGCCACAATCAAGACCTTCATCACTAGAACAAAGAGTTGATATACCTATATAGCTTTAGGATTCTAGATATATTTTAGCTACCATATTCACACCTAGGTCAATCTTATTGAGATATCATGCATACACACATATAACATCTATTCACAGATCTTATCCTACTACTAGATGGATCCCTAAGAGCCCTATAGTTGCACCCACTTCTCAAAGTTACAAGGGGACCCCATATTTGGTTCCCACTATATACATTTGAGAGTACTTATAACATACATAGATTTTAAGGACATATTCATAGCATTTCCATCATTCTTCACAATCACACATGATACTTCTTCTTGATACAGGGTAACATGATAGGGAGTCTCATCCTAAACTCATTAGTTAGTATCATTCCTTCCAATATTGAATTTACATAGTTTCTTATATTTGATTGTACATAGCTCAAATATTTCAAAATAGAAAAACAATATAACATTTAAAATACAAAAAACATTTCAATTTTATGCATCATCTATGTTTTACATTTCTAATCCCTATGATAGACTTAAATTACATTATTCTATATTACTTGTTTGTTAATTTATCTATATTACCAAGCTTTACTTGATCTTCTTTTAAGTGTGTGCAGTACATTTAGATCCTTGATTATCTCATTCCACCCATCAATGGGGCATTTTATGTCTATATTTTAGCTACATATCAATACATATACCTATATGGGCACACTCTACATTACTACACCATCCAAGTTATGTCATTATTACACTATACACTTTAGACATCTTGTTTTCATATGTTTCTTACTTGCTTACATAGATATTACATCAATATCCATTGGCATTTAACATACTTCTATATTTCATAGCATGTATATTAGTCTTATATTACATATCTTGTATAATCTTGCTTCTCACTTTTTATAGTTAGATGCATGTTTACTTCTAGTAATTTGCATGCTTCCACTCTTTGATTTGATTAAATAGATGTGTTTTCATTTTCCAATTCCTATTTTGTTCTTATTTGCATTTTAGGAAATTTACCAAATGTCCTTTGATCCTATCTATATGTGTTGGCATTTCTATGTGCTTGTGGCCCTTGTACCAATCTTTGCTTGTTCTTTTTATGTGTATATGCAGCATTTGAACATGCCTTATATACCTTGCATGTTTATTTGGCCCCTCAACCACCCTTGTGTGTTTCTTGATTCTTGCTTTTTATTCTTGTTTTCTTGACCATTTATCTTTGTGTGCAATGCCATGATTCCAAGCATGCATTTACCTTGCTTCTTGGATGCCATGATGGACATCACGCTCCATCCCTCCATGATACTAACAACTAGCAACTAAAATATAACATTCTAGCTTTCTCTTATACACATCTTATTAAATTATTATATCTCTCTAGGCATACCCCTGTAGATCTAACAATCTCTCTTTACATTTTTTTCTATATCTTGAGGTCATGAATATCAAATACTATATCAAAAAATTTCACATATTAACACACTTTCAAGGCTTATTATTCTAAGGGTAGTTAGTTTAGGCTATTCATTCCTACCCTTAGAAGAGGGGGAAATAAATAAGGGTTTTGTCATAGAGATCAGAGCTTCTACCAATAAAAAAATGCAATTTTAGACCAGCTCAGTCTAGATTCTAGAATTTAGTACAAGCAAGCTAGATCAGGTAGAAAATAAAGAACATAATTTAATGTTTAGTTTTGGATCTAGAAAATAGCACCAAAAATGGGACTATAGCATTGGACCATAAAGTGTCTAGTTTTTGGTGCTAGTGTCTAGATAGTATAATTTTTAGTTTTTCTAGAATCTAGTAAAGGGTTGAGTTCAGTCATGGTTTTGGAATAATAGTACAATCTATAATCTAATATTTTTTAGCACTTTTTTCTCAAAGAATCTAGATATAGGGGGCATCATACATTGTATGAGGGTTTCTACTTACAGTTTAGACGTGGCAGTTGATACAAATGTTAGTTTATAATCTATGTTCTAGACACTAGTTATTGGGGGCAATATGCATGACACATGGGCGTTCCTTTTTTTTGATTTTAGTACATTTTCTTACATATTCCCAATATTTGTGTTCCTTAATCCATTTCTATGTGTTTCACATCACTTTCAAGTAAAATTTCATACAAGTTTGCTTATCTAGTACTTGAGTTCCTAAGTTGATTCTAGTTTTGGAGGGGATTTTTATATGAGTTCCAATGTCCATCTTTTGAAGTGGTGAAAATTAGCCTAGTTTTAAATTGCATTTAGATATCCATTATAACATTATCAGATTACAACACATTCATAGGCTTCATGATCCATCTCATATGACATTCAAATTATACTAGTATCTTCATATTCAACTTCACATCATGAGGCAATGATAGAGCCAAAGGTCTAGCTAACCTTTGTATTCTTTTGACACATATTCAGAGAGATTAGACACATAGTCTAGACATTGATTAACATATGCATGATTTATTAACTTTGAATAGTTGGTGATGATAGATCTAAAGGGCCTACATTTGCATTCTTGATCGACCTTCTAGGATATTGAGCACACAACTCATCCATATATATAAATATTGGTTTATTATTCATCCAACATCACTTAGAATAACCTAGTAGCATAAAAAATTCACACAATACAACATGCTCTCACCATGCATAAATCCAACATCACAAAACTTCTTGGGCTTAGCCTCAAATTTTATGTATGCTTCTATTTTTTCTTGTTTATCCTAGTATTTCACTTAGATACATACTTAGAATAAAGGGAGGGGAAATTTAATCTCATAAAAATGAAATTTTTACAACTTGAGCATGACTTGTGACTTCAAAACAATATATCTTTCTTACTTGCTTCCACAACCCACTAGGCATGTTTTCACTACTTCCCAATCACCTAAAGCCTTCCTAAATCAGCCCTAGCTACCTTAGTCTTATTTCTTAGGCACACACCTATCCCCTAAGGTCCATTTCCCCTTAGACAATAGCACCATAGGTTGGACTATAGTGATATACCCTAGGGTGTCCACTTTTTGGTACTATTGTCCAAGTGACTCTTAGCCTCAAATAGTTAGATTTTCTTGAATCCTTATCTTTTTCCTTTTTGGCCTAACATGAATTAATCTAACCTAGGATCATTGATTTACCTATAAAATCCTATTCAAGGGTCATTTAAAAGGGTATGAAATCACTCAAAAGGCATGAGTTAGAAATTCACTAAGCACACTCAAGCAAATCTTCCTATTCTCTACACATAGCTAACCACTACTACTTATAACCTACTCAAGATCCCACATAAGTCATGAGTCATCTCAAGCTTGCCTAGAGTCATATAATACTTACATTGTATACATAGGATTACATAATACACATTCAATTTAGGATAACTACATTCAACTTTAACCCTCCTCAAAGTATTGGTATGTCAGAAGCGTACCCACACATGGGTTGTGATCATAAATTTAGGGCATAATACACACTAACCCATTTTTATAGTTGATTGAAGACAAATTTTCAAACCTAAAGAGGAACTAAGACCCTAGAGGATAGAATTAGTTACACATAGAGCTTTATGGATAATTGAGATATGAGATTCTAGACATAGAACCTCCCAAAGTATTATAATAGAACCCAAAAATATAAAAATAAGTAGATCACAGGGATATAGCACTGAAAATGGGACTATAGTGTTGGACCTCTAAGTGTCTAGTTTTTGGTGTTACTATATAGGCAAAAAAAGACTTTTGGGTCTTGTTTTTTATAGTTTGCCCAGTCAGCACAATATTTTGTGGCTCCAAAATATTCTATCTCAGTCTATAAATTAGATAAGTTCACTCTTTATCTCAATTTTTTCTATTTTTATAAATTAATTAAGCACTTCTATATTTTATAAATCAGTAAGTTAATTATTCATACTGTATTCACATATTTTATAGATTAATCTAGACCTCTTTACTAGTTAGGAAATTAAACCCTTAGTTTCCCAAAAATAGTAAAATAGTCCCAAGTGTGGCTAACACAAGATATTATCACATCATTTACATTTATGTCAACCATCTTTCTATGAAAATATATTGTCTTTTTCATAACTATTTCATTTGTCACTTACTTAGTGTAGTGTGATGTCTAAGTTGCCCCTAGGGACTGATGTAGTATCTTACTAATAAAGTTTGATTAACCACTCAATAAAATATTATAGTAAATAAACCAAAATTTATATACCCCACCTTGGAGTGGGGTTGAAACAATTCTAGGAGATAAATTATTAGGTCAAGACTTCCCTAGAGAACTGGTTATGAGGCTATTAGCTCCCATTCATAAGCCAAATTTTATAAAAATCAAATATGAAGTGGAGAGACTTTGGAGTCATGTTTGGATAACCCAATTCATATGAATTTGGGGAGTGCCTTAATTATGTTATTTTCATAGTTTGGAATAAATTAACAAGTCAAAGGAATAGTTCTTTTGGTCACCCAAGTTTCCTATAGGGGATGGGGTGAGAGCATACATTAATCACTTCTATATTTAACTAAGCACTTCTATATTTAATAAATCAGTAAGTTAATTATTCATACTCTATTCACATATTTTATAGATTAATCTAGACCTCTTTACTAGTTAGGAAATTAAACCGTTAGTTTCCCAAAAATAGTAAAATAGTCCCAAGTGTGGCTAGCACAATATATTATCACATCATTTACATTTATGTCAACCATCTTTCTATGAAAATATATTGTCTTTTTCATAACTATTTCATTTGTCACTTGCTTAGTGTAGTGTGATGTCTTAGTTGCCCCTAGGGTCTGATGTAGTATCTTACTAATAAAGTTTGATTAACCACTCAAGAAAATATCATAGTAAATACACCAAAATTTATATACCCCACCATGAAGTGGGGTTGAAACAATTCTAGGAGATAAATTATTAGGTCAACACTTCCCTAGAGAACTCGTTATGAGGCTATGAACTCCCATTCATAAGCTAAATTGTATAAAAATAAAATATGAAGTGGAGAGACTTTAGAGTCATGTTTGGATAACCCAATTCATATGAATTTTGGGAGTGCATTAATTATGTTATTTTCATAGTTTTGAATAAATTAACAAGTCATAGAAATAGTTCTTTTGGTCACCCAAGTTCCCTAAAGGGGATGGGGTGAGAGCATACATGCATAAATCATTTTGTGAAAATAAACAACTTTTAAAGAATAATAAAAAAATAAAACACTATTAATATTATGTATCTAAGTGTGAGTGTTTATTTATTGAACCAAAATGAAATGTTTATGAAATTTTCTCCCTTGGCATTAATTTAAAAACATGCAAAAACTTTTATAAATAACTAAGCACAAAAACAAGTAAATTCCTTTTAGGTACTAGATGAAATGTTCAAGACTTAACCACTTTTAATTTTTTGCCTTTTTCCTACTCTAGTATTACAATTTTTAGAGGTTTTTTTCTTGATTTGAAGCCCTAATATGAATGAGAAAGCAAGATTTTAAAATAAGCTCTTAGGTTTCTCTATTTTCTTATCATAGAGACTGATGTTGGTCCATGTAGGGATCACTATCAATCTTTTAAAATTGACGTCGATCAATAAGGTGTAACCAATATCTATCAATAGGGGTTAAAATTAGTCCTAAAAAACCATAGAAAATAAACAATATCATTTTTACAAAAAAAAAATTTAGGTAATGAGTTCAAACGGATGAATAACATGAGATCCTATAATAAAAGGGTTAGCTAAATGATATTTAGGCCTTTACAAACAAAACAAAATCTATGAAAATCCAAAAAATCTTGTTTTAAATGCATTTTTACCACACTCTATTATACACATAGAGGTTGATGTTGATTTTGGGTGAATAGAAAATGATTAGATAGAATCAATATCAGTCTTGGTGTAAAACAATGTGTGACTAAAAAAATAGAATACAAAAAAAATAAAGTAAAAATTCTAATTATAAAGATTCTCAACCACTCATTAGAAAAACTAAGAGTAGAATTTTCATCTCCTTTCTTGTATAGGATGCTTCATGTCCTACCAATCATGCCATTTGTGATTATATGAATACAATAAGGGATGTTAGTAACATGTTAGTTCAAGTAACAAAAATAAAATAAAAAACACACTAACACTTATACTCCAAGCCTATAACTTATGGAGAGATTAGTAATAAAAGACAAAATAAATCACAAATAAAATGTGAATACAAAAAATCCTTTACATTCTTTGGCATCTCAAAATTCTTTATTGAGTGGCTTGATTGGCTTGTGTATCAAAGAGCCTTTGGCAAATGAAACTTGTTATCTCGTTTCCATGGAACCATTGGATTTGATGTGGCTTAATTTATCTTATCTCAAGATTGTGGCATTATAACATTTCTTGAAACAAAATACCTTATGTCTCTATCCAAATTTACATTATAACTTTGGCTTATGAGACCTTAAAATTCAATAGACATGTCATTATATTTACATTCTAAGGATTTAAATCTTAACCAAGGTGAGTTAGGGTAGAGTGAAGGATTTTTATTTGTTCAAAACTAACCTAGGTGAGTCAAATATAACCCCATTAGATTTAATAATTGTCAAGTAATTATGATTTTCAATTACTAGGTAGGGCTCTCCAAAATAAATATTTTAGGATATTTTCAAAGATCTTGACAACTCATAATGTTAATGATGAAAGGCTAGGATATTTTAAAATTTTGAATTTCCTTTTTATGATATTCATTAATTACACATACATAATTCAACTAGGCATTTAATTTTGTTTAGCCTGTTATTTAATTTTGATTAGCCATTAAGCTCTTTAAAGATTCAATATTTATTCATGTGGCCCACTTAATAGGTATATAGGCCAAATTGATTGTTTTAATATCATAGGATGATTAGGGATTAATACATGAGAGGATATTGTTTCATACAATTTGATACCCCAATTAGTTATGCCTCAATGAGATTCTGAGCTTTGATGAATTATGCATAAGCAAATTTGGGATGTTCATTAATTCCTAGTCTTAATTTGCAATGGTTGGTAAGATTTGGTCTCAAGCCTAGTTGAAATCTAGTTGTGTCCAATTTTAGGTGTCTATAATACCAATTACCTTATTGATGACCAAAATATTACTTTTTATTATCCTTCAAAGATTTTATCTTCACAACTTCTTGATCACCAAAAATAAAATATATTTAATGATCCTTTACAAGATCATTCTAAGAAAGATCTATAAGTGAACACGGTATGCAATGCACATTTTCATCCATAAAATTATGGGCATCCATTAAATGGGACTATTGGCACTTAGACACACACAATACCTCTTGTGGTTTAAATACCTTCTATTACATTTGATGATAGTGAAAGATGGATGATGAATCTAATTTGCATTCATTATTAATTAAAGCATACCTTGAACATTATCATACTCATAGTGTTATGATCAAAAATGGTTAAAGTGATAACATATGTACCATGATATTACTTACAATTTTGGGATATGCACATGATGATTTATACCTTTAAACTGACATCATCAAATAATTTGATGGGACATCACAACACATTATTGGTGAGATTGATCTACCATTGTAGGTTTTATAGAAAATGTGGTTACCACATTTTTGTTATAACATATACACAAGTCTTTGATATGTTATTAGGATGACCCTAGATACATAAAATTTGCATAGTAAATTCCATAGTGCATTGGTGTATTATAGACATTCATACCAATATGTTAGTCATAGTTTTTGAAATAACATATGAAAATAAACTTAAATAATAAAATAATTTTCCAAGAAAACTAATTATCAAACTTACTAAGTTTAATATTCCACAAAGTGATAAGCAACATGCAATCCCCTTTCCTAGGTGGTCCATACTTGAGAGGTGTTTACATTAGATATATATATAGTGGGTTATATTAAGTCTTCATATAATTCTACACAACATATTTATCTACCTAGAGAAAATACACATGTTCTAATTTCATCTAATCCAAATAAAAAACATATAAACAAATGATGGGTTCAAAAAACCCCTACTACTATTTCTTCATCACCACAAAGTCCTATATAAATATGTAGAGTACTAAAAATTCTATATCTCTAGATATGACACTTATATATGACCCTTAAAAGTACCACCAGTTTGATATATCATATTGTAAGTTTGGAGACACCTATTATCATACTTTGGATGGGATTATAGGTTATTCTTTTATTTCCAAAAATAAAACATTCAAAAAATATAAAAACATTTAAATAAATTCATAAATACAAAAACATATTTAACATTCACATGTTTGTTAACTCCTTGGCATCCATTTTATTTTATTTATGTTAGTAGACAACATATCATTTCATTTCTATATACACATATGTTTCATGCATTTTTGAGCGTGATACAAACTTATAGATGTTATACCTTTTCTCTAATTACAACATATAGTATGTTACAAGTTACATATCCTTTATGATCATTTATACATTATCATGTCTAAGTTTATATACTAACCCATATACATGTCTATATCCATGCTCATATCTTTCATAATGTACTTGATATTCAATGCTACATAACATTTTTTTAGCACATATGTAATGACTAGTATAATATTCTTATGATTTATCTATTTTTAATTTTCTTGAGTATGTATACAAGGGAAAATGTAGTTGACCTAAAAATAAATCCTAGATAAAAGAAGATAAATCACACTTACACTTCCATTTGTTGATTCATTAGACATTTAGGGTCTTGACCAAGATGAATCTGCTATAATAAACCAAATGATTTATTATCATAATAACATTACTAGAGAGGGTTCCAAAAACTCTAGTCAAGTAACATAATGAAATAACCCTAGATAGGTCTTATGTTTTCATATTCACAAAGTATAAACAAATTAAATTAAAATTTAATTGATTGCTTACCAAAGATTATGACACAAAGTGGGGGCAATAAAAAAAATTAAACATTCATAGGAGATATATACTTAAGCTAGTGAATATGAAATCTTGATGCATGGGAGATAAGTATAAAATGAAAATATATCTAATTTAACAAAGGTGGAGAAAATTTATTAATACTTACCTTTGAAGATGAACCCATTGATCATTAATCTTTCCCTTGGCCAAGGTGTTTTGCAAGAGGATGTTATGGTATGTATGGATAATAAAAATAGCTCAACTCTAGGATATACAACTTATCTATGCATCTTAAAGACTTATCCAAAGTACAAGATATATATCTCCAAGTGTAGTATTGTAACATTAAACAATTTTCTTCAACTATAATGGTGGATAAGTAGATGCACAATATAGTATTCTTATTTTTCTCTTCGTAATAAATGATAAAAATAGATGTGTATATATAGATTAATCTAACCCTAAACCTTTATGAAAGTTTAGCCAATGGGGTTGTCATCCTAATTTTACCTTGAATTATTAATTGATAAAATTAAGTTAGGTCCTAGATTGGGTCGATCAAGGCCAACCTAGACTTCTAACATGATAATATTAATTTGAAAATAGGGTCAGCCTAGGTTAATTTTGTTTAGTAAATATCAAGTAGGATTTTTGGCTTATGTAGGGGTTAAATAGGTCAGTAATTTATTTGTAATATTGTGTAAGGGAGGTGTAAAATATTATGGAAGTGTATAAGAGATGGTTATGTAGATATAAAGTGTTGGTATAGTGGACAATAATCTTGTGAAGTACTAGTGGTCTACCTACCCCTTTTTTGGTTCATCCTTTAAGCGGTGCACTCAAAGAGATTAAGACTCAATGGGTTCTCAAAAGAGAGAAATCATCATTAATTGATAAAGTTTAAAATATTATCCATATCCGTATGACCCAATTTAATCTCATCATGTGTCACTTAGTTATAACATGGGATGGTATTTTGGAGAAAAAACATAGCAACACATAACATTAAAGCTAAATAAATTGTGTAAGAAACAAACAAGATAAATGAAAGGATAAAATTAAAAAATACATACCTTAGTTTTGTATATAATGAATTAATTGAAATAAATGTGAAACTGCCCAATGTAGGGAACATTATGCGAGCCTATAAAAATTAGTGAAAAAATGAAATTTTTGAAAAATATACATGTAATATGTGAAAACATTCTCCATAATGGTAGGATTATAGAACATCTCATGGTTTATAAAAAGATATAGTGGAACAAAAATATGGTTGAAAGATTGAATCTAATTGTAAATATTTGATAGGTAAATATTTTTGAATAATAAATATAAATATGGTGAGAAAACAATTCATTTTTTATTTTACTATTCTAATTAAATATTAATCTAAGAGACCTAACTTTATCCTTGAGAGTAACCATGGCTAAGATATGACATCTATGCCATGGAGGATGCATAATAGTCATAATAGGGGTAACATAGGTAAGGAAAGCATTAATTTCAAATTTTGAGCAATTGATAATTGAAAGTAAGATAAATATAGAAAATTGGGTGGCAGGAAAAATATAAACCTAAACTGACCCGATGAAATTTTTAGGTGGACAAGGGTTAGAATGGGGTATTAGGTAGGAACATATCAAACCAATAAATTCCTAAGGGATTTATTGTAAATGGTTAAAAATTCACCACAAACTAAGAACATAGTTGACCCTATCAACTTAGTTTATAAGGTGAGAGTAAACTAGGTGGTTGACTACATAGCAGTGGGATGATATAATATCTTTAGAGATATCCAGCTACATAGTAGTGGGCCTATATAATTGGAAACAATAAGATGGATAACACAATTCCTTTTGGCTAATGCATTTTATACTATTTGGTTGATACATTTTTCTAAGTGAGGTTGATTATATTCTAGAGGGATAATATAATCTGTTAAAGCTAAAAAATTGTCAATTTAGTATCAAACAAGCTAATAACATCTAAAATAAAAAATCTAACTATGTATGAGAGGTCCGATGTAGTATGACAATATTTTGATATGGTAAATTTACTATTAAATAGGCTAATTGTGTACAAAAATAAGAAAACTAGATCATACAAGATGATGAAGTAGTTAATTTGTAATTATTATTTTAGAATATTTTAGAATCCATTTGATGATTATGACATTGAGATATAATACATACTCTATTTTTTAATATTTTTTATATATGTTGGATATTTTGGTGCCTCATGGATGAATTTTTTATAATAGATTTATTTGCGCATTTATTAAATGTGGATAGGGATTGAATAGTTACATTGGGATTCAGAGTCATTATAGAGATGAGATAGATCCCACTGAATGTTGATCCCATTTTCATGTTCCTATGATTATGGGAATTAGTAAACAACACTCTATTATGGTAGGTTGAGGGGGATACCATAAAGGTGGAGATCATATTGGAGGATATACATGCATTACTTTGACTTCTTATATATGGGATGCCAGTGATCTATGATGCACTAGAGTCACAGGATGAGATATGAGCCTTAGCGCAGTGGGAAATTGGATTCGATAGGATCTATCCTAGGTCACACATTAGTTTATTTGATTTTTATCTTGTGGCCATCCTTAACAATTAGGTTTACATTGTTAAGTGGATGGAGAGTGTCTTGATTTCCACCTTGTGTATCATCTTAATCTTAATTATATTGCTCATATTTAGATGCATTATCATTAAAATACACATAATCACAGTGTGAAGGATCAATGATAGGAGTTACAATTGGTCCCTTATCCATGGTATAATCTCAAATAGAATGAATGTTAATATTCTCAATAGGATTAAAATTTAGCCTAACACTTCTTCTTAATGGAAGAGAGATAGCTTTTTTAGATGGCATATAGTAAATAAATTGAAATAGGGATGATAAAATAGAATATATAAAATCTAAAAAATTTAAAATAGATAATCAAAATATGATAAATAAGGATAAAAACCCTATGCACATCTAGGGGTTAGTGTTTGAGAAATGTTCAAAGTGGGTCAAATTCACCAAATGTTTTAACCTTTTAGGAATTGACAAGTTTAAGTCTTATATTTGTTAAAGAGATGAGTATAATAAATTAGTGTAATAATATATAATAACACAACCATTTGTTTTTTATATAATTTACTAACTTTGAACTTTATAAAAATAGCAATAAATAGTGCATGTAATAACTTATCTATAATACAAATAAGATAGATGATCTAAATGTTAGAAACTAAGGCAAAAAAAGGTTTGAGTGTCAAAAATAAGATCTCAATGTCAAAATCCTTCCTATATTGTAGTGCTATAATTGGAAAGTAGCACCAGTATTGGAAATGTGGTGGTAGTGTCCTAAAATTGGTGGCAGTGTCCTTTGTACAAGACTATCCTAAGCTTTTATGTGCACCTATGTATAGATCTCTAAGATTTGTCCTTGTGTTCACAAATTATGAAACCATGTAATTTTTTTAATATTAAAAAGTTTATCAAAAACCCCTAATCATCCATAATACTATGGAATCAAATTTATACAAGCTTAAAAGTATGTTTTTTAGTGGGGTAGGATGGACATCCTCAACACCCTCTAATGACAAGAGTTGCCTACATACCAATACTCCAAAGAAGGATCAAACCTAATGTGTTTATCCCCACATAAGTTTTGGTTCAAGTGCAAGTGAAGTTATTATGATAGTGTCCTTGAGTTCCTTGAATGTGCTTGAGATTGGAAATCTAGGGAATTTAAGCTCAAGATTGTTATATATGGTAATATGCAATAATAGGGTAGAATAGGGATTGATAACCTTAACTGTGCATAGCTTATTCTGAGTTTGAATGTATATTTTGCATTTTATTTCCATCTAGTAGCTATATAGATAAAATTCATGTATTTATTTTTCTAATTTTAGTATGGGTGCACAAGGAGGTATAGGCCAATCCTAGGATGTTCTATATTTGAAAAGACACATATTTGTGAAAAAGAGAGGGAAAGGATGTTAATGCCATTTTTAGGACACTAGTACCATGTGGTGCTAGTGTCCTTATTATGGAACTAGTGTCCAAGTTATATAACAATAGGCATGAAGGGCTATTATCAAGAAATGAGGGTATGGGACTACTTTAGGGATGACTAAGAATTCTTGTGGCCCACATAAAGGATATATAAGTGTGATAATAGGATATAGGATAGGTCTATGGATAAGTAGTCTCAAATAGCAATCTTATCAATCAAATACCACTTTTAGGTGATTATAAATATATTTGGATGGTAAATATTTTGGATCGAAAGTAATGACCTTTGCCTTATTCTTGAAATATTTCATAATTTTCTTAAAATAAATGGGTTAAATATCACTTAGAACTTAGATCACATGCAATACCTCATATAATATATCTTTGTAAATAGAATATCACTTTAGGATTCCAAGGATTGAAATAATAGCATGTGTATTACTCAATTATTAAATAAAGTCATATCCCTTAGATTTTATCACAAGTTTAGGCTTAAGAGGCACTTGTTGTATATTAAAAGGTGGCTGATTAGGTTGATCAACCTTTCCTCTTTAATTAGAAACAACATGGACCTTGAAATTGAATATAATCCATGGGTGAATTATGGGTGCAAGATTAGAGATGTCATTCAAATAATACCTGTATATAAAAAATGGTTGAAAGCATACATGTTGGAATCTAGATATTAAATCCATACTATTAGAAAAGTAATTATGAAGAGAGATAAAGTGTTGTCTTCATTTTAAAACCCTTTCATAATGTTTACAAATTTACTTAATAGATATGACAAGGCAAGTGATGTATCAAAATATAAAAAACTATTAAAGATTGGAACCCAAAATAGGTGATAGATGCATCCATATTTCACATACTGATAGAAAAGGAATTTTATATCTTTTTTAAAAATTATTTCAATCAAATTTGTTTAGAAAATAGAAAACCCTAAACCAACTAGGATTTTGATATAAAAGATTAAGTTCATAAAATGTTTAACCCTAAATTAGATGTGGATCATACCATGGTTAGATAGGGTTAAGAATATAGAAATTAATAAGCATAAGTGTGATAAATATATATACAATAGTCTAATTAACTATAAAATTTAGATTGAACATATACTAAATCTAGTATGTTGAGATATGATAAAAATATGGATACATGACTATGTAATGAAAATAAGATACCTAGATAGTTATGTTGATAATACATATCTAGATCTAGAATAGCAAGGAAGTAGACTAGAAGAATATTCTAGAATACTCAATAAATTATGGATTATTTACCTTTGTATTTATGGACACTTACATCAACCTGGGATGATTAAGTCAACACTAGTGCCTAGATAACAAATAGGTGTCTAGTATGGAGTAAATATTGAAATAATATGAAACTACTTAGATGCTTCTAAGTTTGTTATCACCTTCACTCTAGTTCATTAAAATATAGGTCATGGATAAACTCTACTTTTCAAATTATCAAACCCTAGTTCTTCACCTTCATAGTGGTTATGAGAAAAATGAGTTATGGGCACATGGTGTCAATAAGCCCAAAATACCTCTATCTCAATGAGTTCTACCTACATATCCAATACTCTAAAGAGGGACTCAAACTTATTTAATTCTCATGTACATGTTGTCTTATGTGTGAATCATGTAATGTATGATAGACAAGTATAATAGTGACCTAGCTTGTAACTTGGAAAATATAGATCTTGGGTTATTATTTCAATAATTTAGACTTATATATGTTTTAAGCCTATGAATGATATGGAAATAAGATAAAATAGGGAAGCTTTACTCACGTGATTACTTAATATAATGATTTTGATAAGTTGCTTTAGTATATGCTAGGTGAGTAATGAATGAGGGTTGATATTATATTTATACCAAATCCATTTAGATAATATCTAGAATAATAGAACTTAATATGACTATTAGGATATGTTTCATTTTATAATTAGATGAGTTTAGTGCACTGGACACTTGCATCATAATAGGAAACCTACATCAATGTAGGTGTCTACTTGGGATCCAAGGGACTAAGGAGTAGGAAAATATGTATATGTTCAAAAAACGATAATATTTAATACAAGTAGGTTTTTATCATTCTAGGAAATATAAAAGGTATATGCGATCAATATAATATTGGTCTAATTAAGAGATAGGCTAAGGGGCATAATAAAGAGTATATGCGAGACTTGTGGAAGAAGGAAAGGTCTAAAAATTAGAAGACAAAAAGGTATGAGATTTCCAAGTGTACAAGACTAAGATTATTTAAATTTTATAAATAAAATATACAAAAATTTCATCAATACCATTCATTTTAACCCCACTCTTTCTCT